>JARHVA010009352.1:0-327326 GCA_037957365.1 Torreya grandis
ATATGTATGTATATATATATATATATACGTATACATATATGTATATATATATGTATACACACACACATATATATATTGTATGTATACATATGTATATATATATATATGTATACATACACACACAGATATATATATATATATACTCATATATATATATACATATACATATGTGTATATATATATATATATATATGTATACATATGTACACACACACACACACGTATAGAGACACACACATATAGACACACAGACACATATACATACATACATATATACATATACATATATATATACATACATACATATACATACATATACATACATACATACATACATACATACATACATACATACATACATATATATATTGTGTGTGTGTGTACATACAACCCATGTAGAGTGAATATAATGTTGATCATAAAAATAGTTTAAAATAAATTTTGTATGTGTGTGTGTATGTGTGTGTGTATACATACATACATATATGTATGTATACACACACACATACACACACACATACAAAATTTATTTTAAACTATTTTTATGATCAACATTATATTCACTCTACATGGGTTAACCTAACATTGAATCTTTAAGGACATGTTAGAGTTAAATAAACATTGACCCTATATGGACAAGTTTAGGTTAATATATATTTTTGTATATTTTTAATAATTTAATTCAAACATAATCATTTACCTATTACATATATCTAAAATATGATGATAGATACTACCTATTACATCTATCTAAAATATGATGATATATATCAATCTCAATGTGGGTGAATCGACCCCATATTGACCCTACATTATCACATTGGGTCTATTTAGGATTAATTGGCCCTATTTATGTACCCCATTGAACCAATGAGAATATTTTATCAATGATGTTCATAAATAAGGTCAATCAAGTCTGAATTGACCCAACATTATTACATTGGGACAATCTAGGCTTGATTAGCCATGCTTACGTACTCCATCAAATCAATCAAGATATTGGTTCAACATAGTATATAAAATGGACCAATCAAGCCTAATTTAACCCAAAAAATTAATGTAGGGTCAATTTTGGCTTGATTGGACCCATTTGCATACCCCATATAATCAATCACCTTATTGGTTCATTGGGATATATAAACAGTGCACATTAAGTCCAAACTAACCTAATACAATAATGTAGGGTGAATTTGGGCTCTATTGGCTCTATTTACATACCCCATTGAACCATTCACCTTATTAGTTTAATGTAATATGAAAATGGTGCTGATTAGGCCTAAATCAAACAAATACGATAATGTAGGGTAAATATAGGTTAGATTGCCCTTGTTTTCATAAATCATTGAACCAATCACCTTATTAATTCAATGGGGTATGTAAATGGGTCCAATAGAATCCAAATCAACCTAGTGTAATAACGTATGGCAAATTTGGAATTAATTACCCCATATGTGTACCCCATTAAACTAATAACCATATTAGTTAAATGTGGTACACAAATAGGGTCAATCAAGCCCAAATCAACTCATTAAATATAGGGTCAATTTAAGCTTGATTAGACCTATTTGTAAACTTTTTTGAACCAATAATTTATTGGTTCAATGAGGTACACAAATGGTGCCTATCGATCCAAATCTATCTAATTTGATAATGTAGGTTTAATTTAAGCTTGATTGGCCCTATTTGTATGCCGCACTAAAATGATCATCTTATTGGGTGAATGGGTTATGAAAAGGGTCCAATCGAGCTCAAATGAACCAAATAAGATAACATAGGGTCAATTTGGGCTTGATTAGCCTCATTGCATACCTAATTTAAATAATCACCATATTGGATAAATTTAATATAGAAATGGGGCCAAGTGAGACTAAGTTGACTCAATACAATAATGTAAGGTCAATTTAGGATCACTTGGCCTTGTTTGTATATGCTATTAAATTGAACACCTTATTTATTGATTTAACAGGGTACACAAACATCACCAATTGAACTTGAATCAACCCAACATGATAATGTAGGGTCAATTCTATCTAAATGACCATATTTACATATACATTGAACCAATAAGGTGATTGACTCAACGAGGTATGAAAATGGGCCAATCGAGCCCAAATTGATGCAATGTAATAATGTTAGGGTTAATTAAGCTTGTTTGGCCCCATTTACATATCATATCAAAACAATCACAATATTGGTTCAATGCGATACATAAATGGGGCTAATCAAACCCAAATCAACACAATATGATAATTTAGGGTTGATTTAGGTTTAGTTGGACCTGTTTGAGTACCCCATTGAACCACCTTAATAGTTTAATGGGTATGTAAACTAGTCCAATCAAACCATAGTTGACCAAATATAGTAATGTAGAGTCAATTTGGCCTCAATTGGCCCTAGTTGCCTAACTTATTGAACCATCATCTTATTATTTCAAAGGGGTTTACAAATAGGGCCAATTGAGCCCAAATCAACCTATTAGGTTAATCTATCTCAATTCTAGGTTAATTGGTCCTATTTTCATACCCCTTAAACCAATCACCTGATTGGTTCAATGCAGTATTGAAATGGGGTTAATTAAGCTTGAACTAACCCAATGTAATAATATAAGATAAACTCAAACTCTCTTGGCCTCATTTACATACCCTATTGAACCAATTACCTTATTGGTTCATTGTGGTATGAAAATAGGCCCAATCGAGTCTAAATCAGACCAATGAAATAATGTAGGGTTAATTCAAGCTTGATTATCCTTGTTTGTGTAAACCATTGAACCAATCACTTTATTGGTTAAACTTGGTATGAAAATGACACCAATTGAGCCTCAATTTACCCAATAAAATAATTTAGGGTTAATTCACACTTGATTGGCATCATTTACATACCTCATTAATCTAATTACATTAGTAGTTCAATAAAGTATTCAAATAAGGACAATTGAACTTGAATAAACCTGATGTGATAATGTATGTTCAATTTGGACTCAATTCACCCCATTTGAATTACCCATTGAAAAAATTACCACACATAATTGAACGTGTCACACCCCATTGAAATAATCACCTAGTTAGTTTAATAAGTTAAAAAAATAGGGCCAATACAACTTGAATCAGCCTAATATAATAATGTAGGGTCAATTCAAGTTTGATTGGCTGTGTTTGCATACACCATTGAACTAATCAAATTACTGATTGAATATGGTATAAAAACCTATCCAATCAAGCCAAAATCAACCTAATATGATAATATAGGGTCAATTTGGGATCACTTGGCCCTATTTTCTACCCCATTGAACCAATCATCTTATTTGATTAATAAGGCATGCAAACATATCCAATCGAGCCCAAATCAACCCAATGTGATAATGAAGGGTCAATTTAAGAGATCAATTGGCCATGTTTTCATATACCATTGAACCAATCACATTATTAGTTTAATTTGATATGTAAATAGGGTGAATTGAGCTCAAAATGACCTAATGCCATAATATAGGGTCAATTCAAGCTTGATTGGAATTTTTTTATGTATCCCATTGAATCAATCACCTTATTAATTCAATGGGTATACAAATAGGGATAATCAAATATGAGTCAAATCAATATAATAATTCATGCTCAATCTAGAATCAACTAAACCCATCCACATACCCCCTTAAACCAATCACCTTATTAGTTCGATGGGTTACACAAATAGGGAAAATTGGGCCAAATCAACCCAATGTAATAATTTATGGTGAATTTAGGTGTACTTGGCCCTATTTTCATACCCCATTGAACTAATCACCTTATTTTTTCAATTTGGTATGCAAATGGGTTCAATCAAAATTGACACAATATGATAGCTTAGGGTCAATTTAGGCTTAATTAGCCCCATTTGGATACCCCATTGAAAAAATCAACTTATTGTTTAAGAGGGCACATAAATATGGATAATAAATTATGAATTCATCAAATACAATAGTGTAGGGTCAATTTAGACTTGCTTAGTCCCATTAAACCAATCACCTTGTTAGTTCAATAAGGTACATAATGATGCAATAGTGTATGGTCAATTCAAGATAAATTGGATCCATTTTCATATTACCCCATTGAACCAATCAAATTATTGGTTCAATGCGATACACAAATGTATAAAATCGAGCCTGAATCATGCCAACGTCATAATTTAGGGTCAATTTAGGCTTGATTTACCCCATTTACATATCCAATTAAATAATTCACCTTATTCATTTAATGGGTTATGAAAATGAGTAACTTGATCTTGAATCAATCTAATGGAAATATATAGATCAATTTGTGCTCACTTGTGCTCATTTGCATACTCCATCAAACCAATCACCTTCTTAGTCTAATGGGGTGTGCAAACAAGGTTAATCAAGCTTGAATTAGCCTAATACAATAATGTAGGGTCAATTAATCTCACTTGGCCCTTTCATTATACCCTATTAAGCCAATCATATTATTGGTTTAATGCATCATGGAAATGGGTCCAATTGAGCTTGAATCAACCCAACCCAATGCAATAATGTAGGGTTAATTCATGCTCGATTGACCCTATTTGCATGCCTCATTAAACTACTCACATTATTGTTTCAATGGTGTACTTCAAAAAGGTTAATTGATCTTGAATCAACCTAATGTGATAATATAGGGTTGATTTAGGTTTGATGTACATATTTGGGTTTCGACTGAATGAATCACCTTATTGGTTCAATAGGATACATAAACTATACCAATCAAGCCTTAATCGACCCAATACATTAATGTAGGGTTACTTATAAATCACTTGGCCACATTTATGCACCCCATTAAACTAATCAACTATTGATTCAATGTTGTATGAAAGCATGGCTAATTAATCCCAAATCAACCAATACAATAATGTAGGGTCTGTTCATGCTCACTTGGTCTCATTTGTGTACCCCATTAAACTAATCACCTTATTAATTCAATGTTGTATCAAAATAAGGATACTTAGGATTGAATCAACCTGATGCAATAATTTAGGGTCAATTCAAGCTTAATTTATTCTATTTATGTACCCTCTTAAACTAATCACTTTATTGGTTTAATGGGGCATGTAAATAGAGTAAATCAAGCCTGAACCAATACTAAATTATTCTATTAGGTTTATTTGGGCATGTAAATGGGTTCAATCAAGCCCTAATCAAATAAATGTGATAATATAGGGCTAATTAAAGCTTAGTTGGCTCTATTTTAAACCCCATTTAACCAATCACCTTATTGGTTCAATGGGGTATGTAAATGGAGCCAATTGAGCTTGAATTGATCTAATGTGACAATTTAGGGTTAATTCAGACTCACTTGATCCCATTTTCATATTCCATTAAAAAAATGATCTTATTTGTTAAATGTGCTATGCAAACATCACCAATCAAGCCTAAATAAATTTAATGTGATAATGATGAGTTAATTCATGCATGATTGGCCCCATTTTCACACATGATTAAACCAATCATCTTATGAGTTCAATGTGGTATGCAAATGCAAATGGATCCAATCAATCCTTATTTAACTTAATGCATTTAATTTTTTGATTGTATTTATTGCTCTTTTATCTTTGAATTAAATATTTCATTTTAATTTTTTCCATACAAACATATTTTCACATTTGGTGCTTGTAGTGATGATGTATATACACATTTTTTTAGGTATATACATTTATTTTTCCCTCAATTTTTATGTATATATATATATATATATATATATATATATATATATATATACACACACACACACACACACACACACACACACACACTTTGAATTTATAAAGTATATAAATATGTAGGTATATGTATTTATTTAAAACCTTAAATTATAATTAAATTTACATTTCATTAAGGACTCATGAAACAAATAAAGTTGAATATTCATCTTACATGAAAATAAAGCTCCAATTGGAAAGGCTTCATAAAATACAAATAATGAGATAGTCATTATAGGCATGAAATAAAAGGATTTTCATTCAATTTATTTTTTAAATATTTTAAACATACTTGTAACTTAAGAATATGGAAGGAAAATTTGAAGAAGGAGATGGGTGAGAAAACCATAGTACTGGTTTGACTATTGTTGGGTAAGGGAAATGTAGGTTGAGAATGACATAATGGAGGACATAAAGTGTCATAATGGTTATCATTGAGAAAAGGAATGGCAATTTCAGTGTGATAGAATGGAAGATAAAAAGTAATAAATCTATTATCTCTAAGTGAGGTGGACTTAGAGTAATGGATCGCTAGACTTAGAATGTCAAAATTATGGATTTAGAGTGATAGTGTGGCAGTTTCAAAGAGTCAAAATAATTAAACATGGGGAAGATGAATGGTGATCTTAGGGTAGACAAAGGTGTAACTATGAAATATATATTTTTCCCTGTAAGGTCTCTCTCTAGTAGTTTTTTAGCGATGTAACATCAAATAACATGGAATATCCTAAAGTAATTTTTATCAAGGGTGAATCTACAATATTTGGTGGTGAAAATGTAGCCTTTAGGGAGAATAAACTTGTTGCAACTACAAAAACAACAATATCAATAAAAAAATATTATTTTGAGCTAGATATGGACCATTTAGAGGACTAAACAAGCATCTATAGGGTCAGAGGAAGAAAACCAAATATGGAGGAGGTAAGAAAAGAAGTAAAGAAAATTTGGACTCATAAATATTTCTAGGTCAATTTCTTACCCAAGAATTTCTTTGTAGTAAAATTTTCTTATCCAAAAATTAGAAACTTTGTTTTATATTTTAAAGATACTTGGTTCATGGGTTAAAGGGGTTTATTCATTAAACCATGGTCAAAATATTTCAACCCTCATACTAAAAACAAAAAAAATCCATGTTTGGGTTAATCTTTTTGCTCTTCCTATATATTTTTGGGGAGAAATAATATTCAAAAAAATATGGGATGCCATTGGAGAATACCCATTTATGGATAAGTAAATTGAAAATAATTTGAAAAACATAATCAATTTGAATAAAACTAGAATAGTGGTCCTGGTGAATATGACCATTCTAGGCCTACAACTTGTAACTATTTATTCAAGGGGTGGTTAAATGTATTCAATAAATTAACTATGAAAATATCATTATCGATTGTTACACATGTTAGCAAACATGTTGCTTTATGATATTCCTATTCTCACCATGATTTCTTATGTACATTTTATTGTATAGATGTCCTAATATGATGTGTTTATTATACCAGAGAGACTTGAGACACTAGATTTTAAATTATTTGTATGATTATTATAGTATAATTGAGTGTGATTTAGATACTAATTATATATGATTGTAGTGTGATTTAGACTCTTGATGTTGTTTTAATTTTGCTTACTTAAGTGTGATTCAGATACTAATTATATATGATTGTAGTTGTTAATTAAAATGTGCATTATATTGCCTTACTATTATAACTAGTGATTCTTCATCATGTTGTTTATTATATTGATGATTGGATGTTTGACATGTGTATGTTACCTCATGATTATTATGGAGAAAGTGTTATTCTTAAAAATGCTTTTATGTGCCATGTGTGTTTTTACATGTTGTATTGTTTGAGATCACTTGTATTGCTTACCTTCTGCAACTTCAACTATTTAATGTTGGAATTTTGATGTGTGAAATGATGTATAGGAAATAGGGGAGACCAAGTGAGGGAAATTGGACTCTGCTGAGCATGTACACACCATTGGCTTAGTCTAGTAGAGACTCTTGAAACCTCCCTTAGCTTATAATCTAAACCTTGTATTTCTCTCCTAATCTAGTTATGTGATTAAACATTTGTGGCCCTCCATACACTATTCACACTCCCATGTAACTATTCATGACTCTATATACTATTTTAGGGGTCTATTTATCATTTTATTATTTTTATTAATTAAAATTGTTAGCCACTTAAGTGGACCTCTTCCACACAAACTCGTATATAATATTTCACCCATGTTTTTGAGTGGGTGTAAAGTTTGTTAGTAGAATTTTTAAATGAATTTATGGCCCATTCTATCTTAGATATGGGTGGAGACTTTTAGCTAGTGTTATCCTTGTAATAGGGGAGTGCACATGCCACTAAAGTCATGTGGAGGAGTGGCCATGAATAAGATAGGTAAGTCCCACTTGCCCACATGGGTGTGTTGGGAAAATTAGTGGAGGGGAATATTTTTATAGAGTGGAAAAGGGATGGGAAGGGACAAGTGTCTGGGAGTGCTTGGATATAAGATATTTGAAAGTTTTTCTTTGGGGTACTTTTGCATTTTTGAAATTTGAATTTGTAATTTGAGGAGAGGGAAAGTAAGAAGATGAAGATATAGAAGGAGATCCAAGGAAAGAGGAGAGAGGGATCCAAGGCTTGTCAGAGGTGCTTGAGGAGATTAAATGGATAAGAAACGTAGGATTATTTATTCCATATGTTTTATTTAAATTATTTTAAAATATATTCTTCTTCCCTCACTTGTATTCATTCATGAGGTTTAAGGCCATTTGGCTTGCCCTCATTATTACTTGTATTAAATTTTTGAGCCTTGGTCACTACGAGTTTGTTATTTTACATTTGGGAATGGAGATGTATATCCCTCCCATAGAATTGTTCACTATTTTTGAAGCCATTAAATTTAATTTAAATTATGAAGTTATGATACCCAATCGAATGTGATTTAGTTTACTTTTACACACTTGTTTGTGGGGTTTGGGCAAGGGAATGATGCTCTAGGTCCTCCCAAGATGTTATTTAAAATGAAGATGGGAAAGAGTAAGCCATTGAGTTTATAAGTCCTTCCATGGAGTTGGGGAAGTGTTTGGGAAAGGGCATGTTTTTTAAGGTCCTCCTTCATCCACCCCCATAGTGTAGATATTATTAATCCTTGTCTACAATGAGGGACTAAGTAACACATTTTAGATTTGAGTTGTTATGACTATTTAAATTTGAATATACCTTGTATTAATATTATTATTTTATGTATTTTGGTTGGGTTGGTGAGCTTGTAAACCTTTTGTTGCTAGAGTGAAGTTGTGATAATTGTACAACTAGTTGTAGTGTGACGCCTAGTTAGTAAACCACCTTGTTATTAACCTTACCATTTGAACCTTAAATCATTGGTGTCACCCACACTTAGATATGTGAGTATTAGGATTTGAGGTTCCTAAGAAAGTTTCCTAATGATGGAAAAAGGATGGGAGGAGATCCCCTCCTTTAGTTGTCCTTGAACATACTTACGAAGATCAAATGGAGGAATTTGTGATTTAGCACTTGTAACTGATTGTTTATAATTCATTGATTGTTTGAGATCCATGGTTTTTTAATTTATTCATTGATGAATTATTAATAAAGGTGATATTTAAATACTAATGTACAATATGTAAACTAGTATTTGGTTTCTAGTTGTAGAACTTGTTGGAGAGGAGGAAAATGAAAGTATCAAAAGGAATTTTATTTAAATGAAATGTAAAGTTGTAAAATACTATTTTATGATATGTTTCAGTATTTAATTATGTGTCACTGAAGAAAAGTTAAAGGAAAAGAGATATTATGATTCATTTTTAGTTTATTGTTTAGTCCATTGAAGGACCATTATTAGAAGATAATTTTTACATAATAAATATCTTGCCTATTTTCCCAAATTTAATTTTATTATAAACTAGGCCTTATCTAGATTATGTATCAATTTATGATATAATTTTATGTGTTACCATTTAGAAGTTTTTTTAGAAAAGTTCATCTACTTAAAAATGTATATTTCCTTTTTAAACTTGCCTAATTTTCTATTAAATTTTAGACATGTTTAACAATGCATAAAAGTCATATAAATAATTTTTAGGAGAAACTGTGTGTTTCTTAATTTTGACATAATTTATTTCATAAGTTTTTGATCATCAGTTTAATATTTATGTTTTTTAAATAATCACTCTATATGGATAGTTTGTGAATATACATTCCCTTGGGAAGGGTGTTGCACCCTTCTTAAAGGGTATTTAGAGTTTAGTTGGCAGTCACCCATGTGACTGTATTATATTGTGTTGAACCCATAAGGGAGTGGTTAAATGAGTCTAAGCTAGTGTTTTTTCTTGGCACAAATGAGGTGGGGACCACATGGCTTAAATCATGTATTTACCCCACCATACATTTTAGGGGAAAGTCAATTCAAGTTGATTGTCACCCACTTGAAACCCACAAATTAGTGGGATTTTAATGAATTTTGATTTTTGATGTTATATCACTTAAAATAATTATATTAAATCTTATTTAAAACAAAACTATAGTATGTGTAAAGCTATAACCTATAACATGAATTTATAACCAACATTAATGTTATTCTTGAGACCTAGGTGTTGATTTTCCTATGTACAAACTCAGTAACCAAAAGGTAGAAAACCTAAGAAATACCCCCTAATTTTTTGAGCTTTTCCACACCAAAATAGTTTTAGGTCCTGGAAGTGCCCTAATTTCAAGATCGGAGGCTTTTGTCCTCAAGAGAATAGTTTGGATGTCCTTGATGATTGCGGGTTCATAGGAACACCAAAATAGGTTTTCCCAAAAGGGAATCCATAAATTTTTAGTTCTTTTTTGCATTAAACAAAAATTAAATATCAAAATTGAGTTTGGCAATATTTTTCTTCTCAAAACCTTTCTGGAAACCATTAAAGGTTGTGGTGGAGCTTAAAACACCCAAAGACTATTTTGGGAATCAAGAGAGCTTGATATCTCTTGAGACCTTTCTAAGAAGATGAAAACCTATAAAAAAAAACCTAAGCACAATTATATCAAATAAAATTTACAAACTAATTACATGAGAAAATGATAAAAATCTTGGTGACCCCATTAATGGCAGTCATCCAAGCTTGAGGAAGGAGAGGAGAGATGAATATAGACTAGTCATCCTCCAACACCTCCTCCCTCCTCCCAAAAATTTTAAATTTTCAAATCAATAAATGAATTAGATGTATTTATGTTATCCATAATGGATTAGAGCTACTTTACTTTTGATCAAATCTGACAGTCAATCTAGATTTGGATTTGACAATGGAGATGAGATACTTCATTATTAGTTGGATTAGTGGTGATATTTTGAAACCTTTTTTTGGGGGTCATATGATGTATATATGACCTTGTTTTATATCACTTTCTTATTAAGTCAAGTCATCTTGTAATTAGAATTAATTATGATTTAAGTGTGAGCTAAGCATCATGTGATCAGTCTAATTCACCATAGGCACATTCAAACACCATAAAGAATTGAATAGTGTTCTTCAAGATAGTAGATATTCTAACTTATATTACTTTATAAAATCACCCTTTGGGGACCCTTGGTAAATGGGGCTGATAGGTAGTTAATGGGTCCTACTAGATAGCCACTAAGGCTATGGGGCCCATTAGGGTTGTGGGGACCTCTTGGGATATAGGCATTGATAGGGTCATTTAGTGAGTTGTAGGCTTATCATTAGTTAGTAGGCCAATTAGAAAAAGTGGGAATCACAAAGTTATATAGCAATTGTGTGACCACTTGCACATTGTAATCCATGTCATCTAAGCATGTGAGTTTGTTTAAATATATTGTGAATCTTGTACCACATTATTGGCTAGCCAATGGGAAAAACATCCATGAAGGATGTGCATTATGATTTCTTCTCTTGTAAAATAAAAATTGGCCTATTCTTGTATTTTTTTGTTGTGTCAATTTTTGGGCATGAAATTTTCATATCAAAGCATGGTTTATACACTGGGGGCTTTGGGATTAATTATTTGGTACCACTTATTCCAAAATAAATTGATGCATGTACTTGTTGAGGTTACACCTTGTCAAGTGGTGAGAAAAGTACATAAATAATTCCTTGGACCATGGACACTTCAGCCAAGTATCTAATGCTTGGATTATTGTTTTTGGTTCTTTAAACCATGGAGTTTAATCTCAGATAGGAAGTATGTATGTATGTATGCATGCATATATGTATGTATGTATAAAATTTATTTTAAACTAGTTTATGATCAACATTATATTCACTCTACTTGGGTTAACCTAACATTGACCCTTTAAGGACATGTTAGAATTAAACAAACATTGACCCTATAGGGATAAGTTTAGGTTAATATAATTTTTCATATATTTTTAATAATTTTATTCACACACAATTGTTTACCTATTATATCTATCTAAAATATGATGATAGATGTTAACTATTGCATCCATATAAAATATGATGATAGATATCAATCTCCATGTGGGTGAATCGACCTCAAATTGACCCTACATTATCACATTGGGTCTATTTAGGATTGATTGGCCCTATTTATATACCCCATTGAACCAATAAGAATATTTTATCAATGATGTTCACAAAAAAGGTCAATCAAGTTTGGATTGACCCAACATTATTGCATTATGCCAATCTAGGCTTGATTAGCCATGTTTATGTACTCCATCAAATCAATCAAGATATTGGCTCAACATAGTATGTAAAATGGGCCAATCGAGCCTAAATCAACTTAGAATGATAATGTATGCCAATTTTGGCTTGATTGGCCCCATTTGCATACCCCATATAACCACTCACCTTCTTGGTTCATTAGGGTATGTAAATAGGGCACATTGAGACCAAAATGACCTAATGAAATAATGTAGGGTGAATTTGGGCTCTATTGGCCCTATTTGCATACCCCATTGAACCAATAACCTTATTAATTCAATGTAATATGAAAATGGGGCTAATTGGGCCTGAAACAACCAAATGCAATGATGTAGGGTAAATCCAAGTTGGATTGGCCTTGTTTTCATAAATCATTGAACCAATCACCTTATTAATTAAATGAGGTATGTAAATGGGGCCAATAGAGTTCAAATCAACTAAATGTAATAATGTAGGGTAAATTTGGAATTAATTACCCCATATGTGTACCCCATTGAACTAATAACCATGTTAGTTAAATGAGGTACACAAATAGGGTCAATCAAGCCAAAATCAACTCAATTCAATAATATAGGGTCATTTTAGGCTTGATTGGACCTATTTGTAAACTTCATTGAACCAATAGTTTATTGGTTCAATGAGGTAAGAAACGGTGCCTATCGATCCAAATCTATCTAATATGATAATGTAGGTTTAATTTAAGCTTGATTGGCCCTGTTTGTATGATCCATATAAATGATCACTTTATTGGGTGATTGGGGTACACAAAAGAGGCCAATCGATCCCAAATAAACCAAATAAGATAATGTAGGGTTAATTCAGGCTTGATTAGCCTCATGCACATAACCAATTTAACTAATCACCATATTGGCTAAATTTAGTATAGAAATGGGGCCAACTGAGGTCTGAGTTGAGTCAATACAATAATGTAAGGCCAATTTAGATTCACTTGGCCTTGTTTGTATACACTATTGAGCTAATCACCTTATTTATTAGTTTATCAGGTTACACAAACATCACCAACTGAGATTGAATCAACCCAATGTGATAATGTAGGGTTAATTTTGTCTTAATGGCCCTATTTGCATATTGCATTAAACCAGTAAGGTGATTGACTCAATCGGGTATGAAAATGGGCTAATCAAGACTAAATCAATGCAATGTAATAATGTAGGGTTAATTAAGCTTGTTTGTCCCCATTTGCATATCCCATTGACTTAATCAAAATATTAGTTCAATGTGATGCATAAATGGGGCCAATCAAGCCCAAATCAACCCAATATGATAATGCAGGGTTTATTTAGGTTTAGTTGGAAATTTTGAGTATCCCATTGAACCAATCACCTTAATATTTTTATGGGTATGTAAACTAGGCCAATCGAACCATAATTGACCAAATGTAGTAATGTAGAATCAAGTTGGCCTCGATTAGCCCTGTTTGCCTAACTTATTGAACCGTCATCATATTGTTTCAAAGGGGATTACTAATAGGTCCCATTAAGCCCAAATCAACCTATTAGGTTGATATAGGTCAATTTTGGGTTAATTGGTTTTATTTGCATGCCCCCTTGAACCAATCACCTTATTAGGTTAATGCAATATCAAAATGGGGCTAATTAAGCTTGATTCAACCTAATGTAATAATATAGGATAAATTTAAACTCACTTGGCCTCATTTGCATACCTTATTTAACCAATCACCTTATTAGTTCATTTTGGTATGAAAATATGCCAATCAAGTCTAAATTGGACCAATGCAATAATGTAGGGTTAATTCAAGCTTGATTATCCTTGTTTGTGTAAACCATTGAACCAATCACTTTATTAATTAAACTTGGTATGAAAATGACACCAATTGAGCCTTAATCTACCCAATAAAATAATTTAGGGTTAATTCACACTTGATTGTCCTCATTTACATATCTCATTAATCTAATTACATTCTTAGTTCAATAATGTATTCAAATAAAGATAATCAAACTTAAATAAACTTGATGTGATAATGTAAGTTCAATTTGGGCTCGATTCACCCCATATGAATTACCCATTGAAAAAATTCCCACACCCCATTAAACTCACCACACCCCATTGAAATAATCACATAATTAGTTTAATAAGTTAAAAAAATAGGGCCAATATAACTTGAAATAACTTAATACAATAATGTAATGTCAATTTAGGTTTAATTGGCCTTGTTTGCATACACCATTGAACTAATCACATTACTGATTGGATATGGTATAAAAAACTATCTAATCAAGCCTAAATCAACCTAATATGATAATGTAGGGTCAATTTTGGATCACTTGGCCCTATTTTCTAGCCTGTTGAACCAATCATCCTATTTGATCAATAAGGCATGCAAATAGATCCAATTGAGCCCAAGTCAACCTAATGTGATAATGAAGGGTCAATTTAAGAGCTCAATTGGCCATGTTTTCATATACTATTGAACCAGTCACCTTATTAGTTTAATTTTATATGTAAATGGGGTGAAAGCTTAAAATGACCATGTAATAGTATAGGGTCAATTCAAGCTTGATTGGCATTTTTTTATGTTTCCCATTGATTCAATCACCACATTGGTTCAATGAGTATACAAATAAGGATAAATGAGTATGAATCAACTCAATATAATGATTCACGCTTAATCCAAAATTGATTGGACCCATCCACATACATCATTAAACTAATCACCTTATTGGTTCAATGGGTTGCATAAATAGGGAGAATCAAGCCTAATAAACCCAATACAATAATGTATGGTAAATTTAGGTGTGCTTGGCCCTATTTTCATACCCCATTTAACTAATCACCTTAGTTTTTCAATTTAGTATGCAAATGGGTCTAATCAAAATTGACACAATGTGATAGTTTAGGGTTAATTCGTGCTTAATTAGCCCCATTTGCATACCCTATTGAAAAAATCACATTATTGGTTTAATATGAATAATAAATCTTGAATTGATCAAATACAATAATGTAGGATCAATTCAATCTTTCTTAACCCCATTAAACCAATCACCTTATTAGTTCAATGGGGTACATAAACAAGGCCAATTGAGCCCAAATTGACCGAATGCAATAGTGCATGGCCAATTCAAGATCAATTAGACCCATTTACGTATTACCCCATTAAACCAATCAACTTATTGGTTCAATTCAATATGTAAATGGATAAAATCGAGCTTGAATCATGCCAATGTGATAATTTAGGGTCAATTTAGGTTTGATTTACCCCATTTACATGCCAAATTAAATAAATCACCATATTGGTTCAATGGGTTATGTAAATGAGCCAATCAAGCTCGAATAAATCTAATGCAACAATGTAGGATCAATTTGGGATTGCTTGGGATCATTTTCATACTCTATTGAACCAATCACTTTATTAGTCTAATGGTGTGTAAAAACAAGGTTAATCAAGCTTGAGTTAGCCCAATACAATAATGTAAGTTCAATTAATCTCACTTGGACTTTTTAGTATACCCTATTAAACCAATCATCTTATTGGTTCAATGCATTATGGATATGGGTCCAATTGAGCCAAAATCAACCCAACCCAATGCAATAATTAGGATCAACTCATGTTTGATTGTCCCTATTTACATACCTCATTCAACTAATCACATTATTATTTCAATGACATACTTTAAAAAGGCTAATTGATCTTGAATCAACCTAATGTGATAATATAGGCTTAAATCAGGTTAGATTGCCACATTTGGGAATCACCAATCACCCTATTGATTTAATTTTGTATGAAGTCATGGATAATTAAACCCAAATCAACCAATACAATAATGTAGGGCCTATTCATGCTCACTTGGTCTCATTTGTGTACCCCATTGAACTAATCACCTTATTAATTTAATGTGGTATCCAAAAAAGGATAATTGAGACTTAATCAACCTAATCCAATAATTAAGGGTCAATTTAGGCTTGATTTAATCTATTTATGTACCCTCTTAAACCAATCACCTTATTGGTTCAATGGGGTACATAAATAGAGTAAATCAAGCTTGAATAAATACTGAAATATTTTATTAGGTTTATTTGGGAATGTAAATAGGTTTAATCAAGTCATAATCAAATCCATGTGATAATATAGGGCCAATTAAAGCTTAGTTGGCTTTGTTTTCAAACCCCATTTAACCAATCACCTTATTGGTTCAATGGGGTATGTAAATGGAACCAATTGAACCTGAATTGACCTAATACGATAATTTAGGGTTAATTTAGACTCACATGGTCCTATTTTCATACTCCATTAAAAAAATGACCTTATTGGTTCAATGCACTATGCAAATATGACCAATATAGCCTAAATAAATGCAATGTGATAATGTAGAGTTAATTCAGGCATGATTGGTCCCATTTCCACACCCAATTAAACCAGTCATATTATGATTTCAACATGGTATGTAAATGGATCCAATCGATCCTTATTTAACCCAATTCATTTAATTTTTTGGTTGTATTTACTACTCTTTTATCCTAGAATTCAATATTTCATTTCAATGTTTTCCATAAAAACATATTTTCACATTTGGTGCTTACGGTGATGATGTATATGCACATTTTTTAGGTATATACATTTATTTTTCCCTCATTTTTTATGCATATATATACTTTGAATTTATAAGGTATATAAATATGTAGGTATATGCATTTATTTAAAACCTTCAATTATAATTAAATTTACATTTCACTAAGGACTCATGAAATAAATAAAGTTGAATATTCATCTTAGGTGAAAATAAAGCTCCAAGAGGAAAGGCCTCATAAAATACAATAAATGAGATAGTCATTAAAGGCATGAAATAAAAATATTTTCATTCTATTTTTTTTTAAATATTTTAAAAATACTTATAACATAAGAATATGGAAGGAAAATTTGAAGAAGGAGATGGGTGAGAAAACTATAGTACTAGTTTGACTATTTTTGGGTAAAGGAAAGGTAATTTTAGAATGACATAATGGAGGACACAAAGTGTCATAATGATTATCATTGAGAAAATAAATAGTGGTTTCAGTTTGATAGAAGGATAGATGCAAAGTAATAAATTTGTTATCTCTAAGTGAGGTGGACTTAGAGTAATGGATTTCTAGACTTAGAACACTAAAACTATGGATTTAGAGTGATGGTGTGGTAGTTTTAGAGATTCAAACAATGAAACATGAAGAAGAGGAATGGTGATCTCAGGGTAGCTAAAGGTACAACTATACAATAAATATTGGTCCTTCTAAGGTCTCTCTCCAGTAGTTTGTTAGTGATGTAATATCAAATAACATGAAAAATCCTAAAGTCAATTTTATCAAGGGTGAATCTACAATATTTGGTGGTGAAAATTTAAACTTCAGGAAGAATAAAGTTGTTACAACTACAAAAACAACAATATCAATAAAAAATTATGATTTTGAGCTAGATATGGACCATTTAGAGGACCACACAATCATCTATAGGGTCAGGGGAAGAAAACTAAATATGGACGAGGTAAGAAAAGAAGTAAAGAAAATTTGGACTCATAAATATTTCCAGGTCACTTTCTCACCCAAGAATTTATTTGTAGTAACATTTTCTTGTCAAAAAATTAGAAACTTTGTTTTATATTTTAAATATACTTGGTTCATGGGTTAAAGGGGTCTATTAATTAAACCATGGTCAAAATATTTTAACCCTAATAATAAAAACACAAACAAAATCCATGTTTAGGTTAATATTTTCTCTCTTATTATATATTTTTAGGGATTAACAATAGTCAAGAAAATGTGGGAAGCCATTGGAGAATGCCCATTTAAGGATAAGTAAATTGATTTTTTTTTTGAAAAACATAATCAGTTTGAGTAAAACTAGATTGGTAGTCCTAATGAATGTGACCATTTGAGGCATGTACAATGTAACTATTCATCTAAGGGGTGGTTAATTGTATTCAATCAATTAACTATGAAAATATCATTATTGGTTGTTACACATGTCAACAAAAATGTCACTTTGTGAGACCCCTATTCTCACCGTGATTGATTTTGGACATTGTTATTGTATGCACATCCTAATATGATGTGTTTATTATACCATAGAGACTTGAGACTCTATATTTTATGTTTTTTGTATGATTATTATAGTATAACTGATATAGTGGGGTATACACTTGATATTGTTTTAATTTTGCTTACTTGAGTGTGATTCAGATACTAATTATAGATGATTTTAGTTGTTAATTAAAATTTGCATTATATTACCTCATTAGTATAACTAGTGCTTCTTCATCATGTTATTTATTATATTTATGCTTGGATGTTTGACATGTGTATGTTACCCCATAATTATTATGGAGAAAGTGTTATTCTTTAAAACAATTTTGTGTACCATGTGTGTTTGTACATGTGTTATTTGAGATCAATTATATTGTGAAAGGATTTTAACCCAATAAATATAATTAATGACAATCATAAAAGTGAGATAAAAAATAGAATGCATAAAAAGACTAAGAATAATTTACCTCTCCAATGCAAGCCAAGATTGAGACAAACATTTTCAAGTGGGAAAACTGAATGAATTAGTGAAAAAACCAACACAATATTATTAAGAGACTTGCCAAAATTTATCCACATGTACAAGAATATAAAAGCACAAATATAAGATCAAAAGAGAGCATAAGGTTCCTAGATGAAGAAAAGTAGGAGAGGAAAAGCTCTTTTATAGAGCTAAAGGAATAATGGGAGTTACTAAAGACCCCATTAATTACCTTACAAGTCTCCTAAATGTGTGTGACACTTGTAGCCTAATCCCTTACAAATTATGGAGGTGTGTTTCAAGTGTAGGAAGGGAGGTTACATGCATGTAATTCCTCCTAAAACTTAGTTTGACTAAATAGGCCACCTCATGGAATCCATATTTATGGGAATTTATAATTCCCATAAATACAAATTATTCACAAACTAAAAGGGAAC
This sequence comes from Torreya grandis, assembly GCA_037957365.1. Lineage (NCBI taxonomy): Eukaryota > Viridiplantae > Streptophyta > Pinopsida > Cupressales > Taxaceae > Torreya > Torreya grandis. Next base: position 19,367 of record JARHVA010009352.1, read on the forward strand.
TTAGGATAAACAAAATTATCCTAAATAAAGGGTAATTATAACACTCACCCTTAAAATTTATTTAGGGGTTTACAAACAAAAAAGAAAGGAGGAAACATTACTAACTCTCCCCCTTGATGAGAACTTCCTTCAATCCTAACTTATTACAAAAGAAGACAAACTTGTCTTTACATTGAGGCTTAGTGAATATTTCAGCCATTTGTTCTTCAATAGGACATAAAGAGAGAAGAAATTGATTGTCTTCAAGAAGTTCATGCTGAAAGTGATGTTGAATCTCAATGTTCTTGGACCTTGCATGAAAAAATGTATTTTTTACTAAGGCAATTGCACTGTAATTATCATTAAAAATTGAAGTAACCGAATGTTGTGGGTGGACCAAATCTACAAGAAGTCTTCTAATCCAAAGAGCTTCCTTTGAAAAATGATTAAAATTTTTATATTTAGCTTATATGGAAGATAGAGATACTGTTGGTTGCTTTTTACTATTCCATGAAACAATGTCCCAAAGAGAAGCAATAACCACTAATGGATCTACAATCATTGGACCAGACTAATTAGAATCTAAATAAATTTCCAATTAAAAATTATTATTTGAGGTATACTCGATGCCATAGGTTAGAGTACCTTTAATATAATGAAAAATTATTTGAATAGGTTTAAAATTAGTAGCTTGAGGTTTAGACATAAAATGAGAAACCAATCCAACAGAAAAAGCAATATCAAGATGAGTATGAGTAAGATAATTCAAGATGCCAACTAATTATCTATATAAAGTTGGATCAACATTTTTTGTTTCCATGTCATTAAGAAGTTTGAAACCAAGTTCACAAGAAGTAGAAATAGCTTTGAAATATAACATGTTAAATCTAGATAATAAATCATATGCATATTTAGATTGAGAAATAGAGATGCTATCCTTTTCTTGCCATACTTGAATGCCTAAAAAATAATCTAAGAGACCCAAATCTTTCATTTCAAAGGTATTCTTCAAATCATTTTTAGTGAAATAAACCATTGAACTATTACTACTAGTTATGATTAAGTCATCAATATACAAAATAATGATAAATATGCCATTTAGAATATTTTTGACAAAGAGATTAGGATCATTAGAACTACGAGTAAAGCCTTGAGCTATAAAAAATTGATGAATTTTAGAGTACAATTCTCTAGGAGATTATTTTAAACCATGAATAGCTTTGTTTAACTTGCATACAAGATGTTCATTACCTTTATTTATAAAACCAAGAGAGTGAGACACATAAATTTCTTCATGCATGTCACCATTTAAGAAAGCACTTTTAACATCTATTTGATAAATAAGCCCATACATATGAGAAGCTAAAGCCAAAAAAACTTTAATAGTGGGTATTTTAGCAACATGAGCAAAGGTTTCATTATAATTAATTCCTTCAATTTGAGAAAAAAATCTAGAAACAAGTCTAGCTTTATGTTTTTCAATTTGATTGTCAGGATTGAACTTAGTTTTAAACAACCATTTACAATTTACAAAATTATGCCCTTTAGGTAAAGAAACTAAGTCCCAAGTGTTATTAGAAACCAAATAGCTGTATTCATCATGCATAGATTTTTCCCAATGAGGGTGACCTTGAGATTGTTTTAAATTTTGAGGATCATTATTTTACATAAGTTTAGTAGACATCAAAGCATAATTGCAAAATTGTTTTCTACTTCTACGAGTATCATTAAGATCAACATTAATTCTTGAATCTTCTATAGTAGTCTTGGCCCATTTAGGCATAGTTGTAGGTGGAACAAGACTATAATAAGGAGAAGGAATAGGAGGATCAACATCATTATGCATTACATCATTATGATCATTACTAGATTCAAAAAGAAAAGAATCAACAATAATATTAAGAGAATATAAATTGGAAACACAATAAAGCACACCATTTCAAGCAATATTAACATCCCCTTTAATCTTGATTTTGTTAGTTTGAGGATCATAAACCCTATAGGCTTTGGATTATTCATCATAACTAGAAAATATAATTTTTTTTTGCTTTACAATCTAACTTTTGATGCTTTTCAATTGGAATATGAACAAATGCATCACAACTAAAACCACATAAATGTTTTAAATTAGGTTTTCTACCACTCCAAGCTTCTTAAAGTATAATATTTAAAACATTTTTAGTGGGAGTCCTATTAATGAGATAAACAATAAAATACATGACTTCAACCCAAAATTTATAATGCATATTTTAGCATGCAACATACAACTAACCATTTCAATGATAGTCCTATGTTTACGTTCAACAACACCATTTTGCTCAGGTGTGTAGGAAACAATTTTCTCATGCTCAATTCCATGTTGCTTACAATATGAAATAAAATCATTGTTAACATATTCTGTACCATTATCAGTGCATAACATGCATAAATAAAAATGGTATTGTTTTTCAACAAATGTATGAAGTCAATAAAAGTATCTAAAACTAGATCTTTAATTTTCAAGAATAAAATCCAAACTCACTTAGTGAAATCATCAACAAATGTTAAATCATAGTTAATACCATTAATATAAAGAGTTTGCATAGGGTCTAAAATATCACTATGAACTAAATGAAGCTTTTTAGTGGCATGCCAAGAGTGATTTTTAGGAAAATATTCTCTATGAATTTTGCCAACCATACCACTATTACAAGTAGAAGTAGTGAGAGAAATGTTGGGAAAAGCTTGCATCATATTGAGTTTGTTCATGAGAGAAATAATTTGGTAATTGATATTCTCTAATATTTCATGTCACAAGTTAGCATCATTAGAAAGAAGTAAAGGATGAGAATATGAGGAAGAAAAGAATCCAATAAATTTGAATAAAATATCATTGTCTAGAAAAACAGTAGCAATGACTTGAAAATCTTGCTTAGTAGATTTAACATAACAAGTATCATTAGTAAATTCTACCTTATAGTCTTGTTTACATAATTGAGGTACAAAAAGTAAATTCAATTTCAAATCAAGAATAAACAAGACATCATGAAATTCATCATTAGGGATTTTAACATTTATTATGGTTTCAACATTACAAGAAGCATGATTTGCAAGACTCAAATGATTGTTAGAAAGATATGGTTCCAAAGAAGTAAAAAATTAAAAATTAGATGTCATATGTTGGGTAGCACCAGAATCAACAATCCATTCAACTAGAGAAGCATTCAAAGTAAAATTAAAAGCATCTCTAGTATTAGACTTCTATTTTGATTGAGTCTAATTGGTATTAGTGATAGCATTGCCTTTGACTTTAGGCTTTCTATTTTTGATATCATGTTTATTTTTGAAGCAGTGATCTTCATCATGAGTGTTTCTATCACAATAATTACACTCTAACTTTTTCTTAGGTTTAGAGTTAGATTTTTTATCTTTCTTATCATGTGTATTATTGGACTTAGCATGTTCTTTGTCATTATTATGTTAGTGTTTAGAAACAAAAACATGTTCATTAGTCTTAAGACTACCAAACTGAATCAAATTTTATTCTTCTTGATGTAACAAATTATAAAATAATTCAAAAGTCAACATAGCAGATAGAGTAGAAAAAGCTAGTTGAGAATGAATATTAGTAATAAACTACTAAAAAGGTCGAGGTAAACATGTCTTCATGATAATATGAATCAAATTCAATCAAAAAGTTTAATGCCTAAACTAGCAAGTTGAGAATGTAAATAATGAATTTTAATCAAAAAATCATCCATAGATTTGAAATCATTGTATTTTAATTTAGATAATTGATCTTGAATTTGAATTTTATGAGATTCACTCACAACATCATAAATAGATTTAAGTTTAGACTAGGTAATGGAAGTAAGAGAACAACCATCAATATGGATATGTAATTTAAGGGTCATGGCCATGGCCATGCCAATCAATCCTAAGGCCTTATCTTTTTTTCTTGCCATTTCTCTTGAATTTTGGTAGAGGCAGTCTTACTGTCTAGTTGATGATCCATGTCGTCTACTATGCATACCAAATGTTTGAATTTGTTGTATATGTGATTTTCATAAATGGTAATTAGTGGACATGAGTTTAAATTTGGGCAACAATTGAGTCATTGTGCCTCAAAAGCTCACCCAAGAACTTGAAAGCGAATAGGCAAAAAAGTCACATCAACACGAAAGGCGTAGGAGGGGCAAGAAATAAAATAATGACTATGTTAGAATGCAAAGGAATAACTTAGAAAATATGGAAGATGATGAAATGAATTGCAAGAAAAAAAATTGTTACAAAATAATTTGCTCATGCGATCTAAAATATAAATCTATAAATGAAAGATTTCCATTTTTATTTTAAAACTTTAACAAAATTAAAAATATTTTGTTTTTAAATTTTGAAAAAGGTCTTTGTTTTAAAAAGGAGAACATTTTTTTTTAAAACAAACTTGATAATAATAATTTTTTAAAAATGCCTTTCTTGTTTTTTTTAAAGGCAACTTTGCTTTGGTGATTTTATTGTGTGTGTGTGTGTGTCTATATATATATAAAGAAATAGTTTTAATAAAAAAAGGAGGCCACCTAGAAAGCAAAGTTTTGAATTAACATAAATGAATTTAAAAAAAATTAAAATGCCATAAATTTAGAAAAGTTAAGGCTAATCATTTATATTTTTTTGTAAAAAAATTCATGAGAAGGGCACTAATAAAGTAAAAAAATACCTATAGAAATATTGATGCCCAAGCAGATAAATTAATTTTTTTTTTTACATATGCAACTACCAGGGAGGATGCCAAGAGCTAGGATGGAGAAAGATAAGACCAAAGGTGCCCTGCAAAGGAGAAATGTAGGTCAAATGTTTTAAGAACTAGACCTAGCATTATGGACGGAGGTCATACGGCCCTGTACAGATGTCGTACAAATTTATATGATTGATCGTACGAATGGAGGGAACAAAGTAAAAAAATTCGAAGGGGGGTGATTCCTTAGTAGGGAGATTGGATGGATGAAGGAGAGAAAGAGATCTTCAATTGGAGGAAGGAAATGAAAGGGTAGACAATTGGAGAAAAAAATAGAAAACTTGTACAAACAAATTTTTCTACCAAAAGAATAGATAAGCCAGATTTCTTTTTAATGATTTTTTTTTAATTTGAATTTGAATGTATAAAAAAAATTCATAAACAAATTTATACAGGTACTAGAGTAATGAAAATAAAAGATTTTTTTTTTAATACTAAAAAACTAAAAAATTTGGTCACCATTCCCCTGTCTCTATAAAAAAAGGATTAAAAATATTTAAATAAAGATGAAAGAGTATATATTTTTTTTATTAAAAAAGAATGAACAAACAAATTTTTTTCTATCACTCTCCCTTTGCAAAAAATTATAGAGTTAAAAGATATATATATATATATATATATATATATATATATATATATATATATATATATGCTGTAATTTAAAATTCATTTTTAGTCCTCCCCACCACCCTATAAATAACCAATTAAGGGGATTGGTTGGATAAGCTAGAAAATACACACAAGCTCCCATATAGCCTTTATACTCTCCTTGGATCAATATATCCTTGAATTCAAGAAGCTATTAATCTCATTATGTCCACTTGAAATCTTGAAGCCACATTGTCTAGTAATTTAAAAATATATGATCTAAATATCCTTGAAGAATTTGTTTGACGATCTTGGAGGGAATATTAAATGGAAAAAGGTGATGGTAAGAGCATCTTAATCATGTCTTGATTGCATATTCATTCTCTCCCATTGATGTTTTTGTATATTTTGAGTTGATTTACGATATTTAGTATATTTAAATCTACTGCTTAAATTTTAAAATCATACATTGGTGACCACAATGTAAGCCCTCCTTTAGACACCTATTGTGTGTGTAAGGTGTGTTAAATTCAGCTTGCAAAACAAGATAGGAAGAGGATTGGGCTCAAATACTTCAAAATTTTCACATTCCAAGAGAGTCATGACTTTGCTCAGCAATTAGCGGTTTTACATCTATGATTTTTTAGCCTACATCTATAATTTTGACTTAACCACATGGACTTGACTGCTAGCTATTAGCTTACATGGTAGTTTAATATCTATTTTTAAAATCAATTATACATAGTCATAATTTTATTTTACACATGTGATTTTGATTAAGCTAGTAGTGATTTTGACGTATGCTTTATATTAAGGTTTTTATCTAATTAACATTGAGAATTTTGATATTTTTGGTTTTTTTTCTCCTAGACTAACCTTGTCACCTTGTAGGAATAAAACAATTTTTTTTCCACTTACAAAGTAACTAGGTCTTTTATGCTAAACAAAATTGCTTATTCCTATATGTGATATTAATTTTTATGATTGACATTGATTCTAATAATTGTGGTTTTAAATTAGACATAATATCACTAACAAAAAAATGTGATTTAGTTCTTTGACAATTTCATTGCATTGTGTTTAACCTTGATCTGGTTGAAGGGAAATGGAAATTTTACTTGAATCAGGTCATTACTCCCCTAAATAATTTTTTTGGTATCCTATTCAATATCACTTATAGATAATAGTGATTTTAATTACAAATAGTGATTTTGACAAGCTAGAATCGATTCTAACCAGATTTATATAATAAATGTTCTTTTTATTAGTCTATCTTTTATCCATATGTTTAAATAGTTTAGTTTTTGTTTTTATTTTACTATCATCTCGTGAGTAGTTTTATAAATTTTGTACATTTTGTATATATTAATTTATTTTTTATCTCAATTCAAAATCACCTCTAGCAAAAAGATTGATTTTGATTGTTATAATCGATTTTGAAGTCCTATAAGCAATTTCGATGTAATAAAGTCAAAAAGTGTTATTTTCATAAAATATAGTTTTTTATCTTTATTTGAAAACATTCTAGTTTTTGTAAATAATCTAGTATTTTATTCATCATTGTCTTATAAGTAGTTTCTAGTACTCTTTTTTTATAAATTTTGTATATATTTTAAACTTTTTAGACTCAATATCATGTCTAGCAAAAAGTGATTATGATATTAAGAATTTATTTTGAATATCTATAAGTGATTATGACTTAAATAATTTTCATAAATACCCTTAAAATAAAAACATTTAATATAAACTTATTTTAAAAAGAATTATTGATCTTTTTTATATTTTATATAAAAAATCATTAGTCTATTTAGAATCATAATATTACTTCTTGTGTTTTGTTATTTTGCTTGCAAGTAGCAATTTTGAATAGCTATAGGCGATTTTGCTTGCAAGTAGCAATTTTGAATAAGCTATAGGTGATTTTGAATACTAAGCTATAGGTGATTTTGAATACTAACCTTGATTTTGAATTAGCCATTTTATCATGGAATAAAAAAACACAATCAAACAAAGAAATTCAAAATAAATTTCAAAGCCTAAATCTTAAATCATGCCTTGATCCTATAAACAAATAAGTGATAAATTTGATTTATAACCTCCTACTTATTTAACCTGCACAAAAGTTTTTAGTAATTTCTAATAAATCAAAATTGCCTCTTGTTCTTTCAAAATTGCTTCTACATAGTATAAACAGCCAAATTTATCAAAATCGCATATAGAGAGGCAAAACTACAATTAATAGATAAAAATTGTAGATGGGTAAACTATGATTTTGAATACTAACAGATAAAATAACAAGTTAAATAAAATTTTTGTGTGCCTATATGTCACCTAATTTTTTATTTTTATAGGGTGTAAGGTGACATGGAATTCATCCCCACACACCTACCTAGTCTTTAGGGGTTGGTGACATAGATTTCATCACTGCAACCTCAACTGACTCCATGTTCTAGTAGAGTATAAAAATTAGGGATAACTATCATTAGGCCAAACGATTGATCCCATATAGGTATTCCATGAAGGGAAAGAGTTAAATCTCTAACCTAAGCATTATTGTATACGTAGTTCATCCCCATGTACTTAACATATATCAAGGATGCCCCTAAAAATCATTGTTTAACCTAGCATAGGGCCTTTCAACCATAATAGGTGACTTGTTGCTAGGGCCAATATCAACCCGCATAGTGACCATCAAGTGAAGATAGGATTGAGAGGGTTTGGAAGATTTTGTAATGGGTCACCAACCTACATCATCACCCCTAAAGTTGTTAGATAATAAAATCATCGAGTTATACACCCAATTAGTTTTATAAATACTAAGGCTTGTTATTAGCATAATTGTGTGTGTGTCATGCTAAACCCATATTTTTTGTGAACCAAGTAAACCTTATAACCCTTTTTGAAAACACCTATAAAACCCTTAGGATACACTTGTCCCATATAGGGCTTAACCAAAATAATTTCCATCTTTTCCCATCATCATCCCATTATCCAAAAGCTTGAGCATTATATTTGTCTTATGAGTGAGCTATAGTGGTCACCTATCCCCTCTTATAAGTCCTAAAATCATCCTATTCATCCACCTATCCATTCTAAAACATATTACCTTGATTAAATATTGCCAATGTTAATATCTCTATTAGCTTTTATCTAGCACATTATCATCTTGTCATCCCACTTATTCATAACTATCTTTATCCAATCATTATCTTACTAGTGTGAATATAGGGATTTAGTCATCTCATCATCTAATCTTCCTGCTAGGTTTAAATATCTATAGTGTTTTCACATTGGTAATACTTGATCATTTTAGTCCTTAATCTCAAGATACAAATCTCATTTTGTCTATTATAAACACCTTGACCATTCTAGGCTAAAATTAATACAAGTTTATTGCTCAAAATCATATTTCTTTTGTCTTATATTAAATCAACACTTATAATATCTATATCATCCACCATGTTGATCAAGACCCATGCACAAGTCTTAATGTTTGGATAAGGATCAAACTAGGAAGATGATATCTTAATGACACTAGGTGAACAATGTATGGATAATGAATAAAATCAAAGTGACATGCATACTCCTAGAGGAGATGAAAGACTTAACAGTGATTTCTTCAATAGTGATGAAGTTAAATCCAAATTTGACCAATATATATGAAAATTGAGACCAAATACTATCCCAAGTCATTAGAATGGGAGGTAAATTACCTCCTACATTCAATCCTAACCTTAGACAACATTTAATACAAATACCATCTAGACCTAACACTCCTCCATGCCAACATGTGTATCTAACCAAGATGAGGGGAATCCTAAACTCGTAGATCACAAACAAGAACTAGAAGAAGAAGAAGTCCCTCAAAATAACCAAATTAAGGCTGATAGAAGGAGATCTTCCTTGGAAGATAATCTAGAATAACTCACCCAAAAATATAGCTCACTAGCATCTCAAATCCATTCCAAAACTCAAAAACCTGTGTCACTTAGGAAAATAACTCACAACCATACCAATATCAAAATTGATATGTTAAAGACAAAATTAAGACAAATTAATAATTCCAATCCTTTAATGGACTCATCCTTTACCCAAGAGTGGAATATGATGAAAGAGACTCTTTAATAGATACATCCTCACACTAAAGCAATTAAATATAGATATGAATACTTTTGCACATCCCTACTAGACACGAGTATTTTATAAATACCCTTCTCGTCACATTTTGAAATTATAAAATTTGATATTTATAAGGGGAAAGAATACCCTCATGACCATGTTCAATAATTTTATGTAACATGCCATGAGGTTGCCTATAATGATGCTTACTTGCTCTGATTCTTTCCTAAAAGTCTTACATGACCCACTCTTGAATGGTTTATGCACTTACCTAAAGGGTCCATTACTACATTTGAAGAAGTAGTAGAAAATATTTTGAGATAGTTTTCCTTCAACATTGAGAACAAAATTTCTATAATTTATCTTTATAATACTGATAAATGGAATGAAGAGAGTCTCACATCATTCTTACAATGATGGAGAAGCCTAACTAGTTGCCTCTGATGTACCATCCTTGAAAAGGAGTTGGATAAAATATTCATTGACAATATTAATGTAGAAATTAAATATCAATTAAAATTATAATGTGCCAAATAATTTGATGAGATTATAGAAAAGGGTATTTAAATATAAAAATCACTTATCAAAAGGGGGACTATTAAGTTATATACCTGAAATGAACAAAATCAAAATCAAGATAATGATTATCTAAGTAAGCCTAATGTCTTCAATAAAAACAAAAATGTGGTTAGGGATGGTGTTACTGATTTCAAACATGTAAAAATAATACAAAAATATTCCATTACTACCAAAAATAAAAATATCTCTAGCATTACTATGTCAAAAGGAAATCCAAGGCCTAAAATAGGGAAACATCATCTTACTAGTCTTGTTGTGCTAGTTGAAATGGTATTGAATAAATTAATTGTTTCTAATATGATAACTCTCCCAGAGATCAAACCATTGGATGAAAATAATACATGCCTTAATTGGTATCATGAAGATAATTTTTGTCATTACCATTGTGTGAAAGGGCATGATACTAAAAAGTACATGGAGTTATGATATTTCATCCAAGATTTGATATAGGAAGGAGAGATAAAAATTGAAGGTTAAATTCATACAAGCTAGTCCAAAAATTAGTAATTGGGAACATATCAAGACCCCCTATCAAATCATTACAAAAAATAAAAGAAAACACCAAGGGATCAGGGTCAAGCCTCTAGCTTCAACAAAATTGAATACCATTCCATCCCATATCAATACATAAACACCATCAAGATCAAAATACTCAAATATCCCTCAAAATTTCCATGCCTAATACTTAAAATTAATAGGGCCACTATAGATTGTGTAGTTACTACAAGGCATGGAAAAATAACAGTTCTTAGAGCACCTCCAAAATAACCGCCTGCTTCTGCATCTCAAAAAATAATTATCCCTAAGAAAGATTCAAATTACCCTGATAAAATATATGACATTATCCAATATTTAGAGAATATCCCAACAAATTTTTTTATCATAGATCTTCTCACGACTTTAATACACTGAAAGATATTAAATCAAGTCTTGCATGAGGTGAAAGTTACTAGTGATATTAACACAAACCAATTCCAAGCCTTGGTGGGCCATTTATCTCCATCATAATAAATCACATTTAGTGCCTAGTACATGCCACCAATATACCCTTATCATAATTATTCCATATTCATTGAAATATCCTTTACAAACCATAAAATCCCATGGGTTCTTATAGACAGAGGATCTACCATAAATTTGTGCAATATTTAATTTCTCAAGAATTTGGGATATTTAGAATCATCATTGGGACCTACTTTGATAATGATAAAGGTGTATGATGATAATGCATGGTTATTAGTCTTCCCATAACATTGAGGCCTGTAGTCCACCAAACATTGATCTATGTAGTAAATGTTGATATTCCTTATAACATGGTTTTGGGACACCCTTTGATCTATGAGATGATATAGGTACCCTCCACCCTTCATCTATGCTCCAAATTCTGACATTCAGGCATGGAAGTCACCATCTTGGGTGAAATAAAATAATTTCATAGTTGTCAAATGGAAAGATCAAGCTATGAACTTTTTATCTGAGTACCCAAAACTCATCTTACAATCCAAAAGTTATGAAATATGTACACCCTGATAGCCTATCACCCACCTCATCCTAGTCATCAAAAACCACTTGTACAAAAAATTACTCCAATGGTGTGGGGAATATGAATAAAAACCCATTTGTGTAGGAGATCTTCCACTATCCCCACTAAGCTATGGTCTTTAACTATGTAAAAATATAAACCTATCATTTATTAGTTTGCGCCAACCACTTTCACTATTGCATGAATGCTATTAGAAGGATATTTTGAGGATGATGATTCTTGGATAATTCATGAAGATCTAGCCCTTTATTTTCAACAAAAATAATATCCCAAAATATAAAAAATTCTTCAAAATATAAACTATAAAGGTCATGGACTATGATGATATGAACAAGGAAATTTATAACCTACCAGTATTCGAAGATATCTAGGATGACTTTGCCTAGGGTACAAACCACTAGGAATTGACCTAAACTCTATCACCATAGACTCTTCTTTGATTCATAAAGAGTCTACCTCTGACAAAGAATTCAAGACATGTTACACCTATGGTCTCTATCAAGACCTTGCTACCATAAACCTATTCCTAGATACCACTATTTCTAAGGTCAATATCTCCCTCTGCTACCTTGAATTAATACACTTGGATTAGAATAAAGAACCATCCTTTGATATATTTCAAAGTAATGAAGCCATTATTAAGTGCATGGGAGCCCAAAGCTTTATGCCATTAAGGGATCACAAAAGGGGATTCACTATTAGTTTTGATGATTATGCCTATTTGTGAGAGAAAAATAAATTAATAAATTAGGTAGAAGAAGATGAATATTATGAAAATAATCCCTCTCTAATCATAGAATAAATTTAGTTAAACCCTAACGAGAACTAGATTTATCAAGATCTAGGTGTAGAGTTCCAAGCTAAATTTTCCTTAGGAGAAGAGTTAGCACTACCCTTAGTGTCAATTCAAGATCAGTCACCTACCTTAATTAATAAAGACATATAAGTCAATATTAGAACCAAAGAAAATTCTAGAATAATCAAATTGAGGGAAATTTTTACCTCTGAAGAATGATAAATTCTTAGTGAGATTCTTAAAGAGTTTATAGATATATTCACATGGAACTACTCTGACATGCTTGGATTAGAACTATTTTGGTGGTATATCATCTAGTAATGTATCCTGATGTAAAAAAACAAATAAAAGATTCAAAAGATGTAATCCAAAGCGGCATTATTACTCAAGGAAGAATTGCAAAAGTTCTTGGAAGCAGGGTTCATTCAGCCAATAGATTGTTCTGAATGGATTTCTAATATTGTCTTTATTGTAGAACCACAAGGAGGGATACCTATCTATACTAAATTCCAAGACATCAATAAAGCATGCCCAAAATATGACTTTCCTTTTACAAATATCGACATGATTATGGATTCTATTATAGGGTACAAAATGCTCTCCCTCATGGATGAATTTTCCAAATATAATCAAATCAAAATTACTTTAGATGATCAACATAAAATTGCCTTCAATACTCCATGGGGGATATTTTGCTATCAAGTGATGCCCATTAGATTGAAAAATGTAAGATTAACCTATCAAAGGGACATGACAATTATCTTCCATGACATGATGCATGATATTGTAGAAAACTATGTGGATGATATCTTAGGAAAGTCCAAGATAAGAGTAGAACATATGACGGTCTTAAGGTGAATCTTTGAGAGGATTAAAGAATACAAGTTCTAATTAAAACCTAAGAAATATGTGTTTGGGGTTACTTCAGGGAAAATTTTGGGTTTTATAGTATCCCAATGAGCCATTGAAGTATATCCTATTAAAGTCAAATCCATTATGGAAATGCCTCTACCTAAAAACCTGAAGCAACTATGTAACCTTCAAGGAAAAATACAAGCCATTCATCATTTTATTTCTCAACTAGAAAATAAATTCCATCCCTTCAATCATATACTAAATAAAGGATCTCACTTTAACTATAATACATAATGCTAAGTGGAATTTGATAACTTAAATAAATATCTATTGAAGCCTCCAGTGCTTTCACCACTAATATTAGGAAGGCCATTGATTTTATATATATCCAACACACCATATGCAATATGATATCTCTTATCTCAACACATTGATGAAGGAAAAGAATGAGTTATTTAGAATTTAATCAAAACATTTATATTATAAGTTAAATTATACCCCTATTGAGAAAACATGCTTGGTCATGGACTTTGTTTCTCAAAATCTCATACATTATATGTTAAACAACCAAATCAAGTTGATCACCAAGGTTGATCCACTTAAATATATGTTATCCAAGTCAGCCTTAATAGGGAGGATGGATAAATGGATTATGTTATTAAGTGAATTTGACATTGAATATGTGAATAAAAAAGCCATCAAGGGGTAGATTATCACTGACCAACAACAACACTTGTAGCAGACAATTTTTTTTTAACATCCTTCCATGATGATTCTATCTTAATAATTCAAGAATCACCAGGATGGAAGATTTATTTTGATGGATCCTTCACCACACATGGGTCAAGAGCTATAATCATTTTGGTAACACCACAAGGAGACTTGATCCCTATGGATTTTTGATTATGTTTCCCATGCACTAATAATATTACTGAATATGAGGCATTAATTGATAGACTAAAAATAACCATCTAATGGAATATTCAACATTTTCATGTTCTAGGATATTCTCAGTTGATTATCAAATAAGTCAATGAGGAGTTCCAAACTAAAGATGATAAGTTACTTCCATACAAATAATGATCGATCAATTAAATATGAAATTTTAGGTTATAACAATTGAACAAGTACCATGGGGAAGTAAAAAAGTAGTATATGTGATGGCCACTATCGAGTCTCTAATAAATCTCTTGAAAGATGTCCTTGAAGGAAATTTTCTAGTCAAACAATAATTACCTATATATTAGGCTCCAACTCACTATCAAATATGTGCAATCCTTGATACCAGTCAACTATGGTATCATGATATCTATGCCTACCTCCATGAAAATACCCTTCCACCAAAACTTAACCCCCATAAACATAAAGCCTTAATCCAATATGCATCTCATTATATTATCCTTGACAACATGCTCTATCGGGGAGGCTATGACGAGACCTTGTTAAGATGCCTAAACTCAGAGGAGGCCCTTATTTTAATCAAGAAAGTTCATGGTGGTGTTTATGGAGGCCATGTCAGTGGAATGGCTCTATCCAAGAAGTCATTCCAGATTAGATATTATTGGCCAACAATGAATCATGACATTTGTCAGTATGTGTAGAAATGTGTAACCTATTAGAAACATGGGATTCTTAAACATGCCCTATCTCAAGAAATGTAACCTATCACTATCCCCTAGCCTTTTTCAATATGGGGATTAGATATCATTTGAAAAAATAATCCCACTTTGTTAGATGTACATAAGTTCATTATTACATCTATAGAGTATTTCAAAAAATGGGTGGAATCCATGCTACTCATATACACCACAAACCTTTATATATCCAAATTCATGTTGAACCAGATCATTTGCTACTTTGGAATCCCTTCGAAAATAATATCAGATAATGAAAAATATTTCAAAAATTAGGAAGTGGAAGACTTGTGTAATAGATATCATATTGAGCAACATTTATCAACACCCTATTACCCCCAGGGCAATGGACAATCAAAAACTACCAATAAAATGCTTATAAAATTCTTTTAAAATATTATTAATGATGTTGGCAAGAATTGACATCTACAATTATATCCTACACTATGGTTGTATAGAACTAGGATTCAAACACCTATTGGAGCCACTCCATACTCTTTGGTATATGGAATGAAAGCTATCCTACCATTTGAGGTTGAACTCCCATCATTGCACATATCCTTACAAGGCATGATCATAGACAATGAATACATAAATGAGTGGTACATGAACTAGAATTATTAGATGAAAATAATCAAAATGATTTTGACCACCTAAAATCATATGAAAATAAACTAACAATCTGATATCATAAGAAAATCCATTCCTAAGAATTCAAAATTGGTGACATAGTCCTTAAGGAAAATTAAAAGAGCACTAGTGCTGATTTAGAAAAAAAAAGGAAATTTTGTAGTCAATTGGTTTGGGTCTTACATTATTATGTCAAAATTTGGATCCAAGGCATATCTATTGGCCACTTTAGATGGAGAAGAACTCGATGAGCCAATGAATATTATGCATCTCAAGAAGTTTTATACCTAGAGGGCTTGAAATATTTTATCCTCCATCTATGAGATCCCATGTTCCCAATACTAACCTATACTTATGAGCACTCCCATCCATCATTATTCATCTCCCATAATTCTTACTCATCTTCCATCCTTATGCACATCCCATCTCATTTGCTCATCTCCCATATGACCTTGATCCCAATGGTGGATGGAAATTATATGCTTCAAAAGTAAGGACGTATGTGTATCCAAAAATGGTGAAGAATGATGCTGAAAATGTGAGGGGGAAACTATTTAAGAGTTATCTAGAATATTTTATCCACTTAAAAAGCATTAGTTACTCCCAATATTCTAATACAGACAAAGATGGATTCTCCTAAATAACTCTTCTTCCTATCAACCTCAATAGAAACTATCATTCCTCATCCCCATTCATTACCCAAGCATATATCCACTCATTAATATTAATTTAATCATTTAAAAATGGTCATTAATCATCCCTCCTCTAGGATGTATAATATATTTTATAAAAAATTAAACAGAATCCTAAGAAATCTTACCTAGTTCCTAGGATTATAATATACCCAATTTGATCTAGACTCAATCATCCAAAATCATTATAATAAACTCCTTTGTAAATATTTTTGGTCATTTTATCATGTCATTTGGTAAATAGGTCATTTTATAAAAAATATTTTATCTATATATTAAGTCATCTTGTACATATCCATAAATTTTTGTGCTAACAATCCTTTTATCACCATTCTGTGAATATTCATTTTTCTTGTAAAAATCTCTTCTACCAACATATTAGGTTACTTTATAAATATTCCTTAAATAAATCACTTTTATCCACATTTTAAGTCATTTTGTAACTAGACATTAAGTCATCTTGTAAATATGTCTTCGATATAGTTATTATATTTCTTTTTAACAATCCTTTTTACCACCATTCTATGAACATTCATTTCCTTATAGAAATCCTTTTAGGTCATTTTATAAATAATCATTATAATCATAATTATTACCTATATATTAAGCCACTATGTGTATATTCATTCCATATTATACTTTTCTTCACATACTAAGTTAATTTGAAAATAGGTCAGTTTATAAATCCTTTATTCACATAACAAGACATTTGTAAATATGTATTCCATTTTCCCTTTTATTCACACATTAAGTCATCTTATCAATATTTATAACCATTATCCTTTTTTTTCACATAATATCTTTGTAGATATTTATTTCATTATATATTTATTTTTATTCACCTACCAAATCGCTTTAAAAATATTTATTCCATGTTATCTCTTTTATAAAAAACCTTTTTGTCCACAAATTATGTCATTATAACCATGTATTAGATGGATCTTGTAAAAACATTTGCTCTTGAATGTATCTTTTGTAAATATTTGATTTTTGTGTTCTTTGTAAATATCCTTATTTTATATGTAGGGAACAAGGATGGCAATAATGACTACCCATTTATGGTTTGGGGAATATATCTAATGGACTTCCCTCTTAAGTCCCTATGCACTATAAATCAATGTCACCCCGATTATTCAAATGTTGAAGGTACATTCTTAATTAAGTGTAAAAGTAAAAATGGATTGCCAACATTTTTTTGGCTTCATGACATCCCTAACATCTTATCCTAAAAACCATACCCCCTAATCATTAAACTATCCCATTTTCCATCATATTCAACCTAACCTAATTCTCCCTAATTGATAGTATACTAATTGAGACATCCACCTCCATTGGTACAAGAGGATTACCCATTATCAATTAATGAGACATATAATTACATTTTATAGACAATTTATTAAAATCTTGGAATTTTTTTATAAAACATATATTTCTCATTACCACATTCTCCATTTCATTTTATTATTATCCATTCAACATACCATGAATATTAACATAAAATTAAAATACATAAACCATGTCTATCAGAATCATGTTATCAATTTTATCATCATATCATTATATCCATAAAATTAAAATGCATCCATAAGACATATAATCATAAACCATTCCAACACATGAAAATAAATACTAATAATTATTACATATCCACAATACATCAACTATGAATATCAATTATCTTATACATGCAATAAATAATCTAATGTCTAACCTAACATCACATCATAATCCCATAAGCAAAATCCATAAATACACAATATAATATAGTGAATCACATCACCATATAATCATATAAATGTCCATGAGTCCTATCAAAAAATCATATAAAACATGAGAATCATGGGTATCCACGTGCTAAGAATGAAATATACAAATTTGACATAAGATAAAGTGCCTCATAATTCATATCAAGGTGATCCTGGTGGTCTTTTGGGAGGATGATGCATAAAATGATAAGTGTAGGCCTTGCATGAAGTTTCTCATTGATAAATCAACACAACACAATCATATTATCATCCCTTGTTAACCATGATATTTATCTCATCACATCTTATAAGTCCTATCTCTATAATAAACTAGCCCCCTTATCTCTATCTCTCTACCACTTGTAACTCTAACTCACATGAGCTTAATTTGGCCTAAATCTGAGCAATATGGATCTGTAAAGCTGATATTTACCTATCTTTATCCCTAATCTAGCCCAATAAGGTATTTAAATAAGATAATACTAAACCCATTTGTATATCTTATTGAGTCATCTAAAATTTTAAAACCATGACCTATCTTTGGTATTTATCCCTCTTTGCTATGATCCTAGATATCTATGAAACCCTAGATATTACCTCCTACTCTAAACTATCTATCTAAACCTAGTCTTAAGCTCTAAATAGCCTAAAAATATCAATACTTATCCTTGCAACTCCCTGACCACCCCTAATGCCTTCATTAATAATCATAAAATCCTAGCCATCCACACCATCTCCCTACCTATGATTACTGCCTTTGAACCCACCATCTCTATAATCATGTTTGTGCTTGAAAAATCCTCCAAACTACCCATCTCCTGCTAGCCTTATAAATAGGCATCAATACTCTCTTTAGTCTCCTCTATTGCCACCACCCTATATATTATACAATAACACTTGGGTCAGTTATCACTATCTAAAAGTCCCAAATGATGGGAGTAATACTAGCATAGTATGTGCAAGTTAGATCCCTATCCATTTTATAGCCCCAATGTGGCCTCTCTTGGTCACTATGAGAAAATAGATTCTCCTCCCTAAGAATATCCTACTATCATCCAAATTGGCATTGTACCTAGTTCAGCTGATATCTCTCTACAATATAGTCATGGCATCTTATTAGGTAGTACTCAATCAACATGTAGGTAGTGTACTACACACCTTTAATCCATCCTTGCTACACCTATCTATATGGAATCCAACTAATCTATGTATCTATCAGACTATCAAATGTTTATCTATGAAATTCCATATCACCAATGTGCACCCTCTGAACTCCCAAGATAATATTCCATCCAAATACTAATAACTAGTTAAGATCATGATATACTTAAGTACCTAGTGGCCTCTCTATAGCCACATACTCATAAAACTAGATCTATAGTAATAGTGATGGCCTAAAACTTGTCACTCATTTGTATGTTCCAATGTGAATACCCATATACATATTTCCTAATACAATCAAACCCTAGAAAATACCATGTAATCTTACACCATTTTCAAAACCACATCTCCTAAGCCCAACAAGAACCACTATCTACTCTTATCTGGTAATAATATAATAGTAACAAGAGACATGAAAACTAGAGTCAACCTGTCCATAATACCATCCCTAAAATCTCTATCAATGTCAATACATGAGTCCCAAACCCCAACTTATAAGTGACCACACAACCTTTGTATAATATCTCTTAGTGATCGAGACCTCCAATAAATCACAACTCCCCTCATCAATAATCAAAATATCTACCAAACATCCTTGAGGGTCACCATCATCTCCCCTATGACAAAATGAAAGGTGTTCATCTCTAAGTGCCACCTCTCTACCAACATAGTAATCATGTATCAATATATCCTAATAAATAATATTGTCATGATATAATATAGCTCATTTATCTCTAAAATCCAAAAATTCACTAGTCACAAGTGACACATCTCATGTAATACCATACGTTATCATAATATGGATGTTAGAACCCCTAAATCCTCTTACACTAAACACCCTATTAGCCTCTAATCACTATAAACCTATAACCTAACCTTTATTTTTCCTATTCTCTCCCTACCCTATCTACCTAATTACCTATTCCCTTACTTGTCCCTTACCCAATTAACTCCCACAATCACCCTAAGTAAAATCACTACTAGATCCTTACCCTAAATTATGATTTTACAAGATCACTAATTGCTTATTGTGATTTTAAAAAATCACAAGTCTTTTGTTGCAAATTTACAAAATCATAAATCACCAATTATGATTTTGTGAAAATATAAGTCACCCACTATGGTTTTATAAAATTAACTTTCACCAGAAGAAATTATGCAAAACCACTGATGTTGAGTGCAATATTTTGGTTTGCAAATGAAAAATTATAACTCAGGTAATGACCCAAGTTGTGATTTTTCACTCTTATTTTCATCCCCTAATAAATGTGATAATAAATGAAATAAATGCATAAAATGAAAAGATAAGGGTAGTACTTACCACTAGTCCAACCTTTGTGGGTCTCTAGAACTCACAAACCCTCATCATAATGTGGAACATGAGGAATGCAATCTATGGTCATGAGCTCTAGAGCACGATTTTGCTATCACCAAGAGTAAAAATGAATTATTTTTACCCCTATTTTTATATTTTATCCCCTAATCCTATCTCTTCCCAAACCAACCCCATTTAACCCTCACTAACACCATATATCTATCTAAATATTTAATCACGACCATTACCAATCCCTTAATCATTTACAGGGGCATGGACTTCCATCTCCCTGCTCCCCATCTAACATCATGAGTCAGAACTAAATCATACTAAAGTATCTTTAGACTATGTATGCAACACTTGGCCACTTCTTAGTGCCCAAGGAAATATCATCCACTAATTTCCTTTTCCATCCCCTCTTGGTCGCTTGAATTTATCAAATCATGTTGGGATACAATCATCAAATCTACTCATTATCTCAAATCCATTATCTATCTCTTTTAACAACCCAAACATCCCATTGCATGTGTCTTTTCTTGAGGGTTTGTCAATAGCTTGTGACTTAATATATCTTAGTCTATTTATTTTCTAGACATATGTCTTTATCTTAGGATTACTCAACTTAATCCATTAGACCTACTTACCTCTTTCTTTAGCCTTAGTCCTTGCATAGAACTCATCTTAAGAGGCTAATCATTATTGATAGTGTGTATTACCCCTTGGGATTAGTCTTATACCTTAAACTTCATTCCATCACATTTCCACTTGCGGCATCTTATCACTTGTATCTCAACTTTCATATTGGACATCCCAACCCCTCATCATGTTGACTATACACCCACCCCATGCCTCTTTTTGAGTGTCCATTTGGTCCATTCCTCCTTGCATTCCTTCTTAAGGGGGCATCATGCAACCTCATTTTATATTAACCCCTAACATAATGATTTTTATTTGAAATACCATTACTCTCACTTCATCACTCATAATGCCCTTTCAAAGAGGGGTAAAATGTATACATCTAAATCTACACACCCTAATTATTTAATTAATCTCTCTATTTATCATGACTAATTCTATTTAAAATAAATAACCATCATCCTAATTAAATATATAATTCCATCATAACCTTTCTACACACCCCATACTATATTAATCC
Organism: Torreya grandis; assembly: GCA_037957365.1. Lineage (NCBI taxonomy): Eukaryota > Viridiplantae > Streptophyta > Pinopsida > Cupressales > Taxaceae > Torreya > Torreya grandis. Next base: position 40,933 of record JARHVA010009352.1, read on the forward strand.
ATTGATTACTCCACTAATATTTCATTAAACCACTAATCCTACTTCATTTAATAACCACTTACCCACTTGCTAATTTAAAATTCCACCTACCCCTCTAGCCAACCTATCCATAGCTTCTCTTACACACCTATTTTCTTAAACCCACCTAAAACCCCTAATATGATCCCTATTAATCCCTAATCAAATCTAGAAACTTCTAAAATCTAGTATTCTCTAATTCTCTATAATTATCTAAACCTAGAGGGTTCTTATGAATTTAAAATTCATTTTTAGTCCTCCCCAACACCTTATAAATAACCAAGAAAGGGGCTTGGTTGGACTAATTGGAAAATACACAAAAGATCCCATATAGCTTTCATACTCTCATTACATCCATATATCCTTGCATTCAAGAAGCTATTAATCTCATTATTTCAACTTGAAATCTTGAAGCCACATTATCTAGCAATCCAACAAAACACAATCTAATTATCATTGAAGAATCTATTTGATGTTCTTAGAGGGAGGATTAAAAGGAGCAAAGTGATGGTAAGAGCATATTAATCATGTTTTTATTGCTTTTTCATTCTCTCCCATTGATGTTTTTATATATTTTGAGTTGATTTACTATATTTAATATATTTAAATCTATTACTCAAATTTTACAAGCATAGATTAACTTTCATCATTTGATGCTACAAAAACAACACTAAATATAGAACATAGCTATTGCAGAATAGAAGTAAACTTGCTCTAATACCACTATTAGGAAACTATGATCTCTACAACTATGTAAAAATAATATAATGTGATTACAATGATAATTAAAAAACAAATCCTCAACATGCATGAGAAAAAACACACGATTTATGTGGTAAATCCTTAGTAATCTAAAGATTCATCCATGGTTCAAGATATCAATCTTTATTAATTCCAAGATGAACATATTACATATGAACACGCTATGTAGATTACATAAGGACTCCATAAAGATAAATACGCCTAATTGGCAAAGCACCATTAAGATTCCTACTCCTAAAAATAGTGTAAAAATTTCATTAGTTCTTTTCTTCTAAAAATAGAATCTAGTAGAATTTGTCCTCCTATAAACATGGGTTTGATTCATTGATTCTTTTCTTCAAGGGCACTTCCAATCCTTGCTATGGGGATGCTACAATAGTGGGAGGGTGTTTCCCCCCACATCCCATTGTAAAAGTGGGAAATAAACCATTCTATAAAAGGGTCCACAATTTAACTTTGTTGTCACATATCTAACAAAGGTGCCTAGAATAGAACACACAAATACATGAAGGTAAACAAGGCTGAATCAAAAAATCTCCCATGGAAATTTATAAATCAAAGTGAGTATAAAAATAATCACAAAAAAAAAAACCAAATGATGTAAGAAACCTAGAATACTATCAATTTGAAGATGATGCCCTAAAAAATAAGAGAGTTGCTCCTAAAATAAGGGAGGAGTGTGCGGACAAGGAAGCTGAACAATGTAGGAACTATAATAGTAAAATCCTTACAAAGAATGTTGATGCCAACAAAAGTGATTTGAAATCCATACCAAATGTATACATATGGTGAAATATGTGTGTTAGGGTGATCACTTCTGATAACTATAATCTCAAGTTGCTCAAACCTGAGTAGGTGTAGTAGAAATCATTGTGCTCAACATCCTCATGAAGAAGGGAACATACAAAACTAGGAGATCTGTCATCAAATAATCCCATCAAAGATAAAATGCCTATTGAATAACTAATGCCATGCTAAGACATCCATGCATAGGATAAATAGGGGTAATAATGCCCTATAGATGATTCTCAAAATAATCAAGAATATATGCAGGTAGAACTAGAGTGGGATATTTAAAGTGTCCAATAATAGTAGGACCTGAAGCATCAACTAAAATATTAGGATAAATGTGTGGCTAAAAAACACAAGTGACATAAAATTTATTCCAGAATGTAAGATGTCAAGCTTTAATGAAAATGCATCCATGAGTACAAGTGGTACAAAAATAAAATGTACAATCAAAATAGGACATAAGACTCCACCAAAAATATGTCTACATATAAACCACACAAAAATAAATGAAATGTTATTTTTGAATGAGTTTGATCTCTTATGAAATTGGATCTCCCCTCTAGTCTTCAACATATGAGAGTGAAAAAAAGGTGATCAAAGGTGTAGGTTTCAAAAAAATAAAATAAATGTTCACCTCTCTATAATTCCCCTTTAATAATTTCTCACATGAATAAATAAACTATCAAATACAAGTAATGTTCCCCACTATTTTTTAATATCCCCCATGCACAAAGTCCCTCCACAAAAAAAAAAGAACTTGGACCAAAATATGGGTTGAACCCAAAAAAGCTTCTTCAACTTGAGTGTTCTATCAAAGGTGTAATAGCCAATTAAATGATCAAACAATTTTTAAAGAATGTTTTTATAATCAATATTGCTTTGATAATAAAATAACATGTAAGTATTAATATTTATGGAGGAATTTGAGGCAAAAGATACGAAGATAGTTACCATGTTTCAATGAGGCTAAAGAACTCAACAAAACACAACCTTGAAATGGTCCAACACAAAATCATCAAATAACTATCAATAACTTGGCTATGTTTAGCTTGTACTAATAAGTCAAAATCTAAGGTGGAAGCCATGAATCATATGGAGGATGATATATCGGCCATGAAAAAATAAATGTGATAGAAATGAGTTTCCTACGTAATGTAAAATAATGATGCATTGATACTTATTCTAACCAAAAATAATTATCTCGTAGCTAGTGAATAAATGCTTAATGATCCATGTAAAAGAGAAGCAAACTATATATATTAGGCAACTATTGGTGACATTGATGGAAATATATCAACTAGGATGTTAGGTGTTCTTTTGTAGGTATAAAGATAATGGTATAGCCTGAAAGTGCCACTAAAAAATACCACATCTAATGATGTAATTAAAAATCCATAGAATCTAAAACCATCAAGGATTGGAGGGGATCAAGACACAGAGGGGTGTTGCCTATAGTGTGAGACAAGGAAGCCATATGGAGAATTTTAAGTCCATTCAATGTGAATGAAAAATAAAAGGCATGCATGCAAATGCCAAATTTTTCCATAAAAGACACTCACAAAAATATTGAGATTTATCTCAATACCCACATCAACAGGTCAAATAGGGAGTCTCATATAAATCTCCTCTAAGATAGTCGAAAAATATTCCAATACACCAAACAACTAATGGCAGTTTGAAAGGTTATCATAAATATACTAACCAACTCTCCTATTCTAACTTGTGATAGAATAGATACCAATCTAGAATATATTATTTGCTTGGCATAGTCCTAAAAATAAGGCCCACGTGATAGGGTGGAGATCAAACCTATGAGGATAGTTCAAAGGTGTGTTTGAACCTAAAAAATTTCATAGATTTGCAATCCAAGGATGATACTCGATATGCTCAAAGTAATTCATGCAAGGATTTGATTTAGCAGAGCCATCAAATTTTAGATACAACATATGGAAAAGTATCATGATGAAAATTGCTTCAATGAAAGCATAAGAAGAGACAACGAGTTGGGTCAATGCTGAGATATGATATCATATCCAAGAATGTAGTATGGTAACTAATCAATCCTTATAAAATTACATAATATAGATATGATTATCTAACTTGATCTAGGTATTTCCATACAAGATCTATGGCTCGATGCAAATGAAACTATATTCAAATGAAAAACCTTGATGTCATACGTCCTTAAAACTGAAGCCATGAATTTTCCAAAGCAAAGTATTATAGTCTGACTAAGTGATAATAAATCTTAAAACCAAATAGATTATTTTATGAGTAATTAAAGGGACATTGAGTAACCACTTCATAGAGAAGGAAAATATCCTTCACACATTTATATAGTCTTGTATGACCTAATAAAAAAACTCAGATCAAGTCCTCAAAGTGCCAAGCAATTATCTTAGAAATTTCTAAGGGAGTTATCTCTCATACCATGTCAGAGTTCTATAGTCACTCTTGTAACTATAGGATCACTCCTACATACCATTACCATAACATTTGACACAAATAAATTGCAAATCAAATAAACAATCAAGTATTTATACAATAGTCTCTCAAATGTATTCACAATTTTTGTGTGAGTCTCCATAACTGACCAAGTAAAAATACATGGGAGTGCCTATTAAATAATAAAGGTAGGTTATTTTGTACAATTTTTTTTAATTTCATAAATAACCTATAAAATAGGAGTATCTATTATTATTGTGCACTCAACAAATACATGCAAAAAATAAAATAACATCTCCAATAATAAAATAAAGAATTCCAAAATCAAGCTTATATGCATTACTTCAACACCCTCCCTTAAGCAAAAAATATGGAGTGAGAAAAGAGAAAGAAAAGAGATTGGATGGGTCCCAGTAACTAGGCCTAATTAGGTACCCATTTACAAAATCATAGTGAAATACAAAGTGTCCCAATGATAACCAATCCATCTTACCAAAATATATGGATGTTGAGTCATTGTAACTACCAATTCAAATAGGAACTGATACTATATATGAGGCTAACTCTATAAAAAACACTAATCTCAATAAAAACTGAAGAAAAAGAGTCACCAAGGATAAAATGTATCACCACAAAGTACCTAAAAACTAGTAAAACCACAATAAGAGTGAAGAAGAGAACATATACCATCCTATATTAAAAGATTTGAATGTTGGCTAGTAAAATCTAAAATGAATTCACTAAAATATAAAAAATTTAGTTGATATTCAACAAACTATTTTAAATTTTCTTTAAAACCAAGATATGCAAGGATTTGTGTTGTATTTTCACCCTCCTAATTTGACCAAAGTTTTGAGGTGCACAAGTAGGCTCAAATTTTATGGTAAATGTTTTATCAAAATTAAGTAGGCTCAAAGTCCACAATGGAATGTTTATTATTCAAGGATTTCCAAAACCCACCATTCCAAAAAAAAAAAAAAAGGTAAAATCCTCAATCGCATTTTCACCCCCTTTCCCTGGATAGTTATTTATAAAGACTTGGCACTATTTTTGCACATGTTTTTTTTATCAAATTCCATATTAATTAATTAAACATTATTTTTGTTTTACACATATTTTTTGGTGATTGATAACTAAGGGTTTGATGGTCCATTACTCATGAATTTATATACATAGGAGTTACAAAAATAGGATGAAATGTTTTAATGTCTATAATATTCAAGCCATAGAACTAGACAAAGCTACTAGAGCACACTAATGTCAACCAAAGTACCATAGGGTACAAACCCCAAAAGGATAATTTTTTATATAAAAATAACTATACATGGATGAAAAAAATTCAAATAAAAGAGGATTAAGCCAAGACAAAGTCCTCAAAAAATCCATGATCAGAAAGAAGCATAAAAATTAGACACTAAAAAAATCATGGGGTTATCTGGTTCTTGTTGCCACATCGACATCCCAACTAGCATAGTTATCCAAACCAATCATCTAGATCAACCTTTCTATCATCACCTAGATTTGAAGCCCATTCACTTCCAAATCTATCCAAATCCACCATATCCTCAGTTCTTTTAGCAAAAACCTACTCATGAATTTCCTAAGACCAATTTCCAAAAGCCGTTAGGAACCTGCATTTTATAACATGTGGTTCCAAAATTTATGTCTTCTTACCCAAAATTTGAATGTGTTTTTTGAAAATCCATATTTTCCCAAGTGCTCAACATGTTGATTCATTCCATCTCCTCAAGTGGTAAGATATAGTGCCAATGTGGTTTATAGGACCGTAGAAATTAGTGATTATACAATAGCTTACTGAAAGGGGAGTTGGAGGAGGTTAAATTTCCCTTGAAGCCCTTACTAAAAGTTTGGATACATCCAAAAACCTTACTGACTATTGTGTTTGAAAAAAAACATTCAAAGAGGGAAAGGTGCCTTAAGTATTTAAATATGAGGAAACACTCATCCCTTCTTGGAAAAATTATCCATCATAAAATTAATCATACCTTCTAGGTAGTTAACCAAAAAAAATAAATCTCTACTCTAAATTTCTAAATACCTTTAGTGGGACTAATCCAAGATGTTCCTAGCCTAATAAAGGCATATCATAAGGATTGCCAAAATCAAAAACATTAATGTCTTGTGTAAGCTTAAGTCAGTGATCAAGGCCCATAAAATTATCCATTACTATGTAAGCTATCTCCTTATCTCTCAATACCATTAGAATATTTTTATATAACACTGATGCCAATTCATAATTTATCTTTTTATGGTTGAGGGAGAAAATGTAACCTTCACCCACCATGGTTCAGATATCATGGACAATTTTCCCTGTCAAAATCCATAAAACTTAATTGAACTTGCCATATATCACCCCACCTCTAAATACACATCTCTTCCCTCCCTGAAAGAAGTAATAAAGGTTTAAAGTCATAAATTATTCAAGAAATTCCATGATTTTTATAAAGTAACATGAAATCTCACCTTTGTAAAGTGCAATGCTATGAGATAAGATCCTAGATGGACTTAAAGTGAGAGTGCCCCTTTCCAATATTTATCCCAATGATTATTTAAAGGTATGTCCATGAGGGATTGAAAATTAATTCATCCAAGTAATCAATATAGATATAAGGATAATTAAATAAAATCATGCCAAATTTTTAACTCAATCAAGACAAAATCATTGCTACACCATGACACTTTTGAAGAGATAAAAAATGAATCTTAGAAGAGGGATGATGGATCAAGATAAGATGATATTCAAAGTCAATGTGGTCAAAGTCCTAAATTTAAATCTCTAATATGAAATTCTCACTTTGGATCTATAGGGTTATAGATTAATTAGTGGATATGATGGAAAAGTGTAATACAAAAAAGAATGAGGATTTTAAGGAATGTACACCCCTTAATTCTTGGGATTAATTTTGGAGGTTACAAGGTCAATTAAAAAACACTAATTTTAAAATATAAATTAACCTTTACATTGAATTAAAATCAATATATTAAGTACAAGAAATAAGGTTTAGTATTTGGTATATATTATATTTAGTATTACGGTGGTAGCATTTCATTATGAGGAACCCCTCTTAAAGCTCCTCCAACATTATACTTACTTTTGATTGGGGCCATGCATGTCGATGAAAGATGGATATCCTTCATTTTTTGGTTTATTTTTTCCCAAAAGTATTTACTGTTTTTCCTTAAAAAAGGAAATAGACTTTGAATAACATTCTAAACAAGACAAGAATAATATAAGCAATTGAGGCCTGTATTTCTATATTATTTATGGGTAGTTGTCCATTATATACAACATAAGAATATTGGCCTCAATTTATCATATTATTACCATCTTATTCATAATGGGGAGCCTGAATAAGATAGGAATAATATGATCAACAAAGTCCTTTATTCCTATATTGTGTAGAATGGACAACTACCCATTCTAAATAAGATAAGGAATATTATCAATTAAGAAGAAAATATTATTATCTTGTGTAAAATGGACATGTATACATTCTAAACATGATATAAGTAATATGAGAACCAAAGTTCTATATTCTTATCTTGTGTAGATTAGGCAGTTACCTATTTTGAACAAGATAGGAATATTATCAATTAAGAAGTTGATACTCTCATCTTGTTTAGAATGGACACATGCACATTTTCAACAACATAGAAATAATATGAGAAACATAAGACAATATTCTTATCTTATCTAGAATGGGAACATTCTAATTTTTAAAAAGATAAGAATATTATTAATTAAGAAGTCAATATTCTTGTCTTGTATAAAATGGAAACCTACCCATTTTGAACAAGTATATAAGAATAAAATGAGAAACAGAGGCCAATATTCTTATTTTGTTTAGAATGGGTAGCTGCCCATTTTGAACAAGATAGAAATGTTATCAATTAAGAATCCAATATTATTATATTATGTAGCATTCTACATAATATAGGAGTAATATGAGTAATAGGGGTTTATATTTTAATCTTGTGTATAAAAGTCACATATATTCTACACAAGATAAGAATATTGGATTATAAACAAGATAGGAATAATGTCAGCAGTAAAGGCCAAAATTCTTATCTTGTAATAAAAGAAATTTTATATTCTTAAGTTGTGTATAATGGATGAAAAATCTAGGCCTTTGAACAAGAAGCTAATATTCTTAGATTTGTGTAGAATGGGTATGTGAAAAGAAAGACATAACATAAAATAATAAATATCAACCATATTGTGGATGATTTAAGTATGTAATTTGTAATAATTTTAAAATTAAAATAAAATAATTTTAATTTTTTCTTAAAAAAATATTTTTGTATAGGCACAAGAATCAGAAGTCAAAAGAAAGCTAAAATTCAAGAAAATAATCATGGCTAGGATTGATCATTTAAGAGTTGATCGAAACAAAAATAAATAATATCATGAGTTGGATATTAAATATAATTCTAATATAATGATTGTAATTTTTTGTATGTTTAACATTTTAGAGTGGGAAAAAAATTTAAGTATAAAAGGAATCGGTTTTTTATATTTGTTTTTCTATGAAACAACCTTTGTAGACATATAAGAGTGAAGGGTGGAAAATAAAAATGCAATTCAAGAATGGATATATAAGGAAATTAAAAATATCATTGAAATTAGCTTGTCACACATAGGTATTTATCGTTGCTATTATTTCATTGTAAAAAACATCAATAATATTTCTATGAATGTTTTGGTTAGTTTTAATTTATAAAATGAAACCAATTTATCACAATTGTTTGAAATGAAAAATCAAAATATTTTTTTTTGTTATTATTTTTTATATTGATAATAAATATATAAATAAAAAACATAGTACCTAGATACAGATTTATTATGCCACTTTAGACTTTGATGCTAATATTTTTTCCTCTTTGTAATTAAATTCATCTTTCATGTGAAAAAACTCTAAAATTTTCATATGTTATTATAGGTAATTTATCTCTATTGATGAAACTATTTATGTTTCCCTAAAACCAAATATGTACTTTGTGTGAACACCCTCTCTATGTTCTGTGTGGTATCATTAACTCTAACTGATGTGAGTATATGTTCTTGACTTACTTACCTGAAAATGAATTTGTCTATCATGGGAACACTATGCTCTCATTTCATGTGGTAGCTTAGCTAACCTCTGAATATAATAATAATGGAATTGTTGGCCTTTTTTTCTTGCTCCAGAATAAATAAAGAAAATAAAGCCAAATCATTTAATAGTAAAAAATTATAATGTATATGTTAATTAACAAATATTGCCAAAAATGTAAATGTGACATTTTCAAAGTTTGAAAAATAACCGAGGCATTAATTTGTGTCATTTTCTAAATTTAAAAACACCCCACAAAAAACTTATGAAATAAAAAACCCCAGATAGAATCTACCTAATAGTTAATAAATTACATCGAATTGACAAACACAACACATTTTAAATATTTGAAATATCAGAAAATACCTATGTCAAGTTACATGATGTCGTATCTTTTTGAGTTATGCTATTGAAAATGTAGAAACTACATCAAATCTATTTGAAACTTTGAGAAAGTACATTAATCTAGTGGAGCATTATGGTAATATAAGAAATGTTAGTGGCAAAACTCTAAAAAAAATTATAAGCATATTAGCAGAAATAAAATTAACTATAATATAAATTATAATTATAAATAAAATTAGTAAAAATACTTATATTTAATAATATTTAAATACATAATTACTATAATATAAATATTTTTAATAATTTAATTTAACCATTAAAATTAATTTGAAAATTAAATATGAATAAAATTAATAGGTTTTTACCATTGTATATAGAGAAAATTTCCATTTTTATTTGTGTTTCCAAGAAGGAAATTTCTTCTTCTGGTTTATTATTCAAAATAATATTTTTACTATAGACAACTTGGTGAAGCAGGGTCCTATTATTCTAAATAGATGTGTGTTGTGTGAAAATAATGTTGAAACTATGGTCTATCTTATTATATAGCCCCATTTGCATATCAAACATTAAGGATTATTCTCAATAAGTTTAAGGTTTAATGGGTGTAGCCAAATTCAAGTTTAGATTTTTTACTTCAATGGACTTCTCCCTTTGCCAACGATATCATTAAAAACTATGGAAAATGAATATCCATCATATTTTTTGGGGTCTTTAGTGGGAAATAAACATAATAATTTTCTACGATCAAAATAAAATAGTGGAGAGATAACATCAAGAATAGTTCAATCTATTATTGAGAATTTATCTACAATAAAGAGTAAGAAAAAAGATAATATTAGGGATGGGGAATCAAAAATTATTACCAATTATAATTTAAGTAATGAGGAGGTTGATAAAATGGATAATAAGAATATGTATAAAAGAAATGTCAAGTGGTTATACTTGTCTCTAGAGTGGGTAAACCTCAAATTTGGTGGTGCTTCTAAGGGTAATCAAGGGAAGGATGGCAGAGGAGGTATTCTAATAGACAACAATGGAAAATTAGTCATTGTTCAAGTAAGTAACTTGGGAACTCAAACAAATCACTTGGTTGAGGTTGAAGCATCATTATGGGTAATTTAATTGGCTAGGGATTTGGGTATCACTCATCTAATTGTAGAAGGTGATTATCACAATATCATAAATTGTTTATCCAATAAGAACCCGCTAATCTAGACCATAAATAATTCGATAAATGATGTAGTGTATAAAATCCAATATTTTCAAACTATCCATTTATAACATGTGTGTAGAGAAGGAAATAAATTGGTGGATTGGTTCACAAACAACTGGGTTACAAGTGATGAAATAGAATAATGGATGGATATTTGGGGTCTACTAAGAGAGGTGAAACAACTTATTAATGGGGAAACCAATCCAAGAAATTTTAGATAAGGGGGAACATAAAACCAAGGCTTGAACTAAAGGAGGACCTTTGGTCATTAATGCTATCACTAAGAACATTTTCAAGACTTTAATAGAGGCCACCAAGTAATGGCATGATGATAACCATCATTTTAATGTCATTAATCAACTCTTTCAAATCTATGATAATATAAGGAAGGTTACCATTGATAATGGAATGAAGTGTGCCAACAATCACATTTGTAATACCATTACTCCTTACATAGAAATTAAAATAGGCATGCTTTCATCACTCATGTGTGGAGATCTTTTTTAAATTGGAAAGTTATCGGAAGGGATGCAAATTTGAAGGTTTATAGTAGTAAGTATTTGATTTAATAATTAGTAAAAAGTAGACAAAACACTTCCACCAAGAGATTATCTCAGCTTAGGATTAATATGTGAGGATATAAATGTTGTGTTGAACCTATAAATTCATAAACAACAAAGAAGAAGGTGACTATCTAGAGGATTTTTCAAAAGGTATGGTTATCAACTTTCATAGAAAGGATTAAATAATTTGATCCACACATTTATGTGTAATTGGAAAAATATTATAAGTCTCATGAAGTGATTGTGAGGGGTTTTCATTTATTAATTTTGAAGACAACATAATGCAGATGATTGGTATAAGTTATGAAGTCATGCAATTTTTCAAATCTAAGAGAGATAAAAATAAGGTTACCTTTTTTTAAAGGGGAAGGAAAAGTTCATTGATTTCCAAGGAGGGTATTTGAAAGAATAAATTCCAATAACATGGAATCATGTTCTCCATTAGGTGATGATAGACATCATTCTCAAAGGTAGATTTAAATGCACAAATTCTTATCATTTCACCTTCATCAACCACTTCAGGCATTAAAAAAAGATTAGATTTCCTTCTTACTTCATTGGAAAATTATATCTTGGATGTTCGAGTGGATAAATCTATAGTCCCCTTACACCAAGAATTGATCTATTTGCTTTACCTTCATGTTAAAGGTCAAGTTTTATGACTGAGTCTTGCTCTTAAAGTGGTTGAGTCCAAAAAAGATAGGACAACCCCTAAAGAGGTTATTGGGGAAAGGGGGAGGGAATATTTAACCCTATAAAGTATAAAACCATTACCATTAAAATACATACTAAAATTAAACCATGTATGTTGACGAGTATTATTGCTTCAACAAATAAAGTTGTAGACCTTGTTAAATTAAACCTTGATTTTGATAAATAAATTCACCTTTTTTCATCATCAGACATTAGTGTTACTTCTCCCTCTTAGATTAGTGTAGAAGGGAGTGAATATATAAATTATAGGGTGTATATATATCAAAATATGGTGAATTTTGAACATAGAAAGGATCAATAAGGTGAGATTGATAGGTGGAAGAAGAAAATCTTTGATATGGATGTTGGTAATCCTCAAGATAGAGTTATTTTTGTGTAAGAGGATATTAATCTGCATAAAAGTATTACAAAATGGATAATTAAGGATGATGATATATAAAATCAAGATAAATATGATGGAGAGTGGAAAGAGATGTTTAAGAAACTAAATATAAATATTTTCCTATTGGAGGATAATGTTGCTCAAATGGAGATGGAAAGAGAGAAAATGAAATAGTACATGATGAAGCTCATCCAATTTAGTAGGATATCTATGAAAAATTGTGCCATAAGTATCCACATGATGAGAGGAGTCCTTGAGGAAAAGAAAGAGTAACATATAGGAAAGAGTTAGTAATAGATTGAAGACTCAGGAAAGAGGAAAGAAGGTTGTAGATAAATATACTGATACAAAGAAGGATAAACATTTCATTAATTTCATGGGTGAATAATGGGAGCTAACTAAAAAACTTAATCAACATAATTTTTGACACTTAGTTATAGGTTTTCTATCTTTTTTCTATTTTTTATGGAGAGTAGTTATTTTGATGCAATTTTTCTAAGCTCTTATCTGGTAAGGCTTGGTTATGCCATGGTGTGTAATGGTTTGTATCTTGTTTTTTAATTTAATTCTCTTATATTTTCTCTCTCTTGGAGAGGGTCAGGGCCCTCAGATAACCATTTTTACCAGTAATAATTAAATAATAATCCATTTATTCTTATTAAAATACTAATCAATAAAATACTAGTGGTACTTAAACCTAATTTACAAACATTCATGAAAATATGACATGCATTTAACAAGTATTCAAAATAATTTACATGCCACCATTAAAATATTATAAGATATATTAATTAAAATTGAACCATTAAAAATGGACAGACATCAAATCTTATCCTATAAGAGATTTATGAAGAATGTGGGTTTTTTTTTCCCTTGAATAATGCCATTGAAGTTCTAATATCAATGAATTTCCACTAACCTCAATTATGGGATCAAGGTTAAGATTTGATGGGAATTTTTTCCCTTTAGATTATAAAATATTTGAAACAATTATATATTTTATTTTTTATTTTTAAAATTAAGGTGGAAATAGATTTGGCCAAGGCTAGTAGAATAATTAGTATTACCAAAGTCACACGTGAATCAACTAAAGTCTAGAGATTTTTATTTGGTAGCTTTTTTGGGGCATGAATTCAATGTGATCTCAAATGAAGCTACCTTATCCATGTTATTATATCTAAGTTTAGAAAACATGTCAAATTACATTTTGATATAAGATAATGGTAATTATAAGAATGTTTGTCTATGTTGCTCATATTCATATCTTGTTAAAAATAGACAAGTGCCCATTCTATTAAAGGTAGGAGTAATATGAGAAATAGAGACCAATATTATTATCTTGTGTATAATGAGAACATTCCCGTTATACATAAGATAGTAATATTTTGTTCTTGATTATCTTGACCTACATTATTATCTTATGTGAAATGGGCACATGTCCATTATAAACAAGATAAGAATATTAGCTTTTTAATTGATAATATTCCTATCTTGTTTAACATGGACAATTACCCATTCTACACAAGATAAAAGTATAGGCCTTTGGTTCTCATATTATTCCTATCTTATTTAGAATGGGTATTTATACATTCAAAAAAAATAGGAATAATATGAGTACAAAGGAAAATATTCTTATCCTGTGTAAAATGGGTGCATGCCCATTATATACAGGTTAATAATATAGGCCTCTGTTTCTTATGTAATTCCTATCTTATGTGGAGTGGGCACATGCCAACTATATAAAAGATAAGAATATTGGATTCTTAATTGATTATATTACTATCTTGTTAATAATGGGAAACTACCCATTCTACACAAGATAAGAATATAGGTCTCTAGTTCTAATGCTATCCCTATCTTATTCAAAATGATAGTTGCCCATTCTGAACAAGATAAAAATAATAGTAAGAACAAAGGATAATATTATTATCTTGTTTAGAATGGTCACATCCCCATTCTAAAAAAGTTAAGAATATAAGCTTTTTCTCATATTATTCCTATCTTATTCATAATGGGTAAGTGGTTCTAATATTATTCCTATCTTTTTCAGAATGGGTAGCTACCCATATTTAACAAAAAATGAATAATATAAGCAACATAGGCAAATATTATTATATTGTGTATAATTGAAATATGTTGATTGTACACAAGTTAAGAATATAAGCCTTTGTTTGTTATATTATTCCTATCTTGTTTATAATGGGCATGTGTCCATTAAACACAAGATAAGAATATGGGCCTCTATTGTTCATATTATTCCTATCTTGTTCAGGATGGGCAGTTGCCATTTTGAATAAGATAGGAATAATATGAACAACAAAGGTCAACATTATTATATTGTGTATCACATGACAATTCTATATAGGATTAAAATATTATATTCTTTTTTAGATGCTTGTATTCTTATCTTGTGTACAAAGGGAACATGCCAATTCTACAAAATATAAGAATATTGGATTCATAATTGACAATATTCTTATTTTGTTCAAAATGCATAGCTACCCATTCTATACAAGATAAGAATATTGGCCTTTATTTCTCATATTAATCTTATCTTCATCAAAATGTGTATCTATTATGCTCTATTTCTCACATGCTCATTCTATAGAAGCTAAGAATATTACTTTCTTACATAGAGACTTATATTCTTATCTTGTGTACAATATGCACATATCCAATCGACATAAGATAATAATATTGCCTTATTAATTGATAATATTCCTATTTTTTTCAAAATAGAGAGTTTCCCATTCTATACGAGATAATAATATTGGTCTATGTTTCTCATATTATTTGTTTCTTGTTTGGAATGGGAATGTGCCCATTCTACTTAGACAATAATATTAATATTTATTTCTAATATTATTCTTATCTTATTTAGAATGGGTAGACAAATATTCCCATGCTGAACAAGATATAAATAATATGAGCAATATAAGCATGCATTGGATTAATATTCCCATTTTGAGTGATATGAATAATATGGGCATGCAAATATTCCTTTGAATTGATTAGATAAAGGAATAAAATTCCATATTATTCAAATGGAGATAGGTTCCATTATATATAAAAAGTGGCATGGCTCATTCATAAAAATATCAAAAAATATTCTTGATATTCTTACAATTGGAAATTAGAACTGTATATAGATGGAGACACCTTTGGATTGGAAAACATTCAAATTATTTGTAATGAAATTACAATATAATTTAAAATTATTTATCAATATTCATTCACTTCATATTTCATCCATCATTTGAATATGAAAAAATTTGTTTACACATAATATGAGGAAAATATTATCCAAGCTAGAAAAACATACTTCAATATCACACTTCAAAGAGCTAAAGACATCTACAAGGGAAAAAACTATATTGAAGTAAGATTAAAAAATAATTTAATAAAAGTTAATCTTAAAAACCTCAAGAGATTCAACTTTCCCTATTCAATGACAAATCATTTAAAATTAGAGTTGAACGTTGCCACCAAACTCATTCTAAATACTAATACCAATCCCTTGATTCAATCAGTGTTGATCTACTAGTTAGATCTATGATGTGTAATCTTATTCCTCTTTAGTGGGATGAAATATTGATTCCCTTAAAAAAAAACTCGTTATATATTAGACATTGAATTTGACCATGAATTATAGGATTATGAGACTCACTTCTACATTATTGATGGAAAACATACCATCGTAGCTCAAAACATTACCCTTGTATACCATGAGTTTGATTATGTTTATGATATAATAAAACAAATGTCTAATTGTATTATTTTTGTAAAATCCACAACATAGCAAGTAATTAGTATCTGCAAATTAAAAAAAATTTGGCCAACAATAAATTAGTTCACACAAAATTCATTGACCAATTATACAAAGCCATGGCAAAATGGATAATGGAAATAAGACCATAAAACCTTGTTTATGGCCATGATAAGGAATATAATTGGAAGGTATTTTAATTATTTAGTTTAGTTATATTTACACACACACACACACACACACACACACACACAATGTCTAATTAATTTAAAAAAATCTATGTTCACACATAGTCCTTTTAAAAGGAGATTTTGAAAATTTTTGAATTTTTTTTTTGGATAACCTTAATGATAAGCTATCATTTATCCTTCTTCTAGATGAAATAAGAGAACAATGGGTTATGGATTTCAATCTATACATAAATTTTGGGTTGTCTTGTTTCCCTAAGAAAGAAAATGACTAGGATTTAAAGGTAAATTCATTAGATGGTATTATAATAGGCTTATTCAAAGGCAAAAGGGGTGTGCCTATGGATGAATTATTTATACTTGTAGACAAATTTATTGTCTATGAGCTAATCTTAAACTTGGTATGAAGAAAGTAACTTTAAATTCATATTGCAAAAGAATAAAAGAGAAAAAAGTCATAAGGGTAAAAATTATGGGCTATTTGAAATCATAAGTTCTTGAAGAAGTAGCTATGATGGGGTACATTTTGTTGGGGATCAACCAACAATAGATTACACTTATGAAAGCAATAAACCATGGAATTAAATCAGATAGACAAGTAACTAGAATCAGATAATAGCAAAGAACAAGAGATACAAGAAACCACCATGAAAACTTGTATTAAAAATCTTTACAAAAGGACTACAATTGAAGAAACTTCTTTCTTCCACACCTCTCTCAGATGCACAAGATCTCTCTCTAGATCTCTATCCCTTAAGAGCTCTCTCTCTCAAGTACAATCAACTCCAACAACCTAGATTGATACCACTCTGTACTGTTCTTCAACATTCACATACAATGGACTACTACAATAATCACACTAAGCTAAGAAGATCTAATTCTACATATAGAATTAGGAAACTTGAGCATGCACTTACAACCAACAGTTAAGCCTCTTGAACAAGGGCTCTAAAAACAATCTTAATAATAATAGAAACACGAACTTAAGACTAAGACTTAAACTCATCATGCAAACACTCGCTTCTGTCCTCAGAAATAGCATTCTGGACGCACAGGTAATCGACGCCGGTTCTTATCTGCTTGCCTGTGACCGACGTCGGCCGATCCTCTGTCGACGCCGACGTCTCTTCAACTGCACCAGACCGACGTCTTTCGCTCCTGATCGACGCTGGTGACTGTGTAAACCTGCAACTCTGTAATGTGCTCATATGTGAAGCTTCTAGGCTCCACACCTTAACACATTTCATCAAATATGATTGAAAAGTTTGACATGCATGAAACTCACTTTGTTCAACTCTGTGAGGAATTTAGAGACAAAAAGGGAAAAAGAAAAACTATTCAAATATAGCAAGGGAGTAAGAGAAAAATAGAATATGATAGGAAATATCAAAGGATTCCATTGACTTCATGGAACTATATGTATCATCAGTTACTAATAATTATCAACCAAGGGACAAATATACTTATAAGTTAACATGCCAATGTAAATTTCCATTTCTATTATCTAGAACATTGGAAACACTAGAAAGCCATTTTTCCCCTCTTAGTCCAGAGGTGATTATTTCTTATTTTTGTAACTTTGTGACTAATATCTCATAAATTAATATTATAGATCTGTTCTCATGCACTGGGTTTAGTGCAATGAATTGTGTGTGCATATTTCTTGTTCTAGTGGTTAAAGATTACCTTTTTCATAAATTTTTATGCATCTACATAGAAAAATCTAAATAAAACAATGAAATCATTTTTATAGGATGTTAAATGATTATGAATAAGGAAGGTGGATTTGAGGGACTTTTGGTAATTTTTATCATTTCTAATATCCACAAGTCAAAATACAAGTTCGATGAAGAAGTGGCAATAAAACTTGATTTGTCACATAATGAGCCCTTAAATATGTAAGTCCAGATAGCATTGGGATTATTGTATTAGAACATTTGTTCAAGTATGAGATATCTACAAATGTTTGGCAACATATGATTGCAAGATGTAATACAAACTCATCCCCTATTTTAATACTTTATGGAGGCCCACATTCAATACAAACAAACAAAAAATTAAAGATGATTTCATTAATATGTATAGTATAAAATTTAAGATAGAAGATGATGCTTAAACATTACTATCAATATATCACTACACCTCCAAGTAAGTACATTGTTTGATAATATTGTAATCTTTTCATACATTAATTTAATTTATTTTTATATTTTAATTTAATACTCTGGATGACATATAATAAATCAATGTATCTATACTAATTTATTTCTAAGAATGGAAAACCATCTATTCCTAGATATTAGGCTTCTCCATGCATTTGAGAATGGGTGATCACTCATTATAAACAATTTTGAATCCCCATTCTAAACTTATAAGTTTCACTGTATAATTTATTAAGCCATTAATAATAATGATGAATGTAGAAGAGGAATTAAATGATGATGATGTAATTTAATGCACAAATTTAGCTTAGGTAGAGAAAATTTTCTCTATTGAACAACACATTTACAAAACTAAACAATTAGATTCCACATATAACTAATAAGATTAAATTAAATATAACATGTAATTGGCTATGGTAAAAAACAACTACGTCAAATCGTGCATTCTTAATTGTCACAAATTGCTTGAAAATAAGTATTAAATATTACTTATCATTTGTTTAAAACTTAATTACTTCCCATTATTGGTTTGAATCGATTTGTCAAGCTATATATATATATATTGACAAATCGATTCAAACCAATAATGGGAAGTAATTAAGTTTTAAACAAATGAGAATGATTGGAGACAATGTAAAGTATGTGGAAATTTTTAAGAATTTAAGTAAAACATATACCAACATATTACTATTACCTTGAAAAAAAATGTAATGTAAAACAAAATATCAATATTAATATTTTCTATAGTGCCTTAAACAATATTTACTTGTTGTTGACTTAGAAGGATGTTAATTCAAAAACCTTCTTCAGAAAATAATAACACATTCCAATTTAAGAATTAGCACATACAACCACGAGGATATTTGAACAAGTTCTTACCAGCAGTATCTATAAAAATTCTAATTTCATTTTAATCTTAATTTTATAAAGATGTCAATGCAGAAAAAATTACAACTCAACTACTAATAAAAATTAAAGTGGAAACATGTCCTTTATTTTGTATGGGTTATGAGCATTGTGATAAAAATGGAGAAATATTTATTAATAATTTGAATATAATTTTGAAGGAACTTATAAATCCTTTTAATTCTTGAATTACTATTGTATTCAATCGAACAAATATACTTGAAAAAAATTATCATTTAAATGAAGGTGTCTTTTGGGAAAGAAATTAGAAATGTAAAATTGGCTTATGGTGACATTGTTTACACAACTAGATTTAATAGTGCATCAAGATTGTGATATTTTTATTGCTCCAATTCTTAAATTTCCATTCTAATTAATTCAAATATATGTATGTATGTATATATGTTTGTATCATAAAGAAAGAAGGCTCTTGTTTGGTATAATTTAGAGATTCTTAAAAATAAATTAATATTTAAAGTTCATTATTAATGTTTAACATAAAATATCATAATGATGGCATTGAAAACTTAATTGTGATAAACTATTGTTCACCTTATTTAAAAATAAAAATAAAAAGTTCATTCTTAATGTTAACACAAAATATCATAATGGTGGAAAGAACTTAATTTTAATAAACTATTACTCACCATATTATTGAAAAAGAATTCTTATATTGGTTGACTATTTAAAATATCATTCCAATTCAAAGGAAGTTATTGGTATTGGGAATATAAGGGCTACTATTTATATTTTTGGGGATTACTGAATTTAGATCACGAACCAAACAACTAGATTTTTCATATTCATGTTACCAATATTTCAATCATGCATTTAGCCTTGACTTGTTGAATACTTAAAAGAAGCATTTTAATATTGGGTTGTGGTTTACTTACTTGCACTCAAGAGTAAAACATTCTTTCATTCAAAAATTAATATGGATATGAAATTGGATTTTTATTTTTTACCTGAGGGATATCATAGTTTGAAATTAGTGTCAAATTTATTAGATTGAAGAAAGGAAAGAGTGTGCTAGTAATATACATAAAAAAAAATGTAAAAGGTTATAGATAATTACATGCACTTCTATAGAATAGAAAAAATATTTTTCATAGGTGAGAAAATATGATTTATTTATGACAAATAAGAATCCCTTTTATTTGGATTGTTTCCCAACTAGAAATTTGATGACACACTGCATTCCAATTAAAAAATATTCACACTTATGTACATGTTTAGATCATGTGGGGCTTTACCTAAATATGCATTGCTGTTTAGAAACATACAAAAAAAATAGTTAGTGACTTTGTTGAGTTCTCTTGATACTATTACATTGTATTTTTTATAAAAAATTATATAAAAAAAGATAATTTCGTTAACTTAATAGTTAGATGGAATTATTTTAACACATAAAAGTGATTAGTACTTATAAAATAATGTTGAATTGCATATTTAAATGAAATTTGATTAATTTTATAATCAATTAGAATTATTTATGTATATATAAACAAGGCAAATGTTTTTGTACATATAAAAAAAAGGTAATCTGGTTAAATATTATAGTCATTTGGAATTATTTTTATGTAAATAATTGATTATTTATAAAATGTTATTCTTGCATATTTAGATGGAAGTTGATTATTTTTATCATCAGTTGGAATTGTTTTTGTATATTATACAACTGATTTTTAATAAAACATAACTTCATATATTTAAATGTAAACTGAATATTTCAATGAAATTATTATTTTTTTGTATTAAAATAATTTACCATGTCACTTAAGGAGTTTTAAAAGGTCACTCTTATCTATAAATGGTCAATTACTTCTAAGCCTAAGATGTAGATATTGACATGAGATTATATTAAAGTGATGTGGATATTTATTTAAAAAAGTAAAAGTGAAGGCAAGGCAAGGCAAAAGAGAAGGTTATCCTATGGATGTACAAGCATAAATATTCTTTAAGAAATATAATGTAGTGAGATAAAACATGAACATAATAATATTAGAGTGTTTATCATCTTATAGTTGTTACTTAGAACAATTTAAATAGACACAGTCAAAGAGTCAAGGAAATTATTTGTAAGCAATTTCTATAACATAGACCAAATAGATACCAAGTGAAATTATAATAAATTTTTAACATGCATATCCATCATAGAGTTAGAAAAATGAAACCAATGTTGTTGCATACAAAATAATTAGAACAACTAATTGCTTAATTTAAGTTTTACAAATTAAACACCTGCATAAATCTCATGAATTAAATCAACTTAATCACAATTAATTCATACATACACATAACCTTGAGAAAGATAAAAAAAAATATAATATATTTTAAATTTCCTAAGAATTATGAAGCTTGTGTTCATATTGACAAAATCTTCTTCCTTTTGGGAGGTGAATTACGAAGTATAAATATGTTTTTTGGCACCACCATGATAATAATAAGTTGTACATGAAATAATCAAAAGTTCTATGGCTAAAATTAAAATACCAGTATTATTTTTACAATTATATAAAAAATATTAGCAAACCATAGTTAATTATATGCTTAGCTAGAAAAAGAAATTCTTGAAATGCTCAGACTTGAAGTCACAACTGGACCTATAGGTTATCTTTGTAGAAACAATGCCATATCTATGAATTGATTATCAACCTAAGTTATGTCTACTATGGAAGTTTGAACAATAATTTAGATTTTCTTATCAATAGGTTATGACTTAAAAAAGGGTCATGAAATACCTCTTTTACTGTAGGATTTTTCTCAACCTTATCCTTGGCATAAGTGATTAACTCAATCAATTCATCATTGATCCCTTAGTTTTTTTGAGTTATATTCTCTTTTAAACTCATAATAAATGGTGCCAACTAGGAATCAAAGTGATCATGTGGGACTAATTACCCAAATAGAAAAATTTCATGTATTTCAAATTATTTAAGACTTCATAAAATTTTATCAACCAACTTGTCTATGGTTTTGAGTACTCCATGCATCTCATCATCCTATTTATGGAAAGATGTTTTCATGTTGAAATCCCATGTTTGCACTAGATTAATATCCACTAGGGGCATCACCTATATATGAGGACACTTTTCTTGTTTTATTACTTTAGAGAAAGTAAAGTGGCCAATCTGGCCCCCACTTGTATAATATTTCTTTGGTATTTTTTACCTTATCCCCTAAATGAATGCTCATGTATTTATCCTTAACAGTTTCAACCAATAAATTATATAATGATTATAGGGCTTTCTAAACATCAACAAAAACATTATCTAGAACCATAGCCTTTGTTTGTGTTTGCAGTCTTTACACTTTATATTTTAGACTTTGGACTACTTTTATTCATTCCCATTGTTTCCTCAATAATTAACTAAGGGTATTATACAAATTCATCTCTTTCACCTATCCTAGTTTTTTTGAATTTTGGTCAAGATGAAGATTTATTCTTCAGTCTTAGAGACGGATATTTTTTAGGCTTGATTTACTTTCATTTTAGTAGCTCTCTTCATTGACCTTGTTTCTTATTAAAACCTCATTATGACCTCTATTTTTTCACATCACCACATTTAATCATTGCATTTTTTCCATTTACATCTATTGGATTGAGTCTTTACCTCCTATAGGTAGAGTAATAGAGCATTAATAGTAGGAGGTGGTGGTTTTTTAGTTGTAGTTAGGATTTGTGTGGGGAATGGAAAGGTATTCCAAGACATAATTTTTACTAGATGATGATGAAGTGGATCTAAGGATAGGATATGGTCTAGGTGGTTTGAAGAAAGAGGCTAGTATGAAAAAGAGAGGGGAAGCAAAAAGTGTTGATGGAGTGGGTGAAATAGGCTGTGTGGTACTAACTCTATGGGTTAATACCATATTTCCTTTGTCACTACTATCTTTAAGATTTGAAATAGATTTTCTAATGACACGAGGAATCCTTGACATGAATATGGCCTTTGAGGATGAATTAATGCTAAGAGGATTCATGATATGCAATGGTCTAAGGAGAGGGACTTTAATATTCAAGTCCCCTATTGTTAAGACTGTAGAAGAAGTAGTGGGAGTAATAGAAGGCATAGGTATGGATTGTTGTGGAAAAATATTGGAAGCTTAAGAAATATATGTTGTGGTTTATGATGATGCTTAAGGCATAGTTACCTCAATGATTGAGACATAAGAAAAGGGCACAATGGTTTAAATTTGTGTAATAGATGTAATGTCAACCCTAGGAATAGGGGATAGTTTCAAAAAAATAGATCAAAATTCTTTGTAATTGGCACATATTTCCTTGGAGGCAAAGTTCTAATACTGGGTTATGGGACTGGGCTATGAGGAGGAGAATCAAAAAGTACATCATGTATCTTTGGCATGGAAAGAGAAGGGAGACCAATATCATGGATAAAAATATTGAGGGGAACTTATTGGGTGACTTGGACTTATTAATTTTAAATACCTTATAAGGCTTACCCTTGAGATAAAACTATAATGACTTGAGGAACAATAGAAGGTAGTATAGTTACCTAAGGAGGTGGAGTTGTTCTTTGAGAAGCTGGTCTAGGTGGAAGCCCTTGTAGTAATCTCCTCCTTAGGTGATCACCTATGGAAGGGACATATTCTAAATGATCAAGAGATTTTTTTTACCTAAGGAGGTGGAGTTGTTCTTTGAGAAGTTGGTCTAGGTGGAAGCCCTTGTAGTAATCTCCTCCTTAGGTGATCACCTATGGAAGGGACATATTCTAAATGATCAAGAGATTTTTTTCAGTCTTCCACTCCACCATATTGAATTCTCTTATTTGTTTTTATTATCACCCAAGTAACATGGACATTACTCATAGCCTCTTGCTCATATTAAATATTGATAAATTTTGAGTCCAAAGTGTGGGGCTCATGGTGATATACAACTTGAAATTTTATGCTTAATGGCATTAAATGAGATGCCACCCTACCATTGTGATCCAAATGCTTAAGCTCATTAGTAGGTAATGAAAATGAATATCTATGAGTTGAGACATAGGTCATTGATGATCATATATTGAATTTGTTCCTCCAAAATTGGAGAGGCATGGGATGTATCATGCCTTGCTTGGTTTTATTTCAAATATCATCTACCCCATTCATCATTTGGTGAGTAATTTATTGCTATGATAGCTTATCTAGAACATAATTGTGTAGTGTCAATGGGGCCTCCATTATGCTCTCCACTTTAATTATTATAAGATGCAAATAATATCAATATCCACTAATCTTGAAATTTGTTCTCCTTATCTCTTAAGATAACCTAGGCATATGATTTTCATTAATGACATCATAGATAGGTGGATAAAATAGGTCTAATATCATTTTGATATTTTTACTATATCTATGAATATAAAGTCTCGATAAGGCTACATGGATTAGAACTTAAGAATTAGGAGTCCATATATTGATATTTGGGAAGTCCAAAATGGCCCATATTGTATCCACTAAGTAAGATAATATGTAAAAAATTCTACCTAATTTAATTCGGTGAAAATTTTGATCAAAATTATAGAAAATTATATCCCCTAAAGTAGGAATATTCCAGTCATCTATGATCATTCAAGTATAGGTAACCATTTTTAATCCACCATACTTATGTTTATATCTGTAAACACTTTGTTCATCAAAGCCATTCCAAATATTACCCCTTTTCTAAATTTTCTAATGGGGATTGACCTAATATTTTATTTGCATATAAATCTTTTAGAGTGATTAGACTAACCCCTCAGAACTTCCCTAATGTCATTACTTTCCATATAGTTCATAGTGACCTCTTAGTTGTAAATAGCGTATGGTTTTGGAAATCCAAATAAACTTAATAGGTAACAAAAACCATGTAGACTACTTGATTATTTTTCCTTAGTGTTTCTATGATATCATTTTTATAGTTAGTGACACAAAAAAAAGTATAAACTAGGTCAACACAAGGGTACACCTTTATTTAATTGTTATTTGATGCATTCCATCCACTCTGATAACTAAAATATTTGAGGAACATTCCATTATTTCTAAATTAAGTTTTCAACCATTTCTCACATCCTTGTGGTGCTCAATTTACCCAAACATGGAACTAAAATGTTTTAGACTTATGTCCAATGTTTTGAATTTAGATGTTGTGTCCATGAAGATATGGCCAGTTCCAAATATGCATAGATCTTCCATGGTAGATTGCATATTGAGATATAATTAATATATAATTGAATAACTTTGATCTCACTCACTTTGATTGAGTGCACAATTTAATTCCACTTATAATTCATAGGCATTCAATAGTTTTGAGAATCAAGATCTTTGTAAATTTTATTAGTTGCTTTGAATGTATTAGATATCCAATCATGTCTTAGTAGCATTAATGGTTTTGACAATTAACTTAGTTAGTGTGCCTTAATTAATTTATAAAACCTCTCTTTCTAGCTCATGTAATTTGAATTTTTTTTTAAATTTATTTGCTTCACAAGTAAATCTAACTTGAACATGTGTTTTCAATTCACATTATAGTAGGAAATGAATTGCGTAGTGAATTTATTGTGAAACATATGATCTATTTTCTTATTGAGTTAAGTAATCTATTTAAAAAATTAGATTTTTTATACCTATAATATGTATATTCCCTTTTATTTTATCCATTATATGTGGAATTATTTTGTATAGTCTTAGTATCCTTATAAATGTTCAAATGCCAAACTTCATATTCTTATGAGAAAGCAAGATGACAAGTGCTAGATTTGGATTAAATCGAATACTTGGCAAATATGCATGTCAACTCAACTATGATTTCCTCTATATTTGTGAAACCAAAAAAATATTACATTTGGCTCAGTGAAAATGGGTTGAATACCCTTTTATCTTAGGCTTTATGTTGTGAAGTAATGTGATCATGACATGTGGTATCCTACGACTAGATCCCAAATCCATTAACCATCCTAATTTGTTAAAATTATTGTGTTAAATGCATTATGAGGATGTGAATGAAATATATGTGACCATGTGGAATGTTCCAAATGAGTCACAAACCTACCAACCATAATTCCTTGGTAATGTAGTTGTTAAGCTATGAGTGAATGTGATTTTGAATATTGGCATGACTTAGATGACTTAGACCCCAATGGATAATAAATTTTGAATATGAACATGAATGAATATGAGTTATAGAAATGTAAATAAATAATATATTTACACATGAATCCCACTTACACTTGGTGGGTCGAAAAGACACTAAACATGGTTTAAAAAAAATTAAAATGTTTACAACTATATGTGCGATGATTTTTTCCATTGAAGTTTTACACTAATTGTTATAAGGATTTATTTTTCATAACTTGTAAATACTAAATGTTACATAGATATGTATGATAATTTTGATATTTAAATTGTTAAAATGATCTATCTGTCATAATTTTTCAACACTAACCATTACATATATATTTGTAGTAATAATAACACAATAAATTTTACAATGATATTTGTGATAACTTGCCTACACTTATAATGTAGTAATACATGTTTTTTGATAAATTATTTGTAATTTATCATCACCAACTTTGAGTTGGTTGTATCAAAATATAATATTAATTAGTACCATTCTTTACAAAAAAGCAATGAATTATTTTAATAGATTACATTAAAGAATCTATTTGTTTAACATTTAATTCCAAAATTTATTAAATTGGAATACGTAAAATATGATATCTAATTATAAAAAAATCTAAATTAAAATATGATAATAACAAAAGTAGATTCTAACATTTGAAATATTTGATAATACAAAAATAAAATAATAATAGTTTTAGGTTTTAATTTGGATTGAAATATGTCTAGATTTAATGAAATGATGGTTATGTGTATGGGTGAACCATGTTGCCCTATAACTTGTTATATGTGATGCTTCCTTGTTGAAGCATTGGATAACTATAATTTTTTACTAGAGCACATGGAAAATCATTCCTATTATTGAACCCTTTGGAAAATTAGGGGTGATCAACTCCTAATTTTTGTAATTAAGGCAAGGCCAAGTGTTGGGGAGATAAATTTGTCAACCCACATAAAGAAAGAGTAGTTCAAAGTCCATTGATGGTGTTGAATCTCAACTACACTATGTTGTAACTAATAGTAAACTATTATTATAACCCCAAGACAAATGTTGAGATCCATATATTAGGCTCATGGAGTAATGCCAAGGCCATTGAGGGCATTGAATCACAACCACATGCACATTTAAACATGAGTCAAATATTAAAAATAAACTTATATATTCAAGGCTTATTATTATTAAGTACCGTCAAATATTTAAAAAAATACAAATTGTAAATTATGTATGTGCTTGAACATGCTTCATGCCCCATAGATTTGTGCCAATATGATATAGAATGCTACTCATATATATTCTATTTTTAGTGTCAAATTTGAGAACATATACCTCATGTTCATGTAAATGTGTATGCTTATGCCCCAAATCTATCTGAATATGTGAAATATTTGAAAACTTGTAACTCATGCCCCTATAAATTTTGTATATATGCATCCAAATGTATCTAAATTTGGAAACTTATAACTCATGTCCCTTTAAATTTAATACATATGCATGGCATATGCCCTAAAAAATATGTCTAAAATCTATAAATAGATATCCTAATCTGATATCTAAACCACTATGAAATATCATAATCCTAGAAACCATGTCAAAATATGAGTTTTATGCTCATGAAGACTTAATTATTTATGAAAACCCCAATAATATTTCTCCCAGCTATGAGGTGATGGATGTATCATGTGATTCACATATCTCAAAATAAAGAAGTTAACTATATTATATTATGTAAAATATATAATTATGTATAATCACATCAACATGTAGTGAATGTGTCATCAAAACATGTATGAATTATTTTTAATTCAAGGCATACAAGTGTCATGTGATATATATATATATATATATATATATATATATATATATATATATATATATATATATATATATATATATATATATATATATATATATATATATATAAGGCATGCATCAATAACCATCATTGATAAAATCAATAAATAAGAGTACATAATAAAGGTTTATATTTATATATATATATATATATATATATATATATATATATATCAATTATGCATCAATAACCATCATTGATAAAATCAATAAATAAGAGTACATAGTAAAGGTTCATGTTATATATCATGAAATTTCACAAAAATGGGGAGGTGAGTGATATGGATCATGACACCCAAAAAATCATCAAATTTATAAAACTTAGTAAGCTCAAAAATCTCAACACACAATTTCATAGCCATGATGCATACAATAGTAACACACACAATAACTTTCAACGTCAACATAAGGCCAAGGGACACATATAAGAGATGGTAAAAATCACACACACAAGGCCAAGGGCCACAAAAAATATACAAATAATTAATATCCTATTATGAAATAGAAACAACATTAATGAAGCATAGAAAAAGTAAGCTAGTCTACACCATCCAAGTGTGTCAATGTTTCAACCTAATAAATAACATATCCATGGAATAGATCACTTTATAGAATCTAAGTAATAATAATACATGTGTAATAAATAAATATAGCTCAACATTTTAATTAGAAAGGTCATATAAATATATAATGTATATCAATGTGACATATGGAATAAGTTTCCCCAAGCATTGGCATGGCCCCTGGGTATATGAATGTCCAATATCTATGTATCCATGCATCATGTATATCAATATGGTATACATATCACTCATGTATATTGTGAAATGAATGTGTGTATGAAAAATAATATTTATATTACCAAACTTGTGATAAACATATGTAAATAATATAAACTAGAAATCATGTCATACTTAGGTCCTACTTTTTTATATATTTTTTTTTTAACTTTTTTTATATTTGAAATTTTGATTTGCATTGATACAAGAAAGAAAGATGAATTATGAAGGATTTGAAAATATAAGAATGGGAGGGATATAAATAATCTACAACATATGTCAATTATGTAGTTGTGGTTCAAGGTCTTGATTAAGATATGTCTTTTACTGCACAACCCACATATGTACAACAAAAATTCACACAATAATAACATAAATTTATTTATTAAAATAGATATTACACTACATCAGTCCAATCACCAATGATATAACATTAATGGAAGGGTAATGAGCTATTTCTCTAGTCTAAATTCAAAAGAATGCACAAAGTTAGGGACCCTCTCTAGAAGGGTAAAATCCTAAGCAGAGGAATTTGGTACACCTGGTGTAATAACCAAATCATAAATATAAGGCAATACTCCAAACTTGATAGATTTTAATTAAATAAGGAGACACTCACTGTGACCCCTATCAAGGATGGTAATGTGGTGACAATCTTTCCCTTTACTATGTTCAACCACCACCCTATTGAAATGGTCTTTTCATTGATTAACAAGGAGAATCAAGACACCCAATCCTTGAAAGGGTTATATAAATTCAATGTATCCCATTTGGTAGATAATGTGTGTTTGGAGGGTCTTCTGTCTTTTTAGAACATTGGCAAAATTTCATGTAGCTCCAGCTCCAAAATTGATAATTAGAACTCCAGTATGGAGACTTCCAAAAAATTTACAAGAACATATGGGAAAATCAAAGAAAAAAAGTACAAAAAGGCTACAAGGGATACTCAAAATAAGATTATTTATGTTGAAATCTTGTTGTAGATTGATTCTATCAATGGGGTACTTTTTGAAGAACTTAATCTCTTAAAGCATCAAGTTAGATAGTCACAACAATATATTTCTAGGGGGCACAAATCCATTCCATATTAACCTAGTTAAAGCTTGGTGATAGAGGGTCTAAGTTTTTCTTTAGATTCTTGAAAGCCAAGCACACAAGAGGCAAGATTAATGGTATCAAAGTTAATGGGCAGCTTTTGTGGGATGCAACTAGCATAAAAGAAGCATTTTTTGATAACTATTCCAATATTTTCCACTTTGATGGTTCCAATGATCATGTTGAATAAAATAGGGCTCTATGTGAGGTCTAAATTCCTAAAAATTTGACACAGACATAGGCCTCTTTCCTGGATGTCTTTATCTAGCTTGATGAATTTAGAAACACCATTGATTCACTTAAGGATGATAGAGCACCTAGGGTGGATAGATTCCCTACTAAATTCTATAAAGTCAATAAGGATTGGATTGCTAAGGATTATCTGGAGGTCTATAATGAGGCCATTGATGTCATCACAATCAGATTATACATCAATAGAGGGGTAATCAAGCTCATTCCTAAGGATAGTCATCTATCTTTAGTAAAAAACTAGAGAACAATTACCCTCCTCAATGTCTCCTATAAGATTATGGTAAAGATCCTTACAAGGAGACTACCTTCACTTCTACCCTCTATTATCTCTAAAACCCAAACCATCTTTTTTGAAAGGAGATACATCCTAAAAAAGTTAATTACCATTTGGGAAGGAATGCACTAGGCTAGAGACTCACATCAAGATGCAGGAATGATCTTGCTTGATTTTGAGAAAGCATATGATAGAATTGAATGGCCTTTCATTGAAAGAATGTTTCATGCCTTTGGGTTCCATGATAGATTTTGTAGAATAGTCAATGTATTCTTCAAGGATTTTTTGTATATCATTGAATTAAATGAGTAATTGATAGAATATATTGAGTTTCAATGCTCCATTAGACAAGGGTGCCCTCTTACCCATTTATTCTTTGTTTTGGTGGCTAATGCATTACACTGTCTACTAAGATTATCTGACATTGGGACTCCAGTCAAATGCATCTCACTCCCAAATAATGATTCCCTAATTTATGTTTTGTTTTATAATGACACATTAATCTTTGTCACCTTGGATCGAAATAACCTAGCTTAGGTAGCAACTCAACTAGATATTTATTGCTCTGCTTCTTGCTCTAAAGTGGAAATTCATAAATCACACATGTTGGGTTGGCGAGAATAGCCTCCTAACTAGTTATCAAACTTTGGATGGACATAGAAAGGGATGGATGAAATGGTCAAGTACTTAGGTATTCCCTTTGTCCTCACACCCTCCTTCAAAAGTATGTGGGAATGGATCTTCGATAAAGTTACCAATAAAATTGTAAAATGGCAAGGACATTTGTTATCCTTATAAGGAAGGATTCAAGTCTATCATAAATTTCTCTCATCATATAATATCTACTATGCCTCTTGTTATCTCTTTAGAAAATCTTAGATCAACATGCTCCATAGGATCATAAGAGACTTTTTATGGTCTAATAGGAAAGGGGGTAAGAAAAGGCATGCAATTTTGTGGCAATTTTACTCAAAACTTAAAAATATTAGAGCCCTAGGGCTAAAGGACCTTCGAATATAGGGTATAACACTAATGGTTAAGTGTATTATTAGAGTTTACATTGAAAATGAGCCCTAGAAAGTCCTATTTAGGAATAATATTTTGAGAGTTTTTCCTAAAGGAAATCCAAGCTAGAAAGGTTTGAATATTGTTGATCTTCTCATTGAGCCCTTCATAGTCAAAGTGGTTAGCTCTCCTATATTTGCTTCCATTTGGTCAACCTATGATATTTCCAATCCCTTCATCATTGTTAAACATGTTTTCAATTAGTTTGGGACAACATGTCATGGATTTAGATCACTTTGGTGGAATTTGGCTATCAACAGGAGATTGCTTACCCTCACTAGGGGCTACTCTGCCTTTGATTGGTACACTAAGGGGTTGAGGAGTTTTACAGATCTCTATTCCCATGTAGGATGGGTTGTTAATAATATAGAACATAGAGCAATATTAATGAATTAAAGATAGAAATAAAATGTAAAAATCACAACACAATAGAGAGAACATGGTTCATCCAATATGGGTTACATCCACACAAAAATAGCCAGTCCTTATTATTTAGTCTAACAAATGAAGCAAAAAACCTACAATACATCTAGTAAAATATCCTATTCACTCACACACAATATGCCACCATGACTATAATGCCCTCATATCAAAGGAGGGTTACATATTAGGGCAAAAATTCACAAACATAATTTCTATCATTAGATCTGTGACCTAATACTGAACAATCCAAATTTACTATGAAATGACAATATTTTATAATGTAATTTTAACAAAATTTTGCTTCAAGGGTGCTACCCCCAAACCCCTACTAGGTGAGCCTTTCAAGTAGCTCACCACCCCATAGACCCCCATGAAAACCATAGTGGGGAGGAATTTACCCCCCACACCCCCTATCGATAATCGATCATTATAATAAGATCAAGGTCCACCATCTAACAATCTCCCACTTGGAGACTAAATACTACAACTCCACCACTACAACTCTTCTTTGGAATTTTCTTTAAACTTTGACCCTGGTATATTTCTCATCTTCCTTGTTATCCCTTAAGACCTATTGAAGTTCAAAAACTCTCCAACTTCTTCTTTGTGACTAATCTTTTTAGCATATCTATAGGACTCTGACTTGTATGGATCTTTTCCAACTTCTATTGACCATCCTCCAAAACTAAATGAATGAAGTGATACTTGAATTGTATATGTTTGGTTCTTGAGTGGAATGCTGAGTTCTTTGCTAAATGAATCACACTCTATCTATCACTATACAACCTATAATATTCTTGCTTATGCCTAAACTCTTCCATGAACCATTGTATCTATATCATCTCCTTGCTAGCTTCTATAGCTAGAACATACTCTACCTCTATAATTGACCAAGCAACTATCTTATACAATTTTGAAATCCAACTAACTGCTATATCACCAATAATAAAAACATAACCTATGGTACTCCTACCATATAAATCTATATCCATGTCTACATCAACATATCCTTATAAGGTAACATTTGAACCTTCATAACAAAATTGTCTATCAGTGGTCCCTCTCAAGTACCTAATAATCCACTTGAATATATCTCAGTGCTCCTTTTTTGGATTATTCATAAACCTTATAACAACTCCCACTACATGAGCAATATATGGTCTCATGCATACCATAACATACTTTAAACTTCCAACTGTTGAAGCATATGGAACTTTAGACATGTAATTGATCTATTCATATGTTTTAGGACACTGTTCTTTTCTTAATTCAAAGTTCCCTCCCAAAGGTGTACTTATAGGTTTTATATCTTGCATATTGAACCTGACTAACACCTTTTTGATGTGCTCTTGAGACAATGTCAATTTCTTTTTTTAAAAAATCTATTGTTATTCTCATACCAAGGATTTGCTTTGCAGCACCCAAATCCTTCATTACAAATGAATTTGCTAGTTTTCTTTGAGATCATTTATCATGCATGTTAGACCCTAAAACAAACATGTCATCTACATGTAATAACAAGATAATATAACTACTATCATCTAATCTCTTAAAATAGACACAATGGTTAGAATGATATCTACTATAACCTTAACCTATCATAAACATGTCAAATTTCAAATACCACTACCTTGGAGCTTGCTTTAGACCATAAAAACTCTTCTTCAACCTACACACCATTTTATTCTTACCTTTTACTTCATATCCATGTGGCTGCTCTATATATAATTCTTCCTCCAAATCACCATGAATAAAAGTAGTCTTCACATCTAACTGTTCAAGGTGCAAATCTTCTATAGCTATCAAACTTAAAATGGTTCTTATGGAAGTCATTTTTACAACTAGAGAAAATATTTCATCAAAATCAATACCTTTCTTTTATGTAAACCCTTTTACAACAAGTTTGGCCTTGTACCTCTTTTTGCCTTCATATTCTTCCTTCAACCTATAAACCAATTTATTATATAATTATCTTTTACCTATAGGCAACTAAACCAAATCCCAATTTTGGTTATGTACCAAGGAGTCCATCTCCTCTTTCATGACTTGCTCCCACTTATTTTTGGTTTTTACCTGCATTACTTCTTCATAGCTTTCTGGCTCACCATCATCAGTAAATAATAAATAATAAAGTGAAGGAGATTATCATTTATGGAGTCTACTTACTCTGGTAGATCTTTTAACTACACTTTTAGGAGTTTGAGGTACTTGTATTTTTTGCACATTCTAATTTTCTAGCACTCTTAGAATTTTATTTCCAGTGATTTCATCAAGTATTGCATATTCAATATTTGTCTTTTCTTGTTTCTTTCCCTACAACTGATCTCTATACATGACCTTCTCATTAAAGATCACATCTCTACTAATAATTTTGTGATTTTAAAAATCCCATAAATGATAATCAAAATCATTAACTCTATATCTAATAAAAGTACATTTCTTGGATTTTGCTTCAAGCTTGGTTCTATTTTATTTATCAATATGGACAAATGCTTCACAATCAAAATTTTGTAAGAAGGAATAATATACCTTTTTACCTATCCATGCTTCTTCTAGAATGCCACCATATAAAAGACTTGAAAGCCCTCTATTTATTAAGTAGATAGTAGTATCCACAACATCTACCCAAAACTGCAAGGGAAACCCTGCATGTAATCTCATGCTCCTTGGACACTCCATGATTGTCATGTTCATCCTTTCTAGCACATCATTTTGGTGTGGTGTTCTTGGAACTATCTTCTCTCTAAAAATCACATGGGATGAATAATAATTATCAAATTCCTCACTTCAGTATTCACCTCCATTAATTGATCTGACATGCTTCAAATTATTTCTTGTCTCATTCTCAACCAAAGATTTCCATTTCTTAAAAGTGTCAAAAGCATCAATTTTTTTTGTATGCAATAAATCCAAGATTTTCTAGTTGCATCATCAATAAAAGTAACATAATAAGAAGAGCCACCAAGGGATGATACCTGAGTTGGTCCCCATATATCTATATGCACAAGCTTTAAATTGTCATCCTTCTTTGTCTTACCAAATCTAATAAATCTGACTCTCTTATGTTTTCCATACATAGTGCTCACAGAAATCCAAATCCACCTTCTTCAAATTTGGCAACAAATTCTTTGAGTGGAGAACTTGCATCCCCTTCTCACTCATGTGCCTAAGTCTGTGGTGCCATAATTTTGAATCCACTTTTATATAAGCTAAAGAAATAGAAGAGTAAACATTTACTTTAGATAAATATAATGTACCTACCTTCTCTCCTTTTGCTA
Organism: Torreya grandis; assembly: GCA_037957365.1. Classification (NCBI taxonomy): domain Eukaryota; kingdom Viridiplantae; phylum Streptophyta; class Pinopsida; order Cupressales; family Taxaceae; genus Torreya; species Torreya grandis. The sequence continues at coordinate 76,425 of JARHVA010009352.1, forward strand.
TTACTAGTGATCCTTTAGTGACCTTCCATGAATTTTCTATAAATGTAATTGTGCAGCCCTCACTTCCCAACTACCATACTAAAATTAGATTTCTTCTCAAATTAGAAACATGCCTTACCTCTTTTAGAAACATGCCTTACCTCTTTTATAAACAATTTTTTTCCATTATATAATTTTATATGTTTCTTACCCTTTCCTATAATTTTATAGGGTTCACCATCACCCAAATAACCCTATCCAAAATCACCTTGAACATAGTCTTGAAAATATTTATTATGGGGTGTAACATGAAATTAATCCCCTGAATCTAACACCCAAAAATCATTAATGTTATCTAAAAAAAGGATTAAATCATCTTGTAACACATCACTTGCTACATTTGCTTCCTAATTTTTACCTTGTTGTCCATCTCCTTGTTTTCCTTTTTGAAACCAACAATCTTTCTTCAGGTGTCCCTTCTTGCCACAAATCCAACACACCAACATTCCTCTAGATTTGGATCTACCCTTATTAGACTTACCATGATTTTATCTATCCTTTTGTCTTCCTTTGTTCTCCATAGTCAAAGCATTACCTAATGTCTCACTTGTGCTTTTCTGTCGCATTTCTTTGCTAAGAATAACACCAATAACATCATCAAACTTTAAAGTGTTTAAACCAGAGACAAAATTACTCAAATCCATGACCAAGCCATTCCATCTTTTTGGTAATGAGCACATAATCAAAAGAGACCTAACCTCATCATCAAAATTTACTCCTATAGAGTTTAACTAATTTGTGACCATGTTAAATCCATTTAAATGATTAGCAATGGACTTACCTTATGACATTTCCAAATTAAAAAAATGATTCATAAGAGATACCTTATTAGATGCTAAGGGTTTTTTTTACACTCTATCCAATTCCTTTATCACATTTATTGTTGTCTTTTATTTTTAAATATTGAAGGCCATTGATGTTTCTAGGCACTATTGTATTGTTTCTAGTGCTTTTTTTGTCAAGAACCTCCCAATATTCATCCTTCATAGTTAGTGGCTTCTTTTCTATTCTTCCCAATGGTAGGAAAATATCCTTATGATATAGATAGTCTTACATTTGCATATTATATAGTCGGTAGTTTTTTCCATTAAACTTCTTGACCTTAAATTTTTCTTAGTTTGCCATTGCTCCCACTCTAATAAAGAACCCTCTTTTCCTACAAGATTATCTACCAAATAAACCTTCAACTCTGATACCATTTGTTAGGAATATAGAATATAGAGTAATATTAATGAATTAAAGATGGAAATAAAATGCAAAAATCACAACATAATAGAGACACATATTTAACATGGTTCACCCAATATGGGCTATGTCCAAATAGAAACAACCAGTCTTTATTATTTAGTCCAACAAATGAAGGAAAAACCTGAAATACATCCACTACAATATTCTCTTCACTCACACAAAGTATGTTTCCATGATTACAATGCCCTCATATCAAAGGAGGGTTAAATATTAGGGAAAAAATGCACAAACATAATTTCTACCATTAGATTTGTGACCTAATACTAGATGGTCTAGATTTATTATGAAATTACAATATTTTACAATGCATTTTTAACAAAATTTTGCTTTGGGGGTGCTACCCCCAAACCCATACTAGGTGGGGATACCAAATCGGTCACCACCCCCTATGACCCCCATTATGACCATAGTGGGGGGCATTTTCCCCACACACCCCCTTGTCAGGAACTAGGCATTATAATAAGACCATATTCCACCATCCAAAAATCCCCCACTTAGAGATTGACTATTGCAACTCCACCACTACAACTCTTCCTTGAAATTTTATTTGAACTTTGATCTTAGCATGTTTCTCATCTTCTTTGTTATCCCTTAAGATATATTAAAGCTAAACAACTCTCTATATTCTCCTTTATGACTACTTTTGTTAGCATATCGGTAGGATTCTAACTTATATAGATCTTTTCCAACTTCATTTGACCATCTTCCAAAACTAAGGGAATGAAGTGATACATGTGTTGTATATGTTTGGTTCTTAAGTGGAATGTTGAGTTTTTATTTAAATGAATTACACTCTAGCTATAACTATACAACTTGCAATCTTCTTGCTTATGCCTCAACTTTTCCATGACTCATTGCATCCATATCATCTCCTTACTAGCTTATGTGTTTGCAATATATTTTGCCTCTGTAGTTGACAAAGAAACTATCTTATGTAATTTTGAAATCCAACTAACTAATATATCACCAACAGTGAAAACATAACCTATGGTTTTCCTCCTACCATCTAAATCTCCATCCATGTCTACATCAACATATGCCACCCCCTGTACCCTAACAGTGACCATAGTGGGGGGGTGTTTCCCCCCCACACCACCATGTCAAGAACTGAGAATTATAATAAGATCAGGCACCACCATCTAACATGTGCTTCTTGGACAGAGATCAAATCTAGATTTTAGATTCTTGACTCTTAGTGAAGAAAATTCACCTTACTCCAAATGACACTTAAGGGAAAAAATAATGTGGTTTTCATGAAAGAAGAGGGTGTGTTCTGGGATAGTGTGAAGTGGAAGAAAGGCCCCCCTTTGCTTGAGTTTACCTCTCAAATTATTTAAAATAATCTCTCCTTCTCTAATGTCTTCTACCTCACCCTCAATAATATCTAGTCTATGTTTGATCCCCTGCCTGCATGGTCCTTTAGGTTTGATTTGATTTGGGATTCTTGTTTTAAACCAAATAAATCCTATTTTCACTAGTTATTAATGTATAAGAAGCTGGTTGTTGGTTCTATCTTGAGCAATTATGGTCTTGTTAATCCTTTCTATTCTTTCTATAGTGAAATTGAAATGGTTGAGCATTGTTTTTTCTCCTACCCATATGCTACTAAGATATGGAATTATTGTCTTAAATGTTAGAGTGTGGTCTTCGATTGTGAGATTGTCTGGCTTAACATTGCATTTGGTTATGCATGTCCTAAGATTAAAGTGCACCCTTTCTTTCATAAATTTTGGCTTGTGTTTTCTACTAAAATTTTCTAGTTTTTATGGAAGTAAAGGAACCTTGAGGTTTTCCAATAGAAGGATAGATGGCTTATTGACTTCATAGTTGAAGTCATCCTCTGTATTTTTTCTTTATAGATATTCTTATAGTTAAAAGTGCCTTAGGACCAGCTCAAGTAATTTCTCAAGACAGAACTCCTCAAAGTCTCCTTGAACTTCCTACTTGATTCTAGGGGATACCCCAAATTGAGCCCCTATCTTGATTGGGTAGTGAGTCACCAGACAATATTTGAAGTTAAAATATTAGAATATGAGTAGGACTACATAAAAGACACATACTTTGACTAAGCCAAACACCCAGTATAGGAATAGATTACTCCATCTGAATCTAATCAGAATGGGATTGATAGTTGGCTAGTTACAAATAAAAATGTGCTAAAGGATGTGAATAATGATGAGTAGGGAAGTTACATAATTAGATAAGTCAAGGATACATTTGCACAATTATATCTAAACCTATTCCTTAAATTGGGTGATGAGATTACAGAGACTATGCCTTATTCTTAAGGATTGGCTCCAGTGACACATAATCAGGGCATACATGAGGAAGCATGGAAGAAGATTGATGAGAACATCAACATTTACTTTGGAAAGTTGGAAAAACTGATCAAAAGAGGAGGCTTGATGGATGTTGAGGACATCTTGGAATATGTAAAAAATAAAAATATGAAAATATTGTTAGAAAAAATAGGTCATTATCCTGCTCATATGGCTTTTGGATAGATGCAGTTGGGACCTAGTGGTGTTAAAAAATATTTGGAAGGACCTGATTTTATTGATTTGGATGATGGATGTGAAGTTGAAGGTCCTACTACTAGTAGGGCATAAGACTTGTAGGCTTGACTTTTCCACCTTTGGGGTGGCTTCTCTTTTTTATAATTATATTTATATATTATTTTTGTTGCTTTTATGATACTGATGATACTATTTTTTTTATTGAGCTACCTATATGGATCCATTTTTATATTATATATTCAATTATTATGCTTGCTAATAGGGGATGCCTCATAGTATGATATGTCTTTGTTGGGATATTTGTAAATGTTTTTGGCATCTTATATGCTTATATTGGTAATCGATCTAAAATATAAAAAATGTAATCCTAATTTCATAATCTATAATTATATTTTATATTTGGTACCAGAGTAGAGTGTATCCTTGCATTCATAATGAGAGTCCAACTATCCTTGTCATTGTTGTGTTGGATGGCTAATAGAGTTTTTTAGATCTAATGTGTTATATGTAGTTATATGAGCACCTACAGTTTAGTCATTATCTATAATTTTGATAACATACACTACAAATACAAAACAAATGTTGCCATGGCTAATATCAATTATGCAAATTTTTATATCCTCATTCAAGATTCTATGTAACATGTGGAATCATGTGAAGCTTTCTTCTAGAGCATGAATCATATTCCACCATTTATAGGTGTGAGGCTTTGTTCATAACTCATTATTAAACTTACTATATTACATTCTACTCAACTCATATTGAGATCAAAGACCTTCATACATCCACACTCTACCATCAAATTACCATTGATTCCAAGCCTTGGGAATGCAATCAAATTATGTGGAAGAGATGCAAATGATGTGTTTAAATCCATTATGTCTAGTTGTTAATGATATGACTTGATTTTTAATTCAGATCCTAAAGAGTATCCATTTGAGCATTGACCATTTCTATTTGTGAATAATGGATTGGATCTTTGTCAAAGCCTTAATTGTGTCTAAGTATCCACAACTTATTAGAGTACTATATAACTGATGCAAGTCACATAATCTTCTAGGTTGAAGTCACATTATACCTATCACCATTCATGTGCATCCAATCATTTTGGTTAGATTTATTAGTTAGTAGTAGTGTCATTTTATTAATTATATTTGTTTAGTCTTAAAAAAATGGGAGGGAGCATGACCCTCAAATTTATTTTATGCATTTATCTACAAAGGTTTAATACATTTGTCATTAATTTCTTTATTAAACCTTTAGTCTATAGTTTGTATTTGGTCTAGATGAATGTGATGTAAAATTTTTAAATCACATTTGAGTATGTATAAAGATTTTATGATTTTTTTAATCCATGTCAAGTCAATGAGTCATTGTATAAAATAACTATCAAAAACTATTTTTTGTAGTGAACGCATTCTCGGTTGAAACTAACATCCTTAGTCAATAAAAATTGTGAGAGAGTCATAATGGAAAAAATTAATTGTGTCAAAATTTTTGAGGGAAAAGACTTTCACACATGGAAATTAAGAATCTAATATTTATAATCAACAAAGACTTATGGGATATTATTGATGGAAAAGTAAAGAAACCAAAAAATGTAGATGAGGAAATAAAATGGGAGAGTAAGGATCAAAAAGATATAACAATCATTGGATTAGGAATATATGATGTTTATTTACATCATATAAACTTGTCTAAATCCTCTCATATAATTTTTGAGACATTAAACAAATTTTTTGGTTCACAAGCTAGAAGTGCAACAGTAGCATTGAAGCAAAGATTGTTGGTCTTAATATGGAAGGTGATAACATGGTGCAACACATTAGTAATTTTTGTTCCATCTCAAATCAGTTAGATAGAATTAAATTTGATGTTCCAACTGATGATGAAAAATATATTTTATTGAATAACATGCCATCCAGTTACTCTAATATGGTTTTTACATTGAGTAAAATAAATCATAATTTAGAGGATCTTATTTCTTCTTTACTTGAGGAAGAAAAAAGAACAATGATTGTTGAATTAGAGGAAAATGAAATGTGTGTTAAAAATAAGAAAGATAAGATATATGATAAAATAATATCTAAATATCCTTTCAAACAAGGATTAACTTCTGAGGATTCAAAGAAATGATTTATTTTCTACTATTGTAAACAACCTAGTTATTTATTTATAAACTGCAAAAAGAGAGATCAAGACTTGCTTGATGGGAAACTACAAGAAAATTACATGAATGTTGATGAATAAAAGGATAATGATGAAGAATAAATAATGAATGAAGACATTGATTATAATTCTAAATAATTTTTATACTAAATAAGTAACATCCTGAAGGAGGTTGGAGGCATTGGAGGGTGGAGGCCATTCAAGCCTCTCATTAGCCACTAACGATGGGACCAATTATAATTTAGTGGAACATATATTTTGTTATTTTAATTAATTATTTGTATGTGTGAAAAATAAGAGGTGTATTTCCTATTTTCCCACATGGTGTACTACATAAAAAAATGTTATGGAGATGTAGAAGTGAAATTTAAACAGATGATTGTTGCTTGTAGTTCCCACATTAGATAGGTTAATGAGGTTCCCTCAATGAATGGTTTATGGTAGATGGTTCCTATTTAGATTTACCACATTGATACAATATATGTGTTCTTGGTAGTGAATGGTTGATGAAGTTGATGTGTTCCTTCTCTACTTTCATTAAGTCATGTGAAACACAAATTACCATGTAAGGCTTAAGGGGGGAATGTTAGTCCTACCATTGATTTATGAATATTTTAATGTACATTATTACTTGAGTAATAATTCATTATGTGTTATATTGGGTTGTATTATAGTATAATTTGTTATTATATTATATTTGTTTGTATTGGGTATAACAACCACATGATTCTAGGAGAGAATCATGGGTTGTTGGCTCCTTATTCATTGGTTATATTTTGCCTATTTATTTGTATCATCCTACCTATAGGGATAAGTTTGTGGTGTAATATAATATATCTAAGATATTATAATTTAATAAATGTAATCCTATGCCTTTTCTTTCATATTCTCTAATTGTATTTATAAATAGAACATCTTTCAAATTCGATACTTTATATATTTAATATATCTTAGTATTTTAATTCTCCATCTAAGTTTGGAATTAAATGGTCTACTATAGCATAGTTTTTTTCATCCTTGTGTATAGGTTATTTTATCCACTTAATCCTTAACCCCACTTATCCAAAAATGGGTTAAACACCAAAACACATTAACACTTCTCAATGCAATGTATCCAAACAACTAACATTAAGCTTAAAGAAGTGCGAAAGAAAGATATATAGAGAAAATTTATTAAATTAAGTTAACTAAAAGTTCAAAATTAACTATAGATAACCATATAAAGGTATCACCAAATATTACCACATATATTTACAATAGGAAACTATCTTACATAAGTAACACATGAAACATAGATAAACTAGAGAAAAAATAAATAAAATAAAACATGTAGTGAATAAAAAACTTGATGTTTGTGACCATACCGTAGATCACCAAACATCTAAAGATGTTATCACACATTTTTAAAACTAAATACACATGTTTCTAGTTGATGTAGTATTACACATGGGTTTAATGCTCCTAAATCATGTAATCTGAGTAATAAAATGTGTGAGCATGGAACTCACACACTTAGGCTGCATGGGAAAACCAACCTTTCAACCTAACCAAAATGACTTGGCATGAATTTTAACCATGCAAGATTACTCTCAAATTATGGTTTTCTTGGTTAACAAATTGGATCAATAATAACCTCTTCTTAAAAATTCTTTCCACTTCACTATTACACCAATTTCCCTTCCACTTGATTTGATCTCCTATGTCTATACTATGTAATATACTCTTCCACTCCCTTGTTACAATAATACCCAATTTAAAAGTTATGTGTTCGTGGTTCACACTCTTATTCACCTTCCTTAGTGTGGTAGTAATCTTTTCCTTCACACCACAAATATTTTTCATTTGTGTTATGATAATTTTTTGTATTTGTACACTCTACCTCCTACATGTGTTCCTTGATATTGTGCATGACAAAATGACATTGGTGTGTATCCTCTTTATTCTCTTATTTTAGTGGAATTTTTATATGGAATCATCCATAATTCCTCACTTTAAATGTAATTTCTCTCCCATAATATAATATCTCATGGTCATAATACCATCGTCTCCCCAACAAAACACAGCATGCATCCATCTCTAACACATGTCATAGAACCTTATCTATGTAGCTACTAATCATAATATCCACTGCACATTATTTATCCACAATGTTTTATTGACCATTTATAATTATTAAAATATATGTGGTCTTGGATGTGTCTTTAATACCAATCCCAAATTCTTCACCATTTTTGAAAATACTAAATTATCCATGTTTCCATTATCTATCTAACTATGAAAAAACTACCTCTTGTCTTGTACTTGATTTGAAAAATATGTTTTTGTTGACTCACATATTCTCTCTTTATTAATACCTTAAATAAAATCCTTTTTACCAATAAAATTTATTCTATAGTAGGTTCATCTATATCATGTACATTCATCTCCTCAAATTTTGTTCCTATTTGTAAGATGTGTACGACATGACTTCCTTTTTTCCACTATCCAAATGTGCATGTGGTCAATTAAATGTGTAGTTTCATACCTCCCCACATAAAAAAAATATTTGAATCTTCCACATATCTATTCCTATTCTGCCTCTTATAGAATATTATCCCCCTTGCTTATGACAATTGCCTAATGTTTGCGTCTTCATCTCTCTTCTTCATTAGTTGTTATTTGTTACCACCAGCCTTTAATTTTACTCTTATAGTAATTTATCTATGTTCCAACTTATATTATTACTATAGTGCATAATTATATGCTTACTCCACTAGTTTCAATCTCATTATGCTAATCTCATCATGGATGACCCATGGCATTCCATTAATGCACCATGTTACCTTCTCTTGGCCATTTTGCTATAACCAAATTAGATAGTGATATTGTATAATTATTTTGAATACCATTTAAAACATATCTCATTTTTTCATAGATTATAAAAATTATTCAACAAATCCATTTGATTACTTTAGGAAGAAAATACATGAAAAAAACATCATTACTAGTTCTCTGAGGTATAATACATCTGACATAAGTTTTGACAAGATTTATTTGATGTTGATAGTCATGTAATGTATATTCATATTTATTACTAATACAAGGTGTCTCAATATCGAGGCTTTCCCATTGAAATCATAGGCATATAGGTGTCAGTGCCCACTACCTAAATTTCTATGATTTTCATGATCCAATTTGTTTTATTATGTACTAATAATAAAAAAATCCTATATTGGTCAAATTTTTTGTAATAAAGTTTAAGTACCCAAATAATGGTTCATGTTCAAGATTTATTTGAAATACACAATACTTATATCATATAAAAAGTGATGAACAACATGTAAATTTATGCCTTAATAACAAAATTTCAATAAAATTCAAGTCAACATGCACTAGAATGTAAATCAAATAGAAAGATTACAAAAATACCTATTTATTTCATATATGAATCTAAGTATGCAAGTATTCTTATCAACATATTATTTTAAACAAAATTGTTACTCACTAGCCACTCATAATGGTAGGAAATAGTATAAATTCCATATCAATAAATAGATGAAAATGACACATAACTTACGAAGGTGAAATTTCTAGGTTAATACTGAAATCAAACACAATTCATGTAACTACTAAACCATATGGTAATAATGTGTGTGTGTTTGTTCAAAAATTACTTTGCCTTCTCCCAATAGTCACAAATTCCCTCATTCTCCCTTATGATGCCATCCATCAAGGCTCCTTTGTGAGGGAAAAATACAAGGATTTTCTTGCATCTACCTTAGATTAAAAAATGGTAGTTACTCTATTTTACCCATATATTTATAAACAATTTAAATAAATTATCTTATAAGTAATGATTTAGTATAAGTATAGCATATAATTAGAATGCATAAATAAATCAACATTAATATACATTTTTTTTAAAACAAATGTGTTGTAAATAATATTCATAATGAGATATACCACACCCATAATTCAAATCCATGAATTCTTGTAAATTGTCACCAAAAGATAAGAAGGGCATATCCTTTAGGCAATGTCATAGCCCAAAAAATCCTAATGATGGGATACTGATGGCCTACTATTTACAAGGATGCACATAGTCATGTCAAAACTTGTCATCAATGATAGATATTTGTAAAGAGAGAGGTGCATGTAGCTATGCCTCTGGAACTTGTGGTTGAAAGATGTCATTTTTTCAATGATGTTTAGATTTAATAGGTGTCATTGATCCTAATTCTCTAGCTGGACATAATTTTGTATTAGAAGCAACAAATTATTTCACTAGATGGATTGGAGTTATTTATATAAATAGCTATAGAGTGAAGGATGTAATCAAATTACTTAGACAAAACATTCTAACTAGGATACTTGATTAGAAACTAAATTATAAAGGATATCCCACCAAATTAAAATGGGTAAATACTTGGGGATTGTGCAAAAAACTGGTTAATAGAAATGGAGAAATACTTTAAACTCTAAAAAAAAAAAAGGAAATCAAGGTTGTTTAGGGAACCTACAACCACTCTCTAAAATCCTTAGTTTTATTTGAGGACCTGAAATCAAAATGAATACTATGTCTAGAAATCACCACTTGGGAATAATTCATTCTTACTTTAGTAAGTGATGGTTACCATAGTTATAATTTAGTAGAAAGATGATAGGTTTTTAGGAATATTCAAAAAGGGGATATGTTAGTTACTACCTATTGTGATAAGTTCGCATGAATTCAAAAATATGTGCCATAACAAAAGTGATGAAAGGATTAGAATTTCTTTTTTTCTTTTTTTTGGATTTGAATCCTTATCCCAACACTGATGTAGACCTCCATGGACTTACATCCATCGATATTTTCTTGAGAAAGTTATGAAATCAGAAAAAAATTGAATTTTTTTAAAATAGCTAAAATGGAATTCAATAATAAAAGGAAGGTATCTTAGAATCAAAACTCAACTCCATTAATAAATAAGTGTTGTAAAGATAACATGAATGTTTATAATAGGAACACAAGTTTAGGGAATAATTTAAAACTACAAACTCAAGCAAACCCGATAATGTACCTAGAAATAAAAATGGTAAAAATAATAATAGTGGAAATTTCAATACTTTGGGAAATCCCCAAGAGAAGAAAAGCCTTTTAGGATGATGTTTTACATGTGGTGGTGATCACTATGATAGACACTACCCTCATAAAACAAATGGTGTCTAGTTTAAAGCACCCCTACCAAGTTAGTAATAATTTTTCTAGTAGAGGATTCATGTAACAATGGATAACCATCAGGAAGACTTCCAAGTGGCATTAGTATAGGTAGTAGGCAAAAAATTTCATTGTCTAATTTAAATACTTATTCATACAAGATCATATGAATGTTTTATAACTCTTGAGGTTATTAATAAAATAAATATGAACACAAATTTTATTGTAAGTGCTTAATTAGTCTAATATCTAAATAGACTAGTGAAAAGGGTAAAGCAATATCTATTTGAAGTTGAGTTAGAACTTGCATGTTTCACTAATACAATAGATTTGTATGTGTCTCCCCTTGGGTATTATGATGTTATACTTAGGGTGAGTTGGCTATGGAAGCATCAAACAAAATTTGGTTACTTCACAAAAACTATTTCATGTTTGGATGACAAGGGATATTCCATAGTAGTGTAAGGGGTTAAGAGGTACATTACCCTAAGGAAACTTTATGAAATGCAGTTGAAAAAGGCCAAAATGAAAGGGTTTATTATGTTTTCAATGAAAATTAATGAATTAGAAGAAGAAAATGAATCTAAATTAGAGTATTATCCTTTCCTTCATGATTTTGGTGATTTTTTCTTGATGAATTACTAGGACTATCCCCTAGAAGAGAATTTAATTTATCTATTGATATCATACCTAGTTATAATCCAAATTTAAATCCCCTTATCTAATGACAATAACTGAGTTGTTTGAATTGAGGGCTCTATTTTATGAAATATTAACTAAATGTCTTATTCATTTGAGTGTATCCCCTTGGGTTGTGTTGGTAGTATATTTAGGACTAAAAAATCATATATCGTAAATGCATGACAAACATGTGATGTAGAACATTTTATGTAATGTATATCATTTTGTATGCATTCGACCTATGTATGTATTCCAATAGACTACATAATTTGTATGTAAAAAGTTAGAACTAAAAACATAGAATGTGAAGAACTAGATCTTTCTAAGCTCTATATATAGTGATCAATTTTAAAGTAAAAGAGTTCCAAAATATATAGATCGATATAGATATTAGGTAATGGTTTTTACAAATGTATACCTTATTTTGTGTACATATGTTCAATTACATAACAATAACAAATGATTGTATTGTTCAAGTCTATATTTCTCTGAATAAACATGTAACTCTAAATTAAATGAACACTTGAATTGTTCTATATTTTTTACTACATTATAAACATGTATCATGATTCACACATAAGCACACATAAGAATGTGAAAAGATATAATGTGAAGTTCTAGATCTTTTTAAGTTCTAAATATAGTGATCAATTTTAAAGGAAAAAAGTTCCAAAATTTATATATTACTATAGAGATCAGATGATGGTTTTTACAAATGTATACCATGTTTTGTGTACATATGCTTATTACGTAACAATAATGAAAGTTATGTATCATTCAAGTCTATGTTTCTCTAAATAAACATTGAATTATAAAATAAATGAATACTTGACCTATTCTATATTTTTGTCTATGTCCTGAACATGTATCTTAATTTTCATATAAACACACATTAACATGTTCTTATAGATTTTACAAGAACCTCTACTAACATTGGTGTAGTGAGTGTGGAAATTTGAAACATATTGATATGTTTATGTGGAAATAGAGATTTGGATCATGGTTGGATGGGATAATTCATAATTTCACATTATAGGATGAAAATAGGATTGGAAAATATTAGAGAGAGGTTATGAGTGGGCATATACATGGAGAGATATACAAAAAAAATTGGTGTGACTTTCTTGAGTTGCTAGCTGCATAGTTATCAATAATTGAATATTATTACTTCAAGCTGAGAGAAATAGATCACTTTGTTTAAACTGAGGCAAAGATAGAAAATATATAAAATCTAGACACTAATTATATGATAATGTAAATCTCCCCTCTTTCCTTGACATATAATGACCTAATTAGCATAAACAAGTGTTTACCTTTTGTACACCTTTCTCTCCCATATTTGACTACCTCTGATTGCTTTACATGCACTCTTTCTTTATGTTTTCTAGACTTGACTCCTCTAATATTTTAAAACTTAATATCTTGATGATATACACACCTAAATATCCCTTATTCTCTTCTTAAATTCACATTGAATCATTCTTCACACTTACACTCTTTACTCACTTTCACAACTCTCCCTTTCTTCTTCAAGTGCTTGATACTTTATCATACTTTTCTTGGTCATTTAACCTAATTCTAAAATGGCACTATAAATAAACCTCATTTAACCTTTAAAATACTCTTACAAGTATATCATACTAAAATCTGCTCATTTAGAACCCTAAAAAAATCTCAACACACCTCATTCATCTAATTCCTACACAAGTATGTCAACTCTTGTAACCCTCCTAAAGGACAAAGCTTCTTGGTTACAACTAATGACAAGGTTTCATGAAAAAATAAAAAAAATAATGAGTACCCATTTACACTATACAACTCCATGCCAATTCTCATCCCTCAACTCTTAATGTAACCTTACCTTTTCATTATCTCTAATCTTTCAATTAGGTTTCTAGGCCTAATCTACATACTCGAGATATGAACTATAAAAAATAGTACCGTACCACCCCAAAAATCTTAAAATCCTTTGAATTAAAATAAAACATGAAATATGACCAATTATTAGTATTTTTGACTTGTGGAAACTCTTTTCAATCCACTTTCCTTGCATAAACCCTAATCTTAGTTTCACAATCTTATGGATAGCTCGAGAAGCTATAAATTTGATTTTTATGACTTCAAGGTAACTTAAAACCTTGTCACTACCTATATATGGTCTATATTACTTGTATTACACCTTTTAAATGATTATCATCTCTTGATAAACTTTGAATAAACTCCAATCACCATTTTGATAATATTTTAAGAATACAATTGACTGTATAGGTTGATACAGAAGTTTCTTTCAATCTATGGGATTCTAAATGTCTGACCATCTACTAGAATATTCATACAAAATATTTCAATAATATTCTCAACACTTTAAGTCCCATTCACATGAAAAGATATCTAGTTTGAAATGAATACTCTATTTCATGGACTATCACCTATACAGAGGTTATTTTCAAGGCTACAACTCACAATCATTACTCTTATTAGGTTCAATTATCATCCTATATAACCAAAAGACACCATTACAAGTTTATTTAAATTAAGGATAACCTTTTAATTTACCATTATTTTTTAAATTACTCTCTCATACATTTTTCTCATAGATAGAAAACAGTAACAAGCAAAAACTTGACACAATCTTGGACAACATAACCCTACAACTTAACTACAAAATATTATTATTAGATCTTGAAGGTTAGTCAAACACCCAAAACATTAATAAAATATGTAACATTTTAAATAAGAGGTACATTACAAATAATCTTGATTTATTATTTATTTAACCAAATATTTACAATTAGAAACACTATCTCCTTCTTGTCCATCATAGACAATACCAGTGTACTTGGTTTTCTTTCATTTTCTTCACTTTTCCCTTTGTACCTCTACCACCTTACCAATATAAAAAAAAATTATAATCAATCTCTAACTCATTATTTTTACATGAAATTTCTTGTTACATTCTTCTCTACATGTAAGGGAAACTTCCCTACTTTCAAGGTCACTTAAATCAAGTTGGCAGTTATATTAAAACACTTAGTTTATCACTCCTATTCTCCATATCATGCATGTAGAACATATTAGACACCATCCTAGGCCCAAATAATACCTTATAATAACATATTACCAACATTAAACTTCATTAAAACCCTCAATATACTCTTAAACTCTCATACAATATTCAAATTGGCCCTTTTGGTGGGAAAATGCAAAGGGATACTAAAAGACACCTATAGACTCTTTCAATAATTAAAATACCTTACAAGGGATCTTATGAGACCCCACACACATACATAACACCTATTCACTTCATGGTTGACCCTATTTACCTTATTTGATTTGATGTTCCTACATCATACTCCCCATGTGGGAGAGATTTGAGCTCTAACTCAAATAAAACATGATCCACCTTCTTTATTGACTTCTAATTAATTTGATTAGGGTTATTTTGCATCTTCCTACTAATTCTCACCTCATTCATTATCCTTATACTAAAATTTTCTTTTCCTTTGTCTCTTATTTTCTTGTTTTGTCTTCTTACCATCTCATCTTCTCTCTCCATGCAATAGATCACCCACTAGAATTATTGGTCCTCTTCATATTTTAGGTCTTCCATCTCTACTCTTGCTCTTTCATGCTCTATTTCCCATTTGTTATCTTTGTTATCCATTATGATTTCCATCTTATGGTCTCTCTTTTCCTTGATTGTCACTGTTTCTTTGTATCTTATTGGTTGATTTGCCTTACTACCAATGTTTTTTTCTTTATTTTTATATTATAACAACTTCTTAGGTACTTATTATTCCTATATGATTATCATACCTCCTTGATTATCCTCTTTTGATGTTTTCTCATAACTTTTCAGCTCTTCATGGTAATTTTTCTCATCACCTCCTTTCTTTTCTTGAGAAAATCTCTTTTTGATTGCTTCACTTCCATTACCACACCATGATTCTTGATAACCTATTATATATCTTGTACTATTCACATATTCATTTTAAATTACAACATAATCACTTAAGGAAACTAAATATGTACCTTGTTCTATTTGGTTTGTTTTATGCTCTTGGATATGGCTGCTCCTTTCTTATTTATCTTCTTCTCCTATATTTACCTTTGTTGCATACCATATATCATGGTTTTATTTAGTCATTTATTGTATCTTTGATTTGTATACCTCATAATCACTTCCTTCTTCTTTATTTTTTGTTGATGCCACAATTGGTTCTTGCATTTCACCTTCATTTAGTGTCATTTTTAGGTTATCCTCTTGTATTCTAAAAATTGTCATCATCACACCAATAAGTGCCTCTTTTTTCCACTATTATTTTTGGATAGAACCATGTTTCCCATAATTTTATTGTTCTTCTTATTGATCCTCTAACATACTTGTCTCATTTTACTCTTTCATATGATTGACAACTTTATCTTCTACCTCCCACTTCTTGTTTTTCACATTTGGTGATTGCTAGTCATTTAACATCCACTCTTCACTTCTGACATATGGAAATTTCATGACCCCTTACTTAGTTGATCTCTTCAAATACTATTTTTTTCATGTCTTTGTTTCTAACTTTTGCTTCTTCACTTGCTTTACCAAATACTTGAATTGAATATTTCTACATTTGATTGCATAAATGACCATCCACATACTTTGAAAACATTTCATTTTTAATACTGACCTCTTATTTATTTATCAAATCTATTGTATTTTTTTTTCTTCTTCAAATACTTACATGCCTTCAATGGCTTGACTCATTTTCTCATCTTCACTTGGTTGTGACTTGTCCTATTCATTCTCTTTGTCTAATTTCCATTCTTGGCTAATTTTTAATTCATAATTCTCTTTCATTTTTACGTCTTTCACATCATGGCTTGAATTTTATTTTAATTTAAACACTCATTGATCATCACCTTTCCTTTTGTGAGCTTGTTTCCAGCTCTCATAGTCACTTGTATCATTCTAAAAATCATCCATTTCTTCACTATTTTCTCCTGATCTAAATCTCCAATACCTCATCTATATTATACTACATTATGCTTCTCCATAAGATATCTTATATTACAATATAACCCTCTCTTTCTTGTATCATCACTGGTTCTTAGATCTTGTCCTCATTAGGTGTCAAAATAGACACTCCTCCCTATTGTTCATCAGCTTCTAAACCTACATAAACACAATCAACAGTGATATTAGTCATAATAATTTGAGGCCATGTAACCTCTCCATCTTATCTTGGCTTTATTTTTTCTCTCATGCCTTAAACGAGGTATACTTGTTCTAAAAAATATTCTTCTTCTTCTTCCCCTAGCATCACTCCTTTTTTAGGATAGAAAAGAGATACCTCTTCAACTTTGTCTATGCTTATTATATATTCTTCTTCAAAGGGTTCTTCATCTTCCTCAACATATATGCTTATTTGTTCATGCATCCAAAACTTTTTCATTTCCTTTTTAAGTTGCTTGCATAACAACCTTTTATTTTCTTTTTCCTCTCTCATCACTTTCCTCTTATTCTTCTCCATAAGCCACCATATAGGCCACTGTACCTTATTTTTCCTTAGTTCGCAACTGTTACTATGGTTCTCTTATTGCAGCATTTGTTCCATTATGAACTACACCTTATTCAAAACCTATATACTCTGCCTCAAACTTCTTATCTCTTCTTCACAATCCAACTCTCTCTTTATTTTGTCTTCCATCATATCTCTCTCATGGTAATTTTTCTCAGCTATGTCCATCTCTATATTATCACTCTTCACATTCTCTTTGTAAGTCTTTTCCACCTTACATTTTCCTCTTAGGTAGTTCTCTTGAGTACCCTATTGGTCTACATGTGAGACCTTATCACCACTCTTCCTCACTTGTATTCTTAAAATACTATAAAAATACTTCTCTTAAAAATTTCAATAGTGGGGAAAATCCACAAGAGAAGAAAGGCCTTGTAAGATGATATTTTACATGTGGTGGTGATCACTATGTCATATACTACCCTCATAAAATAGATGGTGTCTAGTATAAAGAACCCCTACCAAGTTATCAATGGGTTTTCTAGTAGAGGATTCATGTAATGGTGGATAATCATCAAGAAGACTTCCAAGTGACATTAGTATAGGTAGTAGGTAAACCTTTTCATTGTCCATTTTATATACTTATTGATACAAGATCATTTGAATTTTTTATATCTCGAGGTCCTTAAGAAAATAAATAAGAACACAAGTTTTATTTTAAGTGCTTAATAAGTCCAATATTGAAATAGAGTAGTGAAAAAGGTAAATCAATGTCTATTTGAAGTTGAGTTAGAACTAGCATGTTTCACTGATAAAATATATTTTTATGTAGATCCCATTGGATATTATAATGTCATAATTGGGGTGATTTGTCTATGGAAGCATCAAATAAAAATTTATTACTTCACAAAAACTATTTCATGTCTAGATGACAAGAGATACTTCATAATAATGCAAGGGGTTAAGAGAGACATTAGCCTAAGGCAAATTTATGAAATGGAGTTGAAAAAGGCCAAAATGAAAGGGTTTATTATGTTTTAAATGAAAATTTATGAATAAAGAAAATTAATCTAAATTAGAGTATTATCCTTTCCTTCATGATTTTGGTGATGTTTTTCTTGATGAATTACTAGGACTTTCCCCCAAAAGAGAATTTGATTTATCTATTGATATCATAACTAGTTTTGATCCAAATTTAAAATCCCCTTATTGAATGACAATAACTGAGTTGTTTGAATTGAAGGATCTATTTCAAGAAATATTAACTAAATGTCTTATTTATTTGAGTGTATCCCTTGGGTTGTGTTGGTAGTATATTTAGGACTGAAAAATCATAAACCATAAATGCATGACAAACATGTGATGTAGAAATTTTTATGTAATGTATATCATTTTTTATGTATTCAAAAATAGTGCATAATTTATATGTAAAAGGTTAGAACTGAAAACATAGAATGTGAAGCAATAGAGCTTTCTAAGTTCTTTATATAGTGATCAATTTTAAAGGAAAAGAGTTTCAAAATATATAGATTGATATAGAGATCAGACGATGGTTTTTCCAAATGTATACCTTATTTTGTGTACATTTGTTCAATTACATAAAAATAATGAATGTTTTATATTGTTCAAGCCCATATTTATCTGAATAAACATGTAATTCTAAATTGAATGAACACTCGACTTGTTTTATATTTCTGACTATGTTTTAAACATGTATCCTAATTCACATAAAATCACACATAAGAATGTGAAAAGATATAATGTGAAGTTCTAGATATTTTTAAGTTCTAAATACAATGATCAATTGTAAATGAAAAAAGTTCTAAAATTTATAGATTAATATAGAGATCAGATGATGGTTTTTACAAATGTATACCATGTTTTGTGTACATATGTTTATTACATAACAATAATAAATTTATGTATCTTTTAAGTCTATGTTTCTCTAAGTAAACATGGAATTATAAACTAAATTAATACATGACCTATTATATATTTTTGTCTATGTTCTATATTGAATATTATTACTTCAAGCTATGAGAAATAAATCACTTTATTAGACAGAGGCAAAGATAGAAAATATATAAAATCTAGACACTATTTAGATGCTGATGTAGAGCTTCCCTCTTTCCTTGACATATAATTACCTAATTATCACAAATATTTTCTTACCTTATATACACCTTACTCTAGCATATTTGACTGGCTATGATTCCTTTACATGCACTCTTTGTTTATGTTTTCTAGTCTTGAATCTTGTAAGATTGTCAAACATAATATCTTGATGATATACACACCTAAATATCCTTTATTATAATCTTAAATTCACCTTGAATAATTTTTCACACTTATACCCTTCACTCACTTACACAACACTCCCTTTCTTATTCAAGTGCTTGAGACTTGACTGTACTTTTCTTGGTCAATTAACCCAATTCTACAATGGCACTATATAGAAACCTGACTTCATATTTAAATTACTTTGAAAATTATATCATATTAAAATGCACTCATTTAGGACCCTTAAAAAATATCAACACACCTCATTCATCTTGTTGTCCCCCAAAAATATCACTCATTTTTGGGACAACATTTGAACTATTTTGGTCCTACAGACCAAAATCCTCTCTTCCCCTTTCAAAAAATTGTTTTGAGCATTCAGGTCCTTCATTTTTCAAGCTTTATAGAAATCTATGGACTCTGTAAGCTTGAATCTACAAACTCTGCAGACTTGAATCTATGAACTCTGCAGGAAGGCTCAAATCTACGGACTCTCAAGGTTGGTTTCTATGGACTCTGCAGGAAAGAAACGGGTTCAACACGTAGCCAAATAATGAAGAATGAATCGATTGAACCATTGAACCAAAGTTGGTTCAATCGGTAGGTTTAAAGGTTCAACCAAAGCTTAGACAGATAAAGGAAGCAGTGTTTGAGTGAGACACAGAATAAACCAATGAACCGATTGAACTTTGAACTGAAAGAGTTCAAAGTTCAATGGTTCAACATGGTTTAAAAGTTCAAAGGTGGCCTCAAGCAAAGAGAGAAGCAACATGAATGATTCCAAAGGCAAGTTCAAATGAAAGTGATGGTTCAACCAAGGAGAAATAAAGTGATTGAAGCAAGAAGGCGATTGAACCAAGGAGCTGAGAAGGCCACCCAAACCATTAAAACAGTCGACCAATGACGTCCCTGTAGACGTCAAATTTAAGGTAAGGGAATATCCATTGAAATTCAAATAAAGCACGTAACTTGAAAGAAGAATGAAGTGACTGGCTGAAAAGATAGCCTGATAGCTTAAATCATAGTAGGAAGAGACAAAGTTGGAAGAGACAAAAGTAAAAAGAGAGAAAATCCCAAAATGTCTGTGCAAAAAAAAATTTAGTAGGTGGAATAGTCCACTAAGTAGGTATGTTGGCTTGCAATTTAAGGATGCAGCCTGTCTTTTCCTTCCATGAAGTAAAGACAAATGGATAGTTGTGTAGATGTCAGAGGGGGCAGACCAGACAATCCAGACTCAGGAGAAGACATATGGGATGAAATGGCATGCCATAGTTAATACAACTACCCTATTTTCAATGCAGTCCTTTGACAAACCTGGAAATACATTCAAGGCATTGAATGCATAACATGGACTATTCTATGGAAAACAAGCGCCCAAGTCTTTCTTGGAGTGTTATATATTGTAATCTCTCATTTGTTACAAGGGAGACTTTTCATTTTACAAGAGTGAAACTCTGCTCATTTTGAAAGAGAAAGACTAAGACTTTGAGCTCAGGTTGTAATTTCATTTCCATTGTTCTATGAATGAGAAAGCAGGTTTTTCATAGACTTTGTGCTATTCTGACTTGTGTCATCTGAAGGTGTCTTTATTCATTTAATTTGGTACATAGAATTAGTGAAGGTAATAGGGAAGTGTCCTAAAACCAACTATGGGAAGACTTTGTGCTTTCACAATTAATTTCAATTTGTGTTTTCCTTTTCTTTTTGTGTTGAGGATTCTGGGGTGAATTTGTGCCCCCATTATCCTTTGTGATATACTCTTTGAGCAATTGAGGTGGAGACTTTGCACTCTCTTTCATCCTACTGTTACTACGCCCTTTTGATCACTGGTTATTTCACTATCTGAAAGAAACTCCTACTATTTCCTGTAAGGACACTTCTAAAAGAAGAGAAGTGCCTTCAGCATTTATAGCCAAGATTTTCTCCTTTGTCTATGTGCATCATCTCTAAAAGAAGAGAGATGGATGGTTTGTCCCACCCCTATGTCTTACTTTCTACTTATATATATATATATATATAGTATATAGCCTCTGTATATTTAATAGGGAACCTCCCCTTGATGAGAGGAGAGATTTGTCCCCTGATGATGTAGTAAACCTGCACACTAGAATGACCCATCTCCCTATGCTGTGGTGATAGGAACTAT
Organism: Torreya grandis; assembly: GCA_037957365.1. NCBI lineage: Eukaryota > Viridiplantae > Streptophyta > Pinopsida > Cupressales > Taxaceae > Torreya > Torreya grandis. The sequence goes on from JARHVA010009352.1 coordinate 98,184, forward strand.
TTTGGTCACCAGTTAGCTGGTTGACAAAATATTCACCCAACACATCTAATGCCTACACAAGCATGTCAACTCTTGTAGCCCTCCTAAAGGACAAAAATTCTTAGTTACAACTACTGACAAAGTTTCATGAAAAACTAAAAATCATTCTGAGTACCCATTTATACTATGAAACCCCACACCAATTATCATCCCTCAACTCTTCATGCAACCTTACCTTCTCATTATCTCTAATCTTTTAAATAGGTTTCTAGGCCTAATCTAAACACTCAGGCTATGAAATTATACAAAATAGTATTGTACCACCCCAAAAATTTTGAAATACTTTGACTTACCATAAAACATGATATATGACCAATTCTTAGGATTTTTGACTGGTGGAAACTCTTTTCAATCCAATTTATTTATATAAACCCTAATCTAGGTTGCATAGTCCTATGGATAGCTCGAGAGGTTATAAAGTTGATTTTATGACTTCAGGGTAACTTAAAACCTTGTTACTACTTAGATAGGGTATATATTACTTGTATTCCAAATTTACAATTATTAACATCTCTTGATTGACTTCAAATGAACTCCAATCACCACTTTGACAATATTTTAAGAATATAGTTGACTATATAGGTTGATACAAAAGTTTAATACAATATATGGGCTTATAAATGTTTGAACATCAAATATAATATTCCTAAAAACTATCTCAATAATATTTTTGACACTTTAATTCCCATTCACATGCAAATATCTCTAGTTTGAAATGAATACTCTATTTCATGGACTGTCACCTAGACAAAGGCTATTCCCAAGGCTACAATTCAAAATCATTACTCTTATTAGGTTCAACTATCATCATGTATAACCAAAAGACACTATGTAGAGTTAATTTGAATTAATTATCACCTTGTAATTTACCATTATTATGTAAATTAATCTCTCATACATTCTCTCATAGATAAAAAATTGTAACACACGAAAAACTTGGCATAGTCTTGCACAACATAACCCTACAATTTAACTACAAAATATTATTCCAACATCTTGAAGGTTATTAAACAAATAAAACATTCATATATATTTTAACATGATGAGTAAGAGTTAAATTATAGATAATATTTCTTTATTATTGATTTAACCAAATATTTATAATTGGAAACATTGTCTCTTTCTTGTCCATCATGGACAATACTAGTGTACTTGTTTTTATTTCATTTCTTCACTTTTCCCTCCATAACTCTACCACCTTACCAAAGTAAAAAAAACCTTCTACTCAATATCTACCATATTATTTTTACATGCAATTACTTATTACATTCTTAACTACATGCAAGGGAAACTTCCCTACTTTCAAAGCAACTTCACTCAAGTTGGCAGTTATATCAAGACACTTAGTTTATCACTCCTATTATCCATATCATTCATGTATAACATCTTATATACCATCTTAGGTCCATATAATACCTTATAATAACATATTACCAATATTACACTTCATGACAACCCTCAAAATACTCTTAAACTCTCATACAATATTCAAATATTTAAATTGGCCCTTTTGGTGGGAAAATGCCAAAGGGATACTAAAAGACACATAGATACTCTTTTAACAAATAAAATAAATTTGAAGGGATATTATGAGACCCTACGCACATACATAGCACCTGGTCACTTCATGGTTGATATTATTTATATGATTTTATTTATTGCTCCTACATGAGATACCCATAATAGATTATTGACTAAATACTACCATTGACTGATATATCACTAAGTTTTTCATATAAGGGTAAATCACATTTGAATTTATGTAGTATTTTTTTGTAAGAGGTATTTAGGGAATATTTATGTAGCAACTAGCTACTTTTCTTAAAATTTTGGTTATGGAAAAGGCCATGGTTCCTATTCAGGCTAACATGGAGTAGTCAATTTGGGTTTTATGGGAATGTGTGTGATGATGAAGTGAATTATGAATAACTAAGAGGAGAAACTTGAACATGGAGGACATAAATAAATTGAATGAAAAGTGATTTATGTGACTAGAGCAAGATTTATGATAATAGAAGAGATGGAATAAATATAACAATCCTAATATATTTATGAGTAAGAATAAAATATAGAGTTTATAAGATAAATAAGGAATGGTCACTCAGAGAGAAGATAGAGATTATTGAAATTATGGATAATAGGAAATGAGAGGCTTCAAAAGAGGAGAAGGTGTAGATGAGAGCACAAAAATGGATAGAGATTGGGAAAGGGATATATAAGAGAGTGGAAAGCAAGCATAGGAGAACTATAAAAGTTAGAATGTAGTTAAAAGGGAGAATATTATTTGGATAATATAAGAAAAAATATTTTTAATATGCTATATTAAATCATAGGAATAAAGCAGTTTCGATTTCAAACAAAACATGAGTCATAGATAATGATCATTCATTTCAAGGGTACATATACCCTATGCCTAATTTATTAACAAAAAGAAAATTGAAAAGATAAGAAGCTTGTATGGATAATATTTTGTTTGAATCTTTCACATATAAATTTGGACAACTTAGTGAAGACACCAAGAAAGTGATATGAATAAATTTATTGATGTTGGGTTTCAAATCGTAACAAGTTTTAAGATGTTGGTAAATGCTAGTCCATAATAACCAGTGGTTTTAGGAGAAAGCATAGGAAACATGAATCTCATTGCATGATTTTTTATCACTTTGGCATTGTATGATGGTGATACTAACCCTAAACAATACCTATTAACCTATGAGATGAAATAAAAGGTTAAGGGTGTAACTACAAAGGATGAAAAGAAGTATGAGCTTATAAGATCTCTAATAGGTAAATCACTAGAGTTAATGTAAAAAATGGAATCTTATAAATTAATCCTTTAGGGTGTCAAGGCTCAACTGATATGAGAATTTAAAATGAAGAATTGTACAAGTCAAACAATTCAAGGTCTAAAATATTTTTGACAAAAATCAATAGAATTAGTATAGGACTATGGTCACAGGTTATTTGATATGATGAATAGAGTGGATTTTTTTATTTAGGATATAGCTAAGGCTATATGGTCTATATAAGTCCTATGGCCTCATGCTATCTTTTTTATTTCTCAAAATTAGTTCACTTACAAGGTGGATTCTAGATAATCTGCACTCTGAGTAGAACATATAATGATTATGGGGATAATTTATAGCCTACTAAAAAACTAATTCAAAGATCAATGTTACATTATTTAAGGTGAATTATATACATGAAATTAATAGACCCAACTAGGATTATGGTGTAAAGAGTGTGAAAAAGAGGGGCACCATAGGAATGACTATCTAATAGTAAACATAAAGTTCTATGAGATATGTCAGGTAGTAGGGCATGTGTAATGTCATCTCTTAAAATAGTACACTCAAAAATCTGATAGTCTATAATATAATTTATACAAGTAATAAAATTTTGATGATAATAATTGGGGATCCCTCCAATAATTTAATAAATTATTAATAATCTTTTTATAGTAGTAGTGCAGTAGATCCTTACTATAAAAGCAAGGGTCCCAAGCCTAGATGTAGAGATGAAATTTATGACTCAAATTTGTCCTATGTTGGTGCTAACCTCACCTCAATATCAACATCAAAGCCTAGTAGATTAGACACCACATTATCCATATTATTATATAAGATGGATTACGCCATCTCCTCAATATCATTAGCCATGGAACACTTCGTCACCCCAACGACAATAAATAGGATGGGTCCCATATTCTCATAAATTAAAATATGGGGGATATAATGGTTATAAATAAAAAGGTTAGGGTTTCAAATAAAGATAAGGGGGATATAAATGTGGGTATTGAGGTAGATGCCAAGGAGGTAATTCTAGACTAGATGAGAGATAGGGCTAAAAACTGATTATCTATTATATATGTGGAGAATACAATCACTTCACATGGAATTATCCAACCAATCCTTAGAGATAGGTCTATTTTGCATATTGTATAGTTTGAGGGAAACATCACACAAAATATTTTTTTGCATTATAAATCAGAGAAAATAAACATTGGTGTGAAATTTAAACATGGTGAATTTTTACCCAAGGGATCATGCATACATACAATAAGTCTTTCGACATCAGCACATAAAATAGGTATTACGACACTTAGAGATGTAACAATATCATTAGATTTTAATGGTGCAATATGAAAAATATTATGATCCTACAAGGTAAAAGGGTTTAATGCATCAGGTAGCATAGGTATTATAGAATATTAAACACTAGGCTATATCTATGAGTGATGTTTCTTTCATTAGCACATAACTATATGGCCATTGTGTGCATTATGAGGTAGGATGGAGTAGTTACTAATTTTATTGATATACTCAAATTGGTAGGCACTCATAAAAATTAATATATATCATAAAATATCACAAATTTGTTGCATAATATGTTAGACTGCACATAAATAGGTTAACAATGCATTGATAAAGTGGTATGGTATGTAAAAACCAAAAAAACATGGGATGTTAACTCTTGAATGGATACTAATTTTTTAGCGTATGAAGTTTTGAATATTATATTCAAATTTGAAATTATAGTAAATAAAATCCCTCAATCGACATGGGAAGCTATTGGATAGCTTGCTCTCAGTTATAGCCCATTGATGTTGAGTCTCATAGACTATGGAAGGGTATAACCTATTGGGTGACTAGAGGATGCCAAAATCAATATTTTTTATGTCTTCAAGGTGAATTAAAATTCATAGATATGAAGACCGATGAAATACACTTCCCTATGTCAATCACCAATAGGTGGGCATATAATGGTTAGATGACCATCAACAAAATGCATAATTAATTGGAGGTGCATCAAGGGGATAATATTATCATCATACCTCATAATAAATATTAAATCAATCCATATATAATTCCTAAATATCATGACTCACCTTATGAATATGGGGACAATAATAGTTTAAGGTCAACATAGAGTCTAATTAAAATGTACTACAAACTGGTTAATTTAAAATTTTCCATCTAAAAATTGAACCACTTAGCTAGTTACAAAACTATGACAACCTTAATTTAGACCAGTGATAATAAAGGAATAAGTTTGATACTTTCATATATGATAATGCAACTTTCTTTTTGTGTGGTGACCAATAAGGTCTGAAGTAAATTTGTTATATCAAGTGGGTGTAATAGACATGGATTACATTGAACCAACTCAAGAAGGTGTATCTTTAGTTAGTGGTCATTCAAGTAATCATATGCTAAATTAGGTAAGAGGAGACCATGAGGTGTGACCCATGAAAATAGTTTTTTTATAGAGTGAGAATTACCTCAATACTTTAAAATTTAGGACTTGGGTCAATTTATTTCCATATTGGAATAACATGTTACAAATATAGATCAGTAATTTAGTGTAATAAATAGTGTTTTTGTAACATGGTGGGTAGTGCTTTGGTCAGATTAACTGCACTGGGATGATGCCTATGAATTACTATGAGATCTATTTCAAATATCACATGTGATCATAAGTTTTAGCCATTTTTCCTATAAGGATAGTGTCTTAAAATTCATATTCATAGATGAATTAGTGTATGCTCTTCACAAGGTGTGGAACATATATATTTAGTACATTTATTGAGGTATACACTAGCACCCCTTCCAACATAATGGTACAAGCTTTAGGAACACAAGTGAGAAACTAAGACTTGGCCACAAGTCTAGCAAAATTTTATTCAAACATTTGTCTTTAAATATGAGAATCCTAGGGTGTAGAAATCACTATAAAATCTGAGGATATTTTTATGTCATGAGTGAGAAGAGGATATCAGTAATGTGCAAGATTGCTCATAATAGGAAGAATTAGCTATTGACTTGAACATAACCCTAAAAAACTATAAGGCCAATAAGCATAAAGAACAATTTTTGGTGAAACCTTGTAAAAGGATTATGGATAATAGATAACATGAAGAATCTAGTGACAATGATAAGGACTTAGATTTAAAGGATTTCTTTTAACCTGAGTGAGAAATAGAGGAACCAATAGAAAAAACTGCATAGCAAATTGAAGGTGCACATCTTCAAAATCTAGACATTCTAGATAAATAAAGATAAAGAATACTACAAAACCCTATGATAAGTGTGTCTATATATATATATATATATATATATATATATATATATATATATATATATATGGAAATATTAAATAAATTAGTAGTCAACATTAGTATTGAGAATGCACCAAAACTTATGATTTGTGTGACTATTAGATACAACAAGACATATCAGAAGGCTTGTAATTGTTGCAAGATTATCATGATGTGTTCCCAAATAATATTTCATAAGTCAAGGGTGTAGATCCTTCATTGGTAGATATTCACATGGAACTCAAAGAGTGCACACAACCTATTATGAAATGCCCATACAGGATAAATCCTAATATGAAGCTTAAATTTAATGTTGAAATTCACCACAAGTAATAAGTAGGGATTATCTATTTGGTAGAAAAGGATAAATGGGTAAGTCCAATGCTGGTGTGACCTAAAAATTTAGGATAAATTTGAGTGTGTGGGGATATAGGTAATTGAATGATGCTTATAAAATTGACCCATTTCCAATTCCCTTTATAGACATAATTTTGGAGTTAGTCATAGGACACAAAGTTTATTTCTTCACAAATGGATCTAGTGGTTATCCCTAGATTTTGATCATAGCTGATAATTAAAATAAAACCAAATTTTAAATGTAATGGGGCTCTTTCACATAAAAGGTAATTCAATTTGGTCTCAAAAATGTTCATGTAGTTTTCTCTAGGGTTGTGGTCACTACATTCAAATATTTCATCCATGAATTCCTAGATGTCTATCTTGATGATTGGGTTGTATTCTCTTTATTAAAATAAAAATTATCCAAGTTATGACTCATGTTAGAATAATGTTGATCTCTGCACATCATGTTGAATATGAATAATTATTTTTTATTTAAATTGTTTGGCATTCTTTTGGGACACATAGGGTGTAATGATGGTATTTTGGTTGATCAAGGTAAAATCATTGTAATTATGAGTATGCCACCTCATAAAATCTATACCTAAGTAATTGATTCCTTGGAATACAAGGATTATCACAATTTCATCAAAGGGTATGCATATTTATTTTCACATAAATGGAGAATTATTAAGCAAAGATACGAGGCTTGAGTGGACTAATGAATGTTAGACATATTTTGTGGATTTGAAAAAAAAGTTTTGTAGAAACTCCCATATTAGTTTTTTATGATTGGATTAATCCCTTTCATTTTCATGTATATGCTTCAAGAACTACATTAGAATTTGTATTTGGATCAGCTATGAGATGGAGGTTTAGATCACCCCATTGACTTCACACATTGAAAATTATTAATAATAAAGAATAAGTACACTAATATAGAGTGAGAGGCCATGGATATGGTGTTTATGCTTCAAAAATTTAGGCACTAACTATTATCAACACCATTTTAATTCTTTACATATCACCACGATTTAAACTACCTAGTAAATAAGCATATGTTAGGTGGAAGGATATCCAAGTGGCTAATGTTATTCCAAGAAGATTAGTTTAAGATCAATATGAAACCGGTAAGAGAGAATGTGGGACAAAACCATCTTAGCTAAAAAATGAATGGTGATTATATGAAAGAATTATAATATGAGTCACTAGATGTGCACTTATCCATAGTCTTCATGATTCCTAAAAATATGGAGGGCATAGACATTTTCTTAAAACAAGGACTTTTTCCTAAAACTTATGTCAAAAAAGATAAAAACAATTGATCATAAGTGTCATAAATTTAAGTATTATCAATGGATTTGTGTATAAATTTTTTAAGTATGATGTATTGTATAGAGTAGCCTTGGAACACGAGAGACCATAATTTCTAGAAGAAGCACCCCAAGGAATTACAGGAGGACACTTTGTAGGAAAATTGACTATCATGAAGATATTACAGAGTGGCATATGGTGGCCTAACTTTTTATTATATTTGCATAGAGTCATAAATCACTACAACATTTTTCAAGGAGTATGAAGGCCAAATCAAATGGATAAAATGCCCTTGAATCCAATGTTAGCAATGTAACCTTTTGAGCAATGGGGAATTGAATTTGTAGGACTTACTGATCTACCAAGTAAACTTAGTCATGATATGTATATAATTAATGTGATAAATTAATTCACCAAATGGATAGAATATGTTGTGATACCAAGCTATAATGTAAGAGATGCATCCAATTTTTTGTATGAGAACAACATTACTAGGTTTGGATGTTTGGTGAAGTTGGTCAGTGATATAAGAACACACTTGCTAAATAGTTTATCAATCCCTTGATAGAATACTTTATGATATCATATCAAAATATCACAACCTATCATACTTAAACCAATGGTAAGCTATAGGCATCCAACAAATTACTTAAGAAGATGCTTACAAAAAAATGCAATGTGCTACGCCCCTAACCTATCACATGTATGAGGATAGTATTAGCCGACTTGTGGCTTACTTATCCCTATTTGAAATTATATTACTTATCCAAATTGTGGCTTTATTTAGATTAGTAGGTTGGCCTATGGAGTAACCATGGCCTAGTTAGACTATATATAGGAGGTAGTGGGTAATCATTTATCATCATATTGTGAATTCTACTCTTATTGAAGCTTGTGGAGGTTGCCCCCTCGAAGTGGCTTATCTATTATCATATATTTGGATATATTTCAGTCATATTTGGATATAATTCTACTGTTATACTTAATTCTTGAAGTAAATTCATTACAAGTGGTATCAGAGCTGCGATTTGGGCAATCTTATGGGCGAAACACTAAATTTTTAAATTTTGTGATATATAAGAAAGGTCACTAATTTATATGAAATTTTCTTACTGGAGGTAAAAAATCATCACATTAAGCTTCAATTAAAATTTTAGCTCATTTGGATCTGTTTTTCAAAAGTTATCGCTATTTTATGGTTTTTCATAAAATTGCTCTATCGTGCGCAATTCAAAGAATTTTTCTGAGTTGTTTACATTTTTGGAAATATTAGAAAAATTTGGCTACATTTTTTTCTTTGTATATTTTGAATTGAGGCCGAAATAATTCCAAAATCACTTGGTCAAAGTTGGGTCAAAAGTGTCAATAAGGGTCGACATCGTAAAACCCTTTTATGGCAGGTCCACAAACTCGGGGCCGAGGAAAGGGTGATGAAACTCCAGGAAAAAATCCTAACAAGGATGAGATGGAGTCAAAATGGGGGTGTAATATACCCTTTGTACTAGGGTTTTCTGACATAGATCACAAAGTGAGCCAGCTTGACTATAGTGTGCAAGGCATTCAGAGTGAGGTGCAAGACATACAATCTAATATGCAATCCATACAAGATAGTTTGGGATATATCATGATGGATTTGAACATTAATCAATCAAATCATCAAGCTAAATCTATTTCACAAACCCACCAAGGTGGTTATCCTAACCAGTCTACTTCAAATCCAACTCCATGGCCACATAAGAACCTATTACCAAAAGTGGATATACGCAAATTCGATGGAAAAGATCCACTCAATTGGCTCAACCAAATGGAGATTTTTTTTGACCTACATCAGATTCCAAGTGGATAGAAGGTTACCATGGCATCCTTGTATCTTGAACCTGATCAATTCATTTGGTATCGATGGTTGTGTGCTCAAAAGAAAAAGATGAGTCTCAATGTCACCTGGTCAATTTTTACAGAGTAGCTACAATTACACTATGGAAATAGTGTGATAGATAATTACTTCAGCCAACTAGCAAAATTGCAACAAACTAGCTCCGTCAAGGATTATATTCATCATTTTCAGAACCTATCCTTACGTGTGGAGACAATTTCTGATGCAAACTTGAATGACCTATTTTTGGGTAGACTCAAGGGCCACATTCAACATGAGGTACACATGTTTAATCCACTTAATATTTCTAAATCTATTATCCTAACATGTAGATCTGAGGAAAAATTCATAGCCAACAAGAAGCAGCCATTCACTCACTTCAAAGATAGTAACATATCATCATCAACATTTCCTCCACCTACTAAATTGACCCCTCAGCAAATTAAAGAAAAGTGTGCAAAAGGATTATGTTTTGGTTGTGATAGCAAGTGGAGTAAAGGACATAGATGTGCTGGGAAGAAGTTATTCTACATTGAGGGACCAAATGAAGATGAAGAAGCAGATGATGCCTCTAATGATGATGAGGAAGATATAGAGGAGGTACCTGAAGATTCCCAACCTACAATCTCTTGTCATGCACTTGCAGGTATTAGCACTCCACAAACTCTTAAGGTGGTGGGTCTCCTCAAGAAATAGAAGGTGACAGTGTTGATTGATTCAGGGAGCACACATAACTTTATAAACCATAAGTTGGCCACTCGATTGAACTGTTTCATCTACCCAGCACCAAAATTTTAGGTCATGATTGCAGATGGTGGCACAATTAATTGTTCAGGAAAATGCCATAGTATTAAGCTTACTATGGGTGGGTACAATCTTGACTCTCCTATGTTTGCTATTCCCATGGGTAACACAGACATTTTTTTGGGAGTCCAATGGCTCAAAACCTTGAGGACCATTGAGATGAACTTCCAAGAACTATTCATGCGCTTTCATTCTGAAGGTAAGAAAATTGAACTACATGGATTACATGCAACATCTCCACAATTGGTTAGTTCACATCAGATGACCAAGATGCTAAAAAAGGGGGCAGAGGGAATTATTGCATGATTATGCTCCATAGAAGTTCAACCCCCAAAGGTATCTACACATCCTGATCTACAAATAATTCTTGAAGACCACTCATTTATCTTTGGGGCCACGCCAAAAGGACTACCACGAAAAAGAGAACATGATCATGCCATTCAACTAATTCCAGGTAGTCAACCACCAAATATAAGACCATATAGATATCCATATGCACAAAAGAGTGAAATTGAAAAGATGGTCCATGAGATGCTAGAGGCAGGGATCATCAAGCATAGCCAAAGTGCATATTCATCACCAGTGGTCATGGTGCGAAAGAAGGATGACACATGGAGGATGTGCCCAGATTATAGGGAACTCAACAAGTACACCATCAAAGATAAGTTTCCTATTCCAATAATTGATGATTTACTTGATGAGTAACATGGTGCTAATTATTTCACAAAATTGGATCTTCGCTCAGGGTACCATCAAATTAGAATCAAGGATGAAGATGTTCATAAAACTACTTTTAGAACACATGAGGGCCATTATGAGTTTTTTGGTAATGCCCTTTGGTCTTACAAATGCACCATCTACTTTTCAGAGCTTGATGAACACTATTTTTAGGCCTTTTTTACGGAAGTTTGTGCTAGTTTTCTTTGATGACATATTGATTTATAGTCAAACATGGGAAGCACATCTGCAACATGTGAAACAGGTGTTGATAGTTTTGGATAAGCACCAACTTTATCCGAAGCCATCTAAATGTGCTTTTGGAGTACAGGAGGTAGATTACCTTGGTCACATTGTTTCCCATGAAGAGGTCAAAGTTGATCCTCAAAAGATCAAAGCGATAATGGAATGGCCCATGCCAAAAACTCTCAAAAACCTTTGAGGTTTTATTGGACTAACAGGTTACTATAGAAGATTTGTGAAAGGTTATGGCAGCATAGCAGCCCCACTCACTGCATTGCTAAAGAAGGATGCTTTCCATTGGAATGATGATGCCACCAAAGCATTTGAGAAACTAAAAGTAGCTATGTGCACCACTCCAATTTTGGCTACTCCAGGCTTCTCACAAACATTCACTATTGAATGTGATGCTTCTGGGTCTGGATTGGCGGTAGTACTAATGCAGGAAGGAAGACCCATTGCATTTGAAAGTCATCAATTCAAAGGTAAGAATCTACAAAAACCTATCTATGAGAAAGAAATGATGGCTATTCTTCATGCAGTTAAACAATGGAGGCCTTATCTGATGGGTAGACACTTTAAGGTGAAAATGGATCATGATAGTCTCAAATACTTTTTGGAGCAAAGATTATCATCTGAGGAACAACAAAAATGGGTAACCAAAATGTTGGGTTATGATTTTGAAATCATCTACAAGAAGGGTAAAGATAATGTAGTAGCAGATGCACTATCTAGACAAGATGCACCCACAGAAGCATTACTTTGTGCAATGTCCATATTGCAAGCAGATTGGGTGGATGAAGCTAGGTTAGAATGGGAGCAAGACAAGGATACACAGGTTTTGATTCAGAATCTCCAGCAAGGTAATTTATCCTCTGAAAAATTTGAATGGAAAGGCAATGTCCTATGGTATAAGGGTAGGTTATACTTGTGCAAAGCTTCAGAGCTTAAGCATAAGATTCTTGCCAAGTTGCACGCATCTCCACTTGGGGGACACTCAGGGTTCTTGAAAACTTATCATAGAATTAAGAAATAATTATTTTGGGAAGGACTCAAGGGAGATGTACAAAAGTTTGTGAAAGAATGAATGATATGCCAATAGAATAAAGGTGAAATAGTTAAGACCCCAGGTTTGTTACAACCATTAGCAATTCCTAGTCAAAGGTGGGAGGAGGTTTCCATGGATTTCATCACTAGGTTGCCTTGTTTTGAAGGTAATAATGTTATTTTGGTCATTGTGGATAGGCTTACAAAATATGCCCATTTTTGTGCTCTCTCACATCCATTTTCAGCAAGTACAATCGCGGCTATTTTTATAGAAGCAGTTCTCAAATTACATGGAACCCCAAAAATAATTGTAAGTGATCGTGATCCTATTTTCACTAGTAATTGCTGGACTGAACTATTTTCTTGTTTGGGTACTCAGCTAGCTCATAGCTCATCTTACCACCCCTAATCTGATGGATAAACTGAAGTGGTTAACAAATGTTTAGAGGGGTATCTCCATTGTTTTGTATCAGATAAACAAGCACATTGGGTTAAATGGATACCACTTGTAGAATGGTGGTATAACACATCTTTCCATACCTCTTCTAAAATGTCTCCATTTATATCACTATATGGTTACCATCCACCTTCCACCACTTCTTCATTAAAGGTGCACACCAAGGTTCTAGATGTGGAAGAGCACATTCAACATCAACAAGAGGTTTTGGCTAGTTTGAGAGAGAATTTGGCCTTGGCACAAAATAGGATGAAGCAACAAGCAGATCAACACCGGAGTGAGCAAAATTTTGAGGTGGGTGACTGGGTATTTGTTTGTTTGCAACCTTACAAGCAGATGTCCTTGAAGCAATAGAAAAAGGACAACAAAATTGCTCCAAAGTATTATGGCCCTTATCAGGTTCTACAAAAAATTGGAAGTGTGGCTTACAAGCTCGAGTTACCTCATTCGTCTCACATACACCTAGTATTTCATGTTTCTTGTTTGAAGAAGGTCATTGGACAAAAAGTTTTTGCCCAAACAGAGCTCCCAAAACTAGATGAAGAAGGACGAGTCATTTTGGAACCAGAGAAGATCCTCCAAACACGTACTAAGAGGTTGAGAACTAGAGAGATTAAGGAATATTTGATCAAGTGGAAAAACCAAAGTAGTGAAGATGCAACTTGGGAAGGTGAAGAATTTTTGCAACAACATCCACAGTTGTTCAACGTTGAGGACAACATTGGTTTGAAGGGGAAGGGCATGCTACGCCCCTAACCTATCACATGTATGAGGATAGTATTAGCTGACTTGTGGCTTACTTATACCTCTTTGACATTATATTACTTAGCTGACTTGTGGCTTTCTTTAGATTAGTAGGTCGGCCTATGGAGTAACCATGGCCTAGTTAGACTATATATAGGAGGTAGTGGGTAATCATTTATCATCATATTGTGAATTCTACTCTTATTTAAGCTTGTGGAGATTTCCCCCTCGAAGTGGCTTATCTATTATCATATATTTGGATATATTTCAGTCATATTTGGATATAATTCTGCTGTTATACTTAATTCTTGAAGTAATTTCATTACACAATGTCTAGAGAAACAATTAGGAGGATCAAATTTTTGTGATCTTATGAGCATAAAGGACTAATTATAAGTGTGTAATATGTTTCAATAATTTCTAGTTGGTCTATGGAATATAATCAATTATCCCTATGAAATATATAGTTCCAAGTCTATGAATTACATTAATAATATGGTTAAGATATCAAGGTTCACTTCAGGCAAGGTTGTTAGTTCTAAATTGCATGGAAGAATATTGCTAGAGAGTGAGTTGGACATAAGAAATAAATGAGTCAAACAACATATAATGATCACTATATTTGATCTAAATATTTTTATCTAGAATAGACAATATTATTATATGTAGAAAATTTTAGGTATATCCAAGTAAACTACACATTCAGTAGAAAGGACCATATGTCATCCATGAAGTATTGCAATAAGGAATAATAATACTATTAGACCTTTAAGGAACCATTATTTTGGGGTGTTTAAATATTTATAAGATTAATACTTAATTTCAATTATCTCTATTAATCTCATGCTAAAAATTGAATGGGTGTTGAGTAACACTATGTAGTTAAGGTTTTTATTTCATTTACTTTTTTTAAAATCTTTTTGTAGGTTTTTAGTGTAGTTTTGTATCATGTAATCTTTATATCATAATATATTGTAAAACATTTTGAAAATTAAATGTCATAAAGTATCAAAGGAAACTAGTAAAATAATGAAGAATCAATGTAAAGAGAAGTCAACACAAGGTCAAAATAAGATCAGGCAATTAAGTCTGGGAATGAAGCTATGGTAAAATGAGTATAGAGGATAGGTAAAAAATTGTCACTCAAAATTTGGTTAGTGACAAAGCACTTCAAATATTACATCTTTCCCAAAGCAATTCTGAATGTCAGACTCAAGTTATGAAAAATAAAGGAATTTGTTATAAGAATAAAGATAACACATCACATTGAATAAGTTTGTGAGCCAAAGTAATTAATATATATATATATATATATATATATATATATATATATATATATATATATATATATATATATATATAATAAGATTCAAAGGTCACATCACAATAATTAATATGATATAAACCAAGAGCATAAAAATGTGAAAACAACATAACACAATTCAATGTGAAGTGTTAGACATATGGATTGAATAACAACTATATTAATGAATGGAATATATATCACAACACCTATCAAAAGAATTAGAGAACATGAGAATTTTTAAATCTGAACTTTAACTATTTACTTAAGCATAAAACCCTCTAAGTTTCCAATATAACATAAAAAATATGAGTTTATTAGAGCTTATCATATCATTAAATGATGCATAAAAGGAGGAAATGGTAATAGGGTTGCCATTAAGATATATGAGGTATCGAGATCTTGATCCCTTTGATTTAGTAGATGTAGTAGAGATATATTTATTCACCCTTGATCCCACCATTAATGCACAACTAGGAACCTTAACCATACAACCTTAGTTATGAGGGTCAGATGATGAACGATTGATCAAGATTCAAAATTTTGGGCAACTAGACAAGGTGGTGATGAAACTGCTAGGTCGATATATTTAGGTGGAAATATACTTGTCTAAGGATGATACCATACACATCAACATAACAACAATGAAAAAAGAAACATGACTTTCAATGTAAGGGAAATCTCTCTTACCATTCAAAACTAAGGCCCCTTTGATTCACTCAAACCCAAGGGAGAATTATACCAGATGATCCAGGGGAATCCCCATTGATTCATTGGAATATGTCATAGTGTAAGTGATCTTTAGTTTAATTTCAGATTTTTTTTTTAGACCACCAAGAGTGCCCACCATGAAACAAAATGGGTAATTAACATTTCCTATCCAATGATCCATTGAATGATAATATTAATTGGCCAAAGTTATTGATGATCGAGTTGATTTCCAACTTTTAAAATGTTTTTTCAATCATATCATAGAATTTTCAATACCAATTTATGGTATTATTTATTTTATTTACTTAATGGAAATCTTTTGATTATCTTCTCATAGTGAATAGATATTTTTGTCATGTGGCCATTTAGTGGAAGATGGCCTAGAATAAAATAGGGTATTACTACACATAGTTGGATTATTTCAATCAATAGTGGATTAAAGTGTAGTTTTTCATATCATAACACCCTAGGGTTCCCACTAATGTGATGTACTACCTTGCACCCCATGCATATATCACCAAAAATCATGATAGAGTACAAGTGTGATTTCATTAACTTACTAAAGAATCACATGTCCTATTTAAATTATTAATCACCATGTTGGATGTGCAAGTAGAGATTATGAGGTAATAATCCTTACTAGAAATAATGGTGACACCTTTACATTCTATGGTCCCCAAATCATAACAACTAGTGATGCACACACAAGTATAAGTGCAAGATAATAGTAAGCAGCACCTTAGAAATCAATGGCCTCAATAAAGAATTATAAGAGGAAAATAAAGGTTTTCATGTATAGGAAAATACCAACTCCTCCACCAAAGAGGAATACTATTAGAACCAACCCCTAACTTAATGATAAAAATGTGCCCAAGATTACTGCAAAGTATAATCTTATACAACTTGGCATCACCAAGTAAGAAGTATATAAGTCTATGTTGTAAGACATAGGCCCATAGCTATATGAGGAAGATGAAGAAAAACAATTTTTATTCTTGAACATAGTTCACACTTTATAAGTGTGCAACAATGTTCCAAAAATTCATACGGTAGACATTCCCACACCTTTGAATTTAATCATAGTTGACACTGTTGTAGAGAAATGAGAGATAAAATGTAGAGAAATAAACATATTCCAAGGTGAATTGGGAGAAGGATAATATATATTGCAATCTTACCATCCACAAATAGAGGCAAAACAAGGTGAAAAATAATAATCAAACCCTCAATAACTACTAATGCATAAACCTAGAATACACACAACACTGAGGATGTCCCCTTCCATTGAATAATTCATGGGATCATTTATTGTACTTACATTGGGGAGGAGATTGAGTTTAAATAAGAACAATTTGTGTACCAACAACCTACTGATATAGTATGTGCCTTTAAGTTCTTAGATAAGGTTATTATTCCACCTTCTTGTACAAAGGCACCATTAAGTTAGCCTATAGTGGTAGCATTATCTCCCTCCTCTTCCCCTCTTACTTCAACCCATTCACCACATTAATACCCCCATTCCCAATCTCATAATCAATAAGAAGACATCAAAACACAAGAACAAGTTGCACAGGGCAAAATAGAGCAAGAGAAAACTCATAAAGAAGCAAAGAAAAAAGACAAAAATAAGAAAGGAAAAATAATAATCAAGACTAAGCTAAGCACAAGACATAAAAATAAGACCATTAAATAAATAAGATGCACAAGAGAAGAAAAGGAACAAGAATTTTCTACAAAGAAAAATAAATATGAATAAGAATAATTTACACAAAAACAAGTAGGATGAAGAATAAAAGTGAAAGAAGAGACAAGAAGAAGACTAATATGTGAAATGTAAAAAGGAACAATAAGATAAGGTTACATAATAGGATCAGAGGAAAAAGGACTGGGTTGATGTAACCTCCAAATAAGATCAATATAAAAAAAGAGGAACCTTATGGAAGCAAGAAGAAGAGATCAAGAAAAAGGCCAAGGATCAAGCTTCCAAGGACATTGCATAATAAATAAAATAGATAAAAAATGTGTAAGAAGAGGTAACTACCAAGGCAAAACAAGATATGAAGATAAATAATAAGGTTGAAGTCATAATTAATACTAAGAAGGTTGAGTGGCTAGAGCAACCTATGAATCCAAAAATGTAGCTAAAACAACAACCAATTATTGATATTCCATAGCCTTCTAACACATCATAAGTATTAAGATCAGCACTAAAAATCCCACAAGAAGAGACATCACATGATAGACCTCAAACAAACATCCAATGGTTATGGGACATGCAATCCCATCCTTTGAAATGAACAAAACTCACACTCCTAGTTATGCAAATCCATTACCAGGCAATCCCATCCACAACTACTATAAATTATTTTTCTTTGACCATAACAAGTCAGGGGGCATCACTTGATGTGACCTAACTAACATTGGCAAAGAAGGTTGAGGGAGAAGTCACATTTCAAGAGTCCATATCACAAAAATTAACTTGATATGGAATAGTATAACCTCAAAATAAGGGATTAAAATGTAGAACTACATCAGTGGTTGGCCATGGCCTATTTGATAATAGATTATAGTTTTTTGGTGTTGGGAGTCCATGTCTTGGGAGACCAGGTGATGTCTGAAGAGAAATAATTCACAACATTTATTTATAGACTCACCAATGATTAGGTGATTGAGTAAAAAATTTATCATCTCTTATCACAATGGAAACACCTAAAAGTGAAAAACAATCCTCTTCCAACTCCTTGAGGAGTATAAATATGTGTTGGACACTGGTGCATAACAAGCCACCCAAATTGATTACAATATGCTAGTCTAGAAGAAACAATTATAAAATTCACTAAATTAGGTGAAATAAAATATATCAAAGGTGGAAAAGGCCATCACCATCATGTAAGATCAAGTAGCTAAGCTGGACCTCATGGATGTTGTGCTTAATGAGTCTCTTAACTCAAGAGACACAATTTTGAAAAATATGACTACATGTTCAAATAAGATGCATCACAACATATTTGTTGGCATATAGACCTAGAGGTATGCAGACAATCTAGAGAAAATGTCACAAGACATTAAGTTGAAGCTCTCAAAAAATAAGGTTATCATTTCTACCATAGAGGATGAATATATTGAGGAAATCATGTAGTGTTAAGTTCCATTGTGCACTTTAATCAATAGGTTGTAAGATGGATTAGCTAATTCTAAATAATTAAAGAAAGATATTTCACACTTGGATAACTTGATTATTATATTTTTTTATGATCTATAATTCATCCCATTAGTATATCTCACACAAGATTTTCAAAATAGGGAGGAAACTAAACTAGTGCATACATAGCCTTTTTTACCTAACTCTATAGTTGTATTATCTTTAACCATGGTTTATATAATGTTATTATCTTTATCAACACCATATTTTGACATATCATCATTCACATCACCATATCCACAACCTCCTTTAACTATAACAACACACTCCATGCCTCTATCATATCTAAAGGGCTTGTATAGTCCATGTTTTATATAATTTTAAATAAATTCAAAGTAGGGAATAACAAAAGCATTAGGCATGGGGCCAAGATGGTTGAAAACTTGTAAAGGGTTGCCTCTTGGTTATATCAATCTATTGAAAACCAACAATGGTAGTATATTGGTGCACTACTTAGTTGAAAACCTAAAAGGGAGGATAAGTAGTATGTAAGAGGGGAAAACAAATAAATGGAACCTTGCACAATTACTAAAAGTAGTGTTTTTGGGCAAACCTCTCAGTGAAAAAAATCTACAAGATATAGTAGTAGGCACATTTCCTACAAATTTATCTTAGGATGAGGCAACTATTTAAGTCTAGGAAAGTGTTGGTAGTAGACTTAGGATTACAAAATTATAGAGTGTAAATGTACAACAAGTGTACAATGTAGAAAACATTATGTAACATATATCATTTTGTATGTATTTAACCTATGTATGCATTATAAAATAATGTGGAATGAAAAAAATATAACTTCGATCTTGTTGACCATTTTGGTCTTACAGGCCAAAATCAGTCTCCTTCTTTCCCTGTTGTTTCAAGCCAGTTCAAATTTAGTTGCACAAGTCTTTCGGTAGAAGATGAACCAGTTAAAAGAATGAAAGGGATTTTACAAAGATTCTTCAGACTCTTGTCTAAATAAATTCACAAGGAAAGAGAGCTAAAATGATTCAAGAAACTTTTCCTTAAGGTTGGAAAAGTGGTTCATCATCGGGGTTCAACGACATGATCTTTCCAAGAGTTAAGAATTTTGAACTTTGAACCATTGAACCATTGAACCAGTTCAATTGGTTGGTTCAAACGCTTGGTTCAAACACTTGGTTCAATCATTTGGTTCAATTTCTTTGAACTTGGAAATATTGAACCATTGAACCGTTTCAATTTGTTGGTTTAATCAAATGGTTCAATCGCTTTGAACTTGGAAATATTGAACCATTGAACCGGTTCAATCTATTGGTTCAATTAAATGGTTCAATCAAATGGTTTAATCACTTGGTTCAATCACTTTAATCTTGGAAATATTGAACTATTGAACCGTTGAATTGTTGAACCATTGTAGGTTCAAGTGGTTGGTTCAAATGAGTTCAAAGGATTGGTTCAAGAGAGTTCAAGCAATTGGTTCAAGTGGTTGGTTAAATTGAGTTCAAGTGATTGGTTCAAGGTGGTTGGTTCAAGCGATCAAATGAATGAGTAGAACACAATATTGAACCATTGAACTATTGAACTATTGAACCAATTGTTGGTTCAATCAGTCGGTTCAATCAAAAGGTTCAAGGGAGTCTCCCAAAGCTCAAAGGATAAGTGCCCTTGCCAAAAGTAGGGAACACTTGCAAAGGGACCAAAGAAAAGGCTGAAGGAATCAACCAAATGGTGACAGGCGTGTGAATGTCAACTTTATGGCAATGAAATAGTCATTGATCTTTAAATTAAAGGCATGAACCTGAAGGAATTCAAAGGCTTAAAGCCAGAAGGAAGAAATCATCGAGAAGTGAGCCCAAAGAGCCAAAGAATTAGTAAAAGATAGCCCCTGAAGGATGAAGGAACCAGAAAAGACATAGCTAGGAAGAGGCAAAAGTGCCAGGTGTAGAAACAGACAAAATAGTCCAAGTGGCATAGGAAGGTGTCGACTCAAGGAGTTACTTGAGCGGTTGACATAGTATCTGCCAAACAGTCATCAAGGGGCATGAATAGTGAATGACATGACCCATTTTTATTCATTTTGCATTGATGAGCAGACAAACCACGTGAATGCCTTGAAGGAATGGTCTTGTTTGCAGACAAACCATGTGACTGCCTTGAAGGAGCGGTCTTGTTTGCAGACAAATGGTGCGGCCCATAATTTCACATATGATGTTTAATATATCTTAAACACCTAAAATCAAAATAGGAGTTGACACAACATTATATATCAAGTGGCTTCCTCTTCCCAATGCTCGAAATGCACATGGGCCATTTGTAAAGGGGTGCCAAAAGGCTTCTTTCTTCCTCTATATATTGAAAACTTCTCATTTTGAGAAGGGGATCTCTTGGCTTGTAAGGTGGAGCTCTGCCAAATTTTACCTTGAATTAAGAATATAGCATTTTTACCTCCATTTGAGCTTACACTTTTTCATATGTCTATGGCTTTATTTTGTGTTAAGTCATTTTTCTTTTATGCTTTCACAGAACGATTCTAGCATGTCTAGTGTATTGTGAAGTTTCTTCTTTTGTAAGTCTGCCAAAAGTGTCTACAAAAGAGTATAGGCACATGTGAACAGGCTGCCATAGTGTGTCTTAGAACACTTTTGGTAGTTCTTCCTCCCTGTATCTCAAGAGGACCCCTAGCTCACTGATGTAGAAGAGTTTCTCATATCAAATGAAGTGTATGCCAGCTTGTTCTTAGTGGAAAGTGTAGGTTCAAGATAAGTAAATCAAAATTTTTGGTGTATCACCATTTAGTTTAGGTTCTACTTTCAACATTCTTCTCCCTTTTCAACCCCCCCATTGTTAGCAGTAAGAAATCTAGGACCACAGAGATACATCAAAGGGAGCTAGCCCTTATCTAGAGACTCTCCCCTCAGTTTTACCAGACCCATAGGCAAGAGAGGAGTTTCCATTGTGATGTGTGGAAGATAGGAGATCATCCTCCTATCAAGGGTGAAATCCATAGTGTCAACAATTTTTGGCACGCTTGGTGGGACCACATTTTGACACTCAAAAAAGTTCTAAGATTGGTGTTGGTCCTATTATAGTAGAATGAGCCATTAATACAACATATGACCTTTAATAAAATGATTGTGGGACAAGTTTTGTCCAAAAAGTTGAAGAATTTTGGTGTGTTCTTCAACCAACTAGCCTTTGGAGGCTTTTTCATCAACACTAGTGGCAACTCCGAGTTAAATCAGCTAGTTAAGCAGTCTTGGTGCCATAAAGAAATCATATTTTGGTATGTATAATTCCATTAATCAGAACCATGGATGTTGTTTTCCTTCATATAGTTTTGATCAAGCTCAGGTTGTTAATGAAATCACCTCAAGCAGTAAGGATGTGTACGGTTATGAGTTTTGCCCTTTGCAGGTTGGCAAAACATTTCAGGCTTTGCCTCTTCCTCTTCAATTTGAGCAAGTCCTTGGCCAGCCTGGCTATGATCCTTACCAACCTTGTGTCGATCCTTATTAGGTCCAATATGACCAGTCTCAGCCCTATCATGAGCTATATCGATCTTATGGCTAGTCTTCTTAGTGTGTCACTTCTCTTACTCAACCTAATCTATTTGCCAATCAACCCATTTCCACCTTCAAACAAGCTGGAATATGAAAAGTATGTAGTAGAGATTGACACCAGAAGGGGATGTGGCCAAGAAATCCCTGATCATGTCATCCATCAAGTGAGAAATGCACTAGATCTAGTTAAGAGTGAATGGACTCCCATTGAAAGAGCCAATTGGCAAGGGCTTACAAATGAGATGTTAGATGTGAGTGGTTTGATTGCATCTTTGGAAGGGAGGCTGGGTATTTATGAGAGGCAGCCTTACCAAGTCTATCAACCTGCATACCCACTACCCCAAGTTTCATATTAGTCATACATAGCCCTTGCTCATGAGCCAAGTCAAGCCTGTCAAAGTCCTTTCCTCAATCATGTTTAGGAGAGTCTCAAAATAGTAAATCTTGTTTTTAAGGCCAATCTTGATAAGCAGATTGAATTGGCAAATCTTCAAATGCAGTATTTTATTTTGGTAGTAATGGAAGTGGAATCCAAACCCTCACTACCCTCTCACATTATAGCTCCATCACCCCAAAAGGAGATGTCTAGTCCTAATATCATGAGCTAGAATAAAGTAGTTGAGTCATGGAACAACAAGGAGGAGAAAGACATTGTGCAAGAGTGTGAGGTAGAAAATGAGGCTAGTCCTTTTCAAGTCCCTCCCACCCTTCCCCAGGAAGCTTCTTGTATTCCATGGCAGCCTTCATGCACTCCCCATTTCCATGATGATTCCTATGAGCTCCAAGAAAGACTATTTCAAGAAAATCTAGCTAAGCAAATTGAGGAATTAGAAGCAAAGGTGAGATTGCTTGGTGAAGGAGAGATGGAGTTTTCAGACCTTAGAGAGGAGCCGATGCCAAAAGACACCCCTCCTACCAATCCTCAAGTCTCTCAACATGATGTCTAGATTCCAAGTTGGAGGAGTGCCTATCATGAATTGGCTCAGGACCTTGAAGAAGATAAAGCTGATCCTACTCATAATGATGATGCTTATGACCTCCAAGAAAGGCTCTTCCAAGAAAATATAGCTAGGAAAATTATAGAGTTGGAATCCAGAATGAGGTTCCTCAACTAAAGTGTGATGAATGGTTTAAATGAAGTAGAAGATCCTACATTTAAACACACCCCATCTACACCCCTCCAAAAGAGCTATCAAGCCACATCTGATATAGATGAAGTACTAGCCAAATGGAAGGAGGAGAATCATTCAATTCTAGCTCAAGGATTGCCTCTACTTCCACCTAAGTTTAACCTTCAGCTTTCCACTTCATCCCTTCTCAAGGAGGAACCTATTTTAAAAGAGGTGAGTGAAGAGGAGTATACTTAGTTCATGACTGATTAGGGAGACTCCATGAATGTAGATGAGAAGGAGGTCACCATAGACATCATGGAGGAGCATGGACAGTCTCTTGTTCATGTTTTGAATGATTTGTTTGAAGTCATTGGGGTAGGTTGCACTCCTCTTCAAGGAGGCTATGAGCTGACTAAGGGTGAAGAAGGCAGCATTGGGACTCAAATAAGTATGCAAAGGGGCTGCAAGCTTTTAGATTTATCTTTTCAAGAGGCTGGTGAATCTAAAGATGATATTTTTGAAGTCATCAAGGAGGAACCTATTTTGAAAGAGGCAAGTGAAGAAGAAAGGATCCAATTTGTAGCTGATCAAGAAGCTCTCATGGATGCCAATAAAGAATAAATCATCATGGATGCTCCTTTTGAAGACATCATCAACAATGGAGAAGACACAGGTCATGCATACATGTAGATGTTCTAGCAATATGAAGAGGAAAGTAAGCATGGTGAGCTCTCTCCTCCCTTGTTTGATGAACTTCCTTGTTGCTTTGATGAAGAATATGACCATGCCATGGAACCTAAGTTGGAGGAGGATTAGGAGGATGTATTTGAACAACTGAAGACTCTAGTCTTCGAGAAAGAAAAGGAGAGGCATGTCTATCTTGAGGAACACTTTGAAGGAGAGAGCCTTGAACAAGAAGGTGATGTTCTGTGGGATGAGCAATTAGTCTGTGATATCATTTCAAACATCACAATATTCACCTTTCTTCAAGAAAGCCATGATGACGTAGAGGATCAGTTTGATAGGGTCTTCAATAAGGCAGAAGGGCACAAGCCAATCCATGGTGCATATCAAAGGGCTTATGGCGATGAGCTAGCAGTGATGGATTTCTTGATGAGATACACCAGCATGAAGAACCAGCAGGAGGCAAGCTTCCAAGAACAAGAAGAATACATATATGTTTGAAGTATGTTTTCCCTCGATTCATTTAGATACAAGCCAATCAAGGTGGTAAGCAAGAGGAGCAGGTCACCAAGTCTCCATTCCTTTTAGCCACTTGTTTGGCACCATAAGTATCCTTGCCATGAAGGAGACTTAAGAAAATTTCCCTTTGATCCAAGAGGGAGGTAAATATACCTGGTTAGATGTGCATAGTAGTTTGCTTTCAATTGTATTTCCCTATTTTCCCTAAGTGTTGTTTGCACAAGTAGTGTTTTTAGCCTTGTATGTGTTTTCCTTTGTGTTTGGGGTAAAAACTCCATGATTGATTCTTGGATATCATAAGGCTGTTGCTGACTCTTTCAAAGCTACATCTCAACTCTGTGCCCAATGGACTTTAAGGCAACTGGCTTCTAAGCATAGCAGGCATGCTTCCCCTAGGAATCACCAAATTGTTGACCATTTTGGTTTTACAGGCCGAAATCGGTCTCCTTCTTTCGTTGTTATTTTGAGCCAGTTCAAATTTGGTTGCACAAGTCTTTCAGCAAAAGATGAACCAATTCAAAGAATGAAAGGCTTTTACAAATCTTCTTCAGACTCTTGTCCGAATAAATTCACAAGGAAAGAGAGCTAAAATGATTCAAGACACTTTTCCTTAAGGTTGGAAAAGTGCTTCAACATTGGGGTTCAACGACATGATCTTTCCAAGAGTTAAGAATTTTGAACTTTAAACCATTGAACCATTGAATCAGTTCAATTAGTTGGTTCAAATGCTTGGTTCAATCAAATGGTTCAATTGCTTAGTTTAATCGCTTGGTTCAATCACTTTGAACTTGGAAATATTGAACCATTAAATCAGTTTAATCTGTTGGTTCAATCGGTTGGTTTAATCACTTTGAACTTGGAAATATTGAACCATTAAACTAGTTCAATCTATTGGTTCAATCAAATGGTTCAATCGATTGGTTCAATCACTTGGTTCAATCACTTGGTTCAATCGCTTTGAACTTGGAAATATTGAACCATTGAACTGTTGAACTATTGAACCATTGTAGGTTCAAGTAGTTGGTTCAAGCGATTGGTTCAAGTGGTTAATTCAAGTGAGTTCAAATGATTGGTTCAAGTGAGTTCAAGTGATTGGTTCAAGTGGTTGGTTCAAGTGAGTTCAAGTGATTGGTTCAAGCAGTTGGTTCCAGTGGTTGGTTCAAAGTGGTTGGTTCAAGCGGTCAAATGAACGAGCAGAACATAGTATTGAACCATTGAACCATTGAATCAATTATTGGTTCAATTGGTTGGTTCAATATAAAGGTTCAAGGGAGTCTCCCAAAGCATGAAGGACAAGTGCCCTTATAAAGGGTAGGGAACACTTGCAAAGGGACCAAAGAAAAGGTTGAAGGAATCGACCAAATGGCGATGGGTGCATGAACCTCAACTTTACGGTAATGAAATAGTCATTGATTTTTAAATGAAAGGTGTGAACCTAAAGGAAGTCAAAGGATTAAAGCTAAAAGGAAGTAATCATTGAGAAGGGAGCCTAAAGAGTCAAATAATTAGCAGAAGATAGCCCCCGAAGGATGAAGGAACCAGAAAAGACAAAGCCAGGAAGAGGTAAAAGTGCCAAGTGCAGAAACAGACAAAATAGTCCAAGTGGCACAAGAAGGTGTCGACTCAAGGAGTTACTCTAGTGGTTGACATAGTATCTACCAAGTGGTCATCGAGGGGCATGAACAGTGAATGGTGTGACCCATTTTTATTCATTTTGCATTCATGAGCAGACAAATCATGTGAAAGCCTTGAAGGAGCGATCTTGTTTGTAGACAAATGACGTGGCCCATAATTTCACATATGTTGTTTAATATATCTTAAACACCTAAAATCAAAATAGGAGCTGACATAACATTATCTATCAAGTGGCTTCTTCTTCCCAATGCTCAAAATGCACATGGGCCATTTGTAAAGGGGCACTAAAAGGCCTATTTCATCCTCTATATATTGAAAAATTCTCATTTTGAGAAGGGAATCTCTTGGATTTTAAGGCAAAGCTCTACCAAATTTTACCTTGAATCAAGATATAGCATTTTTACCTCCATTTGAGCTTACACTTTTGCATATGTCTATGGATTTGTTTTGTGTTAAGTCATTTTTCTTTTATGCTTTCACAGAATGATTCCAACATGTCTAATTTATTGTGAAGTTTCTTCTTTTGTAAGTCTACTAGAAGTGTCCACAATAGAGTATAGGCACACGTGAACAGGCTGCCATAGTGTGTCTTAGAACACCTCTAGTAGTTCTTCCTCCCTGTATCTCAAGAGGACCCCTAGCTCACTGATGTAGAAGAATTTCTCATATCAAATGAAGTGTATGCCAGCTTATTCTTGGTGGAAAGTGTAGGTTCAAGCTAAGTAGATCAAACTTTTTGGTGTATCACCATTTAGTTTAGGTTCTATTTTTAACATCCTTCTCCCTTTTCACCCCCCCATTGTTAGCAGTAGGAAATCCAGGACCATAGAGATACATGAGAGGGAGCTATCCCTTATCTAGAGACTCTCCCCTTAGTTTTTCCAGATCCACAAACAAGAGAGGAGTTTCCATTGTGATGCATGGAAGATAGGAGATCATCCTCATGTCAAGGGTGCAATCCACAGTGTCAAAAAATCTAGAATTGAAAAGATAGAATGTGAAGTTATAAATATTTGTAAGTTCTATATATAGTGATCAATTGTAAAGGAAAAGAGTTATGAAATATAAATATATAATGATGTTTTTTATGAATTTCTGTTTGTACTTATTTTGTGCATAGTGTATAACCTATTTTTCTTACATCTGTATAATTACATAAAAATAATGAACATTATATATAATTCAAGTTTGTGTTTCTCTGAATAAACATGTAATTATGAAATGAGTAACTACTTTACCTAATATTTTTGTCTATGTTTTGAACATGTATCCTACTTCACATAAAAAACACACATTAACATGCTCTAAGGGGTTTTCTAACAACCTCTACTAACAAGGTGCTTTAGTGGTATTTATAAAAAATAAGGATGACAACCTTAGGTTATTTATTGACTAAAGGATGATTAATAAAGTAATAATTAAAAATATATATCCATTACCATGAATTGATGATATTTTTTTCTAAATGTGAGGGGAAATAATGTTTATAAAATTGACTTAAGATCATGTTATCACCATTTGAGAATACAAGATGGAAACATTCCAAAAACTGAGTTTAAAACTTATTATGGGCATTACAAGTTAATAGTTCTTCCTTATGGAATCATTTATATTCCAAAAACATTCATGAACCTGATGAACAATGTGTTTAAGGATCACCAAACTAACTTTGTTTTATTTTTTTTGGATGATATTTTGATATATTCAAAATATAAAGAAGAATATTTCCAATAATTAAGGCTAGTAATGCAGTGTTTGAGACAACTTAAGTTGTATGGAAAATTTTCCAAATGCACTTATTTTAGAAAAGAGTGCATTATATAGGACATATATTTTAGCTAATGAAATTTCAATTGATCTTACAAAGATACGAGCCATCATGGATTTCCCATCACCTATAAATTTTCATGAAGTCCTTAACTTCATTGGTTTAGCTATATGTCACATAAATTTAACTAAGGGGTTTTCCAAGATAGGAAACCCAATCAATTATTTAATAAAGAAGAACCATAAATTTATTTGGACAGATAAGTGTGAACAAGCTTTTCAACTCTTGAAAGGGTAAGCTAAAATCTACATGTGTTGAAGGTTCCATACATTGAAATTTTAGAGATCATTATTGATGAATTTGAGGAAGGATTTTGAGGAGTATTAATGAAGGATGGCCATGTGGTGGCCTATTAATCTATAAAACCCAAACAATATGAGTTTAACTATATGTTCTATGACCTTGATCTTGTAGTTATTGTTCATGCATTATTTATGTGGTGACATTTCCTAATAGGGAAACATTTTGACCTTGGGGCTAATAATTTTAGATTGAAATACATCTTTACTCAACTCAACCTTTACATAGTAATTATGTTGGTTAAAATTCTTGAGTGAGTACGACTTTGACATTGAATAAATAAAGGTAAATAAAATAGAGTTTCAAATGCCCTTAAAATAAGAAGGTATATAGCTTCCATAGAAATAATGGGGACTACTTTCCCAACATATTTTGTTTTATCTACAACAATATGAGTTTTAGAAATAGGTCAAAGCATCCCTAGAGATTAATAATCAAGATCATAAATATTAGGGTTATTAGTTCAAAGAGGGGAATTCTTTAGATTCAAAGGTATAATTTCTATACCATAACCTGACTCTTTATGAGCCACATTATTGGAGGAGACACATAGTGATCCTTACTTGGGTCACTAATAGGTGAATAATATGATGACATTTCTCAAAAAATTATATTTTTGGGCATTTCTCAAGAGGGAAGTTATTAGTTTTGTGATAATATGTTTGGATTGATAGTGGGTCAAAGATGAGCACATAAATCCACAGGTTTGTTATATCCCCATGACCCTTTAGCATTTAAATGATAATTAACTAGTATGCATTTTTTTTAGGGAATTCCATATTCTAAGAACAAGCATGATGTGATCTTGGTTGTATTAAACAAACTCACCAAGATTTTACACTTTTTCCTAGGGAATATGTTAGATGGTTCACCAATTTTAGAAAGAAGGATTGTGCAAGAAAACTATATATTACATGGAGTACCTACGAAAATAATTTTATATTAGGATAATCACATGACTTCAAAGTTGTGGAAATTTTTCATGAAAATTTAGGAATGAAACTAAATTTTAGTTCAACCTATCACCAAGAGAGAGTTAGGTAAACTAAAAGGGTGAATCAAGTCTTGGAAGACATGATTTATATGTAATCTATGGACTAATAAAAAAAATTTGGAAGGAGTAATTTATAATGGTAGATTTTGTATATAATAATTCACATAATTCACCTCTAGACATGGATACATTCAAGGCACTTAATGGTATGAAATGTCATACCCCTCTTAGTTGGGAAAATCCAAGTGATAGAGTGATAGTTGGTCCTGAAATGCTTCAAGATATGTAAGAAAAATTAAATTTCATTCAAATGAAATATGATTATACTCTCATAAAAAATGATATGTTTATAAAATATCTAATAAGGGGATATGTTGGTTACTACCTATTGGAGAGAAATAACCTAACTTTTGAAATGTGTGCCATAGTACCAAGGTGATGAGATTTTTATAATCTAGAAATTTATTTTGGGTTTAAATCCTCATATTGGAACTAATTTTAACCTACATACATGGAAGAAACACTATATAAAACTATGAAATAGGAACAAAAACTGAATATCCTTGCAATAACTAGAATGGAATTCAATAAAAAATGGAAGGGACCTCAACAAAAAAACTCAAATCCATTTTGAAATAATTTTTGGAAAGGTAATAAGAATGGTGGTAAGAGTAACATATTTTTAGGGTAAAAAATTAAAACTATAGAATCAACCAAATATAACAATGGAATTAAAGATATACATAGTACAAACAATAACAATAGTGGAAAGTTCAATAGTGGGGGGAATTTTCTAGAGAAGAAAGGCCCTGTAGGATGATGATTTACATTTATTTTTTTATCATTATTCCAACTAATACCCTCATAAATCAAATGGTGTCTATTCTAAATCACCCTGAACAAGTTAGTATCAAGTTTTCAACTATAGGATTCATGTAGCAGTGGAACCATCAGGCAGATTTCTTCTAAGTGATACTATTAGAGGCAACATGTAAACTCCTCGAATGTTTGATATCTTTAATTATTTATACAAGAGCATCCAAATGTTTTATATCTCCCAAGGTTATTAAAAAAATAAATAATAAATTTGGTTTTATGTCAATTTCTTAGCTAGTCTCATGAAAATTGAGTATTGAAAAAGGTAGAGTAATGTCTATTTGAAGATGAGTTAGAAATCCCAAGTTTCACTATTATAGTAGATTTGTATTTGATGCCCCTTGGATATTATGATTTTATACTTGGGGTGAATTGGATGTGGAATCATTGAGATAAAGTTAAATTTTGTACCAAAAAATATATCATGTTTGGATGACAGGGGCTACTCTATAGTAGTGCAAGGGGTTAAGAGAGACATTAACCTAAGGTAAATTTATAAAATGTAGTTGAAAAGGGCCAAAAGGAAGGGATTTATCATGTTTGCATTGAAAATTGATGAAATAGAAGAAGAAAAGGAACCTATAATAGAATATTGCCCCTACTTTCATGTTTTAGGGATGTTTTTCCTAATGAATTATGAGGACTACCACCTAGAAGGGAATTTGATTTCTCTAGAGATATCATACCTAGTTCTAAGCAGAGGTTAAAATCCCATTATTAAATAAAATCAACTAAATTGTTTAAATTAAAGGCTCAGTAGTAAGAACTATTAGCTAAGGTATTATACATCTGAGTGTGTCCCCTTGGTGATAAGATCCTTCCTAAAACAAATTAGAACTAGACTACAATATGTGAAATTAAATCAAGAAATAAATAGAAAATAACTGACTATATTAAAATAAAGTATAACTTCATTACAATTATCATTAGCCTCTTTGAGGAGGAACCTCATTAGAGCAAGCTTGATTCAACACAATTCATGGATGGATTCTAACTATTATATACTCCTAGTTATACTAGTTAAACAATAGATAACTACTACTCCCCATGAATATGGGACTATTGTAATGGGATCAAGGGAGATCTTACAAAGAATATGTGTATATAGCCTTTTATTGAGTAAATAAAGTACAAAAAATGGTTAGGATGAAGGGTCATAACATGATATCCCCCTTAAAATATTTTACCTCAAATATAAAGGTGAGGAAACTACTTTTGGATTTGAAGAAGAGGTTTTCAAGTAGCATCTTATGGTTGCATCCCTTACCAATGTATTATATATTTAGTGATGACCTAATTGTAGAGCTCATTAGAGTGCCTATCTAGTATATTTTTAGGTTTTAAAATGGGATACCCTTATACGTCTAGTTCTATAAACACTATTTGGGTGGTGAAATTATGTCCAAAGACCACCTTTAATCAAAATACATGAAAAATGGGGTGCACACATGATGAAGGTGAAAGTTCCAACTTATAGGCAATGGGGCCTATCTATTGGAGAGTTTTATATGACTCATAGAATATAGGAACTAGTTTTTGGTGCCTTTCAACTTCATTAAGTAATATTTATAAGGTTGTATGTGAAGGAAACCCATTTCTCTATGTTGAAAGGATAATTTAGAGTGGTGTTAGTTTGCCCACTACTTCATGTGATTTTATGCCAAGTGGAGATTATCCTTGAAGAGGTAGAGGATATTGTCATGTGCACTAAGATTAGTATAAAAAACCTTCACTTTAGAGTTTCCTAGTATATATTATATCAGAGAAGGTGGATTTTTATCATGGATAACTTCATACAGGGTGAGCTTGATGGTCATGTGGTAGAAGGTGTTGTAACATCATTTAAAAAGTGGTAACCATTTTATCCATTGATTTTTTTCTCCATGAAAAACAAAAAATATATGTTTTGAGACATTTATTGATAATTTATATTTTTCCATTAGTCTATGGATAGTATCCTAAACTCATTTTTAGATTTCTGCCAAGGAATTTAAAGAGTTCTTGCTAGAAATGAATCGTGAAGGTTGAGTCATAATCTAATACAATAGAGGCATGAATGTCATGAAGTTGGAAGAGTTGATCAAGAAATGTTTGGGTTATGGTGTAAGTAGTGTAGTGGTGGGATAGAGCACATGAATGAGAATATTTAGAAAGATGATCCACCAATATGAGAATGGCAGATTTTCCTCTTGATTTGGGAAGGCCCTTGATCAAATCCATTGAACTATCAGTCTACAGACATTATGGAATGTGTAATTTATAGATTAAAATAGGTGATGTGATTATGTCCCCTTTTTGGAATTGGCATGTATCACATTCTACAAAAAACATATTGATATCTTACTTGATTATATACTAGAATAAAATATGTCAGCCTCGCTCATAGGTTTATAGAAAAATTGAATGACCTATAGAAGGGGAGGCATGTGAATCCTACAAAATAGTATGTTTTAACTTGGATTTCATGACCAATTTAAGGAGATATTTATATTTCAATGTTAGGCCATCCCAAGTATAGTGAGGTTTAGTAATGGAATCAGTAAATAGTTGGAGAATGAACTATTGGGTGGGATTATCATGAGTCCACTCCTATTGATGATCCATGTATAATCCATACACAACTAAGATCACTCATTATCTTATATAATTCATAGTGTATACACCTATAACCCAATATTATCACTCATTTACAATAATTTTTCACACAACCATCCATACAATTCTTGTTCCAACACATAGACTCCTACACATCGGTTCCCCTAGATCGCACTTTGTGTGATATATAACTCATCACCTAGTGCTAACTCTTTCTCCAAATTACATGAAATCCAAACCCCACACTCCCATGCCAATTATTATGCCTTATCATTGACTTCTACACCCATCATAGCTCATATCCTTGCATTCCTCACACTTATGGACTCATTTACTCTTATGTTCTCTATGCACCTCATAGTCCCACGTGCTTAGCTAGCATCCACTCATGGACCACCAATATCTTGGGCCACATAACACATCTATATGTTGAAATACCTTAGTCACATGATCCAAGTATTCCACCTATAATTTTTACCAAAAGGAAATCCTATATTTGAATTCAAATGGTAGACAACTTTAACATTAACTGTTGTAACTATTGTCAACTACCACACCTAACAGGATCATAACACCATGATATATTATTAAATAATTGAATAATATTTATGACTCCTCTTGTATTATACACTATAAATATGTAACATACATGTCTGGTTAAGGAATTCTTGAATCCAGACCTATGCCATTACACATAGTTGTAACATCATTAAATTACTCTATGCATCTACTTGATATGCAAACACTATTGAAATTGTACTCTATATTATTTTCCCTATTATTTACTAATGAATATAAGTTTAATTTCATGTAATTAAAGGCTTCCACTCCATTTAATGTGTTTTTATTTTTCTATTTGAATATTACCTTACACATTCACTCTGCATAGCCATAGCTCGGTTATCCACCATAGACCTCAGTCTTGGGTCCCATGGCATGGATCAATTGAATATCATGAAGACATGTAGAAATGAGAACACATACAACATACAATCCTACATGTTCTTCAAAGTGGTGAGAGAGAGAATTTTCCACCAATTTTTCCTTTCCTTTTTCAAATATTTGATCTCATAATCATACCCCGTGAGTTTAGAAACCCATTTTTTTAATCTAGGGAAGAGAACCAATGCTACAAAAATATTTGAGGCTTTGGTCAGTTTTTAATTAAAAGTGTTAACGTACCAAGTATGGACACCATTTTTTGATTATATTGAGGATGACCATCATCTCCTTAGGTGGAGCATGAAAAATTATGCTAAGTGAGGACCTTACTAGTGAAGGTAATGGGATGTTTGTCCTGCATGATCACAACACTAAGTCCTATGCCATAGGCATCATATTCAACAAAAAATGGATTGGATAAATCAAGCATGGCCAATACTAGTATGGTGCACATTATTTGTTTGAGGTGATCAAAATCATGTTTATATGTTGTCAACCATATGAGTGTTAATTAAGTATATTGATAAAAAAAAGGCAACAATTTTTCTATAATCCTTCACATATTTATGGTAGTACGTTTTCAAGACAAGAAATCCATGTAGAATTTTGAGAGTATTTGATTATAGCCAATTTATCATAGCCTCAATTTTGTCTAGGTAAACACGAACACTAGTAGTTGATATAATATGTCTCATATATTTGACTTATAGTTTCTAAAAATAACATTTAGAATATTTGGAACATAATTAATTCTCATCAAGAAGTTACAAGGTAGTGTTGAGGTTGTTGAGGTGATCCTCCTAGTTTGAGTTTTAGATGAGGATGTCATCAAATAAGACCAAGATGAACTTCCACAATAAGGGGTGGAATAATTTATTCATTAAGCTTTAGAATGTGGAAGGGGCATTGATAAGTATCAATGGCATTATAAGGAACTCCTAGTTACCATCATAAGTGTGAAAGGCCATTTTGGGAATGTATACTTCATGATTGTGGATTTAGTGATAACTAGAGTGCAAATTCAACTTG
This sequence comes from Torreya grandis, assembly GCA_037957365.1. Lineage (NCBI taxonomy): Eukaryota > Viridiplantae > Streptophyta > Pinopsida > Cupressales > Taxaceae > Torreya > Torreya grandis. The sequence continues at coordinate 133,106 of JARHVA010009352.1, forward strand.
GATAAAAAATTGGCACTATGGAGCTCATCTTGGAGATCATCTATTACTAGAATGGGAATTTTTTCCTTAATGGTGATCTTATTTAACTCTCAAAAATAAATACAAAGCCACTAGGAGTCATATTTTTTATGAATGCACAATACTATGGAGGAATATGGGATAGTGTTGGGTATAATGATGCCTTCTTGAAAGAGATAATGAACCATATTTTCAATATAAACCTTTTGAAGAAAAAGGTAGTGGTATGTCCAAATGTTGGGAATGCTCTGCCTATAAAAAGTTGGATGTGATGGTCTTTAGAATGGTGAGGTAGAAATCATGTTGGTTTCACAAAAGCTATTGCATGTTTGACCAAAATATTTTTCAAGTCTTATGGTTGGATAATACTAGTTGTGAAACCATTGTGAATAGAATAGAGTTTGGAAATTATTCCATGGGATCCATTTTTGATAATTTTCTCCATCCAATGAGAGATGATGATGTTATTGGATCTAGGAAGAATGTAATGAACTTTCTTCATAATTAAAGCAATAAATCATAATATAATTAAAATATAGTAGAATATATGATAATCCACTTCGAGGGGGGAAACATACACAATCTCTTAATAAGAACATAATTAACCAGTATGTTATTTTTAGTGAGCCACCCTCATACCTATATATATAATTAATGATTAGAGTCACACCCATTCATCCCACCCTTACATATTAAGAAGTTAGCCTAAAGAAATAATTAACTAATGAATGCAATTATAAATGAAGAGTGTGTCATAGGTCATCCACACATATCCCTATGGATCATATAGGTTAAAGGATTAAAAAATAAGGATTTTTTAGTGTATATTGATGTCCATTCTCATAGAAATGCATCCATAGCTCAAGAATATCCCAAATAATAGTTCTAAGATTTCTTAGCCATTATGATCCTAGAAAAACATTAAATCTACATAAGGTTAAATCAAACATTTCAATATTGAGGTTCTAGACTCCCACTAAAATTTGGACATTGTGACACTTGCCCTTGTAGGTCAATGTTCAACTGTTGGCAATCATCAACTCAAAACTTGAACAAGGGTGCTCAAAATAATCAGCATGTTTAGACACCCAAGGGTTAATTAAGTTATGATTTTTACTTGAATAAATAATAATGGTGAGGGGATTTTAAAAAAAAACATTTTTACATGCATTGTATTTGGAGTGGATACCCATACCAATGCATGCATGTAAATTTTTGGATGTGAGTCATAGGGCCTTGAATCATTATTTTCCTGATCTAGATCATTCAAATTTAAATCTATGGTATCATCCCATTCTTATGTATCAGGTGGGGAATAAACATAGAGCATATACAATTTTTGTTCAATGTATTTGTGGCCCCTAGCACATTTATCATCACAATTATAACATAATCCCTTGTCACGTTGTGTGCACATTTTTACCTTGGTGAGATGTTTAATGGGTGTTACCTTGAGAGGGGGATTTGTGTTGGGGAACTATAAATATTATGTCTTGGAGGGTTCCCAATTATAATTATGACACTATAATGTGATTTTATGTTATGTGAGCTTAGCTAAGCCCAAGGCTTCCATCATGGTTTGAGGTTTAAACATTTTGACCTTGACTCAAATCACATCATTGAGTCTATTGATGAATAAATTTTTGAATAAATCATCAAATAGGCCTTCAATATAATTGGTGAGTTTTTTAAACTCTATTTAATATCCCCAAATTGTGCTAGTTTGATGAAGTTTAGTCAAGGCACCTATAAAATCATCATAGGTACTAAGCCCAAAATGCACTAGCAAGAGCTTGGAAAAATTAGCATAATTTGGTTATGTATTTGCATTTTAATTCCATTGGTACCATTGGAGATTTTTTTTCTAAGTGGAATGAAGTAATAGGTACCTTTTCTTACCCCATAGTGGGATGCAAGCTAAAATATTATTTTAAATAGTAAATATAGCTAGTGGGTTCAATACCATAAAATTTGGAAAAATATAATATAGGGCAATGTAGTGGCAATCTGGAGGAAGAAATACCATGGATTTAGAATCCCCAATAGTTTTTATTGATCTATTTTCAACATGGAGTCGAGGATGTGATCATTCACTTCAGACAATTAGGATTCAAATTCAGTCCAGAATTCAATAATGTCATGTGCCATGGTGTGGGTCCCTGCACTTGTAACAACCACTTAATAGAGGGTTTTTAGGTTCTATAAAAAGGATAAATTTATGTTAAATTGGTTGTCTTGACAAGATGATCACAATGGTTTAATTTCCCCACATGGAAAATAGATTTCAAAAAAATGCTTTTAGGCTACAAGTGGAAATATTTTTTGTATGGGATTTTTTTGTAAAACTTTTGAAATACCCCTTTAAATGACCAACTTGTTTATAAAAAATTAGAATGGTTTTATTGATTATAGGATCCAAAAAATTCTATACTCATTTTTAAAAAATGTTACATTTACAATATGATCTATTGGTAGTATGGCCAAAACTAGATCAAAATATAATAAACTTGTCAATGTGATAAGTTGGCATTATGGCCAAAACTGGATCAGAATATATTAAATAATTAAAATTAATCAGTTGATCGTATGGCTAGAACTAAATCAAAATTTTGAGCTTAGACAAAATACTTATGTCATTCAAATTATAAATGAAATTTCTTACCAAAGTTTGACATTGAAGACATTATACACCATTGACAACACAAATACCTATTACATATGTTGTAGCAAGAACATATGACACATACACAGTGTTTGAGGAGCCTAAGGAGAAAAATTTTAATGCATATGGATGAGTTATAAAATATGGCTCACAGTGATGCTGGTCTTTTGCAAAAAAACCTTCAAATCTTGATGCATGTATGATTTTTAAAACTCAGCTCATAATTATGATTTATTTTAAAACTTGGCTCATAGCAATGACATTCTAGGGTGAAAGCTTAGTGTCATCACTCTATTTTCACTTTTTATCACCAACATACCATAAGGACAAGGTGAGATCATATGATGAAGATAAAAAAATAGTCATAACTTATTGAAGCTACTGAAAAATTGACCCTAGAAAATGTTTTGATATGAGATGATAAGATTCTTCCTAAAACAAATTATAACTAGACTACACATATGAGAAATTAAATCAAGAAATAAATGTAAATTAAATGATTACTTTAAAACAAATCATAATTTCATTACAATTATTATTTCCCTCTTCTAGGGGGAAATCTCCTTTGAGAAATCTCAATTCAAAATTATATGGATGGCTTCTCACTAGTCTAGACTCCTATTTATACTAATTCAACACTAGCTAACTACTACTCACCATGAATGTGGGATTATTAAAATGGGATAAAGAGATGTATTACAAAGCATATGCATATGTAGCCTTTTATTAAGGAAATAAATCACAAACAATAGTTAGGAAAAAGGGTCCTAACACTTGGGGTGCACTAGTGGTCTTTAATAAAAATAAGGATATCACCCTTGGGATGTGTATTGACTAAAAGGTGCTTAATAAAGCAATAGTGAAATATGGTATCAATTTCACAACATTGATGATATTTTTAATCAAATTTGAGGGGAAACTATCTTTTCCAAAATTAACTTGAGATCAATTTATCACCCGTTGAGAATCCAAGAGGGAGACATTCCAAAAACTACTTTCAGAACTCATTATGGGCATTACTAGTTTACATTTCTTCCCTTTGGACTCACTAATGATTTAGAGGCATTCATGAACCTAATGAAAAATGTGTTCAAGGATTATTCAAATAACTTTGTTTTAGTGTTACTAGATGACATTTTGATATATTCAAAATATGAATGAAAACATGTCTAATATTCAAGGATAGTAATTTGGTGTTTGAGACAACATAAATTGTATCTAAAATTGTCCAAATGCACTTTATTATTAAAAAATGCATTATCTATGATATATCATTTTAGATGACAGGGTTTTAATCGATCTTACAAAGTTATGAACTATCATGGATTGGCCATCTAAAATAAATTTATATGAAGTTCATAACTTCATGAGCTTAGCTAGATATTACAAAAAATTCTGTGGTGTTTTCCAAGATAGGGAACCCAATCACTTATTTACAAAATAAGGTCCAAAAATTTGTTTGGATAGAAAAGTGAGAACAAGATTTCCAAATCTTGAAAGATAAGCTAACATCTACCCCTGTGTTGAAGGTTCCATACTTTAATGATAATTTTAGAGCCATTACTAATGCATTTGAGGAAGGATTTAGGGGATTATTTCTGTAAAATAATCATGTAGTTTCCTATAAATCTAGAAAACTCAAACCATGTGAGTTGAACTATAAGGTTCATGAATTTGAGCTTACATCTCTTGCTCATATGTAGTAAAATTTCCTATTATGGAATACTTTTTATCTCAGTACTGATAACTTGGGATTTAAATATATATTTAATCAACTCAACTTTAAGCATGATATAGGCATTGATTATAATTATTGAGCATGTATTTGACATTGATTATATTAAGGGAAATAAAATAGAGTTGAATATGCTCTTAGTCAAAGAAGGTATATGGCTGCCATGGAAACAATGAGGAATAATTTTTTATAACATATTTTGAGTCAGCTACCATCATATGTGTTTTAAAAATAGGTCAATATTACCATAAATACTTATAGTTAACATCATATATATGAGGGTTATCATATTTAATGAGGGGGACTCCTTAGTTTCAAAGGTAAAATTTATGTACTAGACCTTGGTGGTTTATGAACTATGATATTAGAGGAGGCACATATTTCTCCTTACTCAGGTCACCTAGGGGTGACTAAGATGATGTAAAATCTCAAAAAACTATATTTTTGGTTGTCTCAAGAGAGATGTTACTAATTTTGTGATGAGGTTTTGGAGTGCCAACGACTTAAATATGAGCACATATATCCAACAGGATTTTTATATCCCCACAAGCCTCTAGAATGTAAATGGAAAGTAATCAACATGGATTTTTTTCATGTAATTCCCTTTGTCTAAGAACAATAATGAAATGATATTGGTTTTATTAGACAAACTCACCAATCTTACACACTTCATTCCAAGGAATTTGATAGATGGTTCACTAGTTTTAACAAGAAAGATTGTGCAATATTTTTTTAGATTGCATGGAGTACTTAAGAGGATCATTTTATATTAGGATACTTGCATGAATTCAATGTTATATAAAAATTTACTTGTGACTTTGGGAACAATGATAAATTTTAGTTCAACCTTTCACCCTGAGACTGATGGTATACCTAAAATGGTGAAACAAGCTTTGGAGGACATGATTCATATATAAATGTATGGATCAACAATACAAATGGGAGGAGTAAATTTTGTTGGTAGAGTTATTTATAATAATTAACATCATTTGACTCTATGAATGGATCCATTCGAGGCACTCTATAGTAGGAAATGCCATACCTCTCTCAATTGGGATGATATAGGTGATAAAGTGGTATTTAGTCCTAAAATGCTTCAAGATATGGAAGATCAAGTAAAAATCATTTGAATGTGATTGTTTGAAGTTGTGGATAGGAAAAATAGCTATGCATATATGAAAATGACTCCTGTACTCTTTGAATTTGGAGATAAAATATTTATTATGGTAAAACCCCATAAGATTTATATCAATTTAGGAAAACCATCCAAACCAGTTTCAAGATATGTGGGACCTTTTTACATCCTTGAAGTTATAAATCTAGTTTCCTATAGACTTTCACTTTCACTAGCACTTGTTTGACTACATAATGTTTTTCATGTTTCTTTATTTAAATGTTATCATACAAATTTTCTTTGTGTTATTTATTTTAAAATGTTGCAATTCCAGGATCTGAGAGTGGTTCTAGTATAACCTATATGGGTTATTGAGACTTGTTGAAACTCATGATTTTCAACCCAAGGTCTCTATATGCTTATCTTTTTGGGGATGAAATACATATGTAAATAAAACTTATATAATAATTATTGTGTGTGCACATGCATGGTGATAACTAGTCTATGATTTTAATAGATTAAATAAAATAAAGATTTGTAGTGATTATGTATGTAAAAATGGAGTGTGTTATATAAGACTTAAAAATGTTATGTTTAAAGGGTTGAATGTAAGCTAGGCATTGAATAATTTTAGGGTATTAAATTTTAGAAAATTAATTTTCCAACAAATATTAAAATCAAAAGTTTGAAAATAAACTAAGGGGATTTAATTGCGCTCCAAATCATCTTTATATAAGCTAATCCATGAAAATGGCTTAATACATAAAATAACAAGGCATTGTAAAATGTTAAATAAACTAGGTGTAACATACTAAATTAAAATGTAGAAGCAATAAGGTAAGAGAGGTATTTTGGTGAATTTATATGTGGTTCTAAATGGGATAGGCCTATCTTTTACTTATGTTGTATGTATTTTAGATTTAATAAAAGGGGTCTAAAAATGAATCTAAGAGGGAAAAAGAAAAACTAGACACTGATTAATTTCTCTAGATAAAAACTACACACCAAATAATTTTAAGATACTAGGATTTAATGCAAAAAACTAAGTGATAAAAATGTATAAATACATTAGATAAGAAGGAAATTTAAAATGCTAATGAACTAGGTGTAAAATAATGAACTAAAATGTAGCAAGGCTGAGGTAAGGTAAGTATTTTTTTGAATACATATATGGTTCATAATGTGCCAGGTTTATCATTTCACTACGTTGTCATTATTTTGAATTTAATAGAGTGGTCCTAAAAATGTTAAGCTTATAAGGGAAAACTAAAAGTAGACAATGATTATGTTCTTAGAATGGAAACTAGACACTAATTAGTTTCTAGATATCAGGATTTAATGTGAAATAGTAAGCACAAGTTATGTATCAATACATTAAATGGATTCTATTTTTTTGTTGCACTCTTGAATATGGTTTCAACCAGGGCATTGGGAGTTCTTCTTCCTTTGGTGATGGTGGTGCTCAGGTCTTAGTGGAATACAACAAAAGGAAAAGAGATGAAATATAATGGCATGGTTAGTCATGGGCAGCCTATGAAGGCTACGACAGAGGATGTCATCTGTAGGTTACAAGTTTCTCTAAAAGATAATAGGGCATCAAATGAATCAGGAGATTAGAAGGGTAGTTTGGGGGGTAGGTAGTTGCCTAACCCAAATAATTTTTCAAGTCAATCTATAAGGGTTCTTAAAGAATTGGTGGATCAGAATAAGGTTTTTTCAAATAAATCTATTATTATCAATTTTGAAAATAAAGCTTTGGAGGATATTCTAGAAGGTGAAGCTTGCTTTTCAAAGAGAGGACTAGTTTGCCATTTCGATAGGTTTTGGCCATCTCTTTCCTCTCTTCACTAGTTTTCAGATGCTTGGCAACCATTGTTGGAAGGCACTTTGGAAATATATCCTTGTGCCAAGGGTTTTTTGTTTTGAATTTTTATTTTTTAGATGATCATTTAAGGATTTTTCAATTTAAAATATGGAGCTTCGATAATCACCTTCTTCTCATGAAACCTTAGACTCCTAATTTCAACCCTTTGACAAAAAATATCTCTTTGCATCCTATTTGGGTGAGGCTTATGTATCTTCTATTATAATTTTGGTTTGAAACTGGTATTTTTGTTATTGGTTTTATATTGGGTGATTTATTATAAATTGATGCTTCTTCATTGAAATTTTCCCAGACTACTTTTTCCAAGATTCTGATGTGTTTAGACAGTTTTCAAGATCTTCTTGATAGGCTTGACCTAAATTGAAAGAAAGGTATTGGTCTCAAACCCTTGATTTCAAGGGAATCCCCTTTAAATGTAGGAATTGATTTTAGATTTGTCATCTTTCTTCCTCCTACCTTAAATCTAATCAAAAGCTAGAATCTTCTTGGGGAAAGGAGGCTAATGAGAAGCATCTAGCTATTTTTGCAAATAGTGATTCATATTGTTCATTAGGAGTGATTTCAAATAATGTTTTGAATAAATATTTGAATAAAGAAGTAAATTTGGTAAGACCAACTTAGAATGTTGAGTTTGGTGGTTTTAATAGTAAAAAGGAAAATAAGAGTAAAATTTTAAGAGGTAATCCTCAAGAAGGAAGTGGTGTGTTATTTTTGACTTCAGATAAATTAGGTAATGATGGAAAATGGAAGGTGGTTAAGATTTGGAAAAAATGTCATATTATTCCTATCTCCCCACCCATGACTATTAGTACTCATTGCAGAAGCAAGGAGATAAATAATTATGGATATTCTATTTGATATATTTTATTATTAAATCTGAAGTAAATTTTTACTTTTAGTTTGTTGGTTCAATTGGAATCGATGGATATATATTCCTTGATGGTTAGACTATTAAGTTAGGCAAATTTTGTTATTTTGATTATTATGTTTATTGGGTCAGCGACCTTTATTTTCCTAGAATTGATCTAAAAAAATGTATCAACGCATTAAATATGAAGGCACTGTAAAATGTTAAATGAACTAGGTGTAAGTTACTAAATTAAAATGTAGTAGGGGTGATTTCTCTACATATCTTGGTGAATACATATTAGTTAAAAATGGGCTAAGATTATATTTTCCATACGTTATCACTATTTAAAATTTAACAGAGAGGGGAAAAAATATTTTGAATATAAACTACACACCAATTTTTTGGGGGACATTAAGACATCTGTATTAGCATATAATAGGGATTCAACCTTTTATATATGTTCATGAAGATATTGCATAATTTTTTCTTCATAAGTTTCATTAGACTTTTCTTGAATATTGGTTTATGAAATAAGATTCATAATACACCCTTAAAGAGGATGTGAAGTAGTCAATAAAGGTTCCTTTGAAGTTGAAGATTTAATACAATGTATCATACATGATTACTCTTATTACTAAGTCATTTTATATTTGAAAAATTCTATTGGATAAAATTAATGACATGATATAGTAGTGCAACCATTTTAAATAGGAAGGCCATGAGATTGGACCTTGTTTAGTGTAACTTCTTTATTGATTTGGCATTGAATCCATGTAAAAACATAATGAAGAGCATGATAAAAAGTAAGATAAGATATAATGATGAAATTTAGGATATTATGAAACATATTAAAGAGATATCCATTTAAAAAATCCATTATGAAATAATAGATCTAATGATTATGAACATAATACTAGTAAAAATCAAGGTATGAAGGGTGATCTAGGCAAGGGTTTGAATGATTTTGTGGGTTTTCAAATATAATTTCTCATTTTTAGAGTAATTTTAGCCTAATGTTTCATAAAACTAACTATAAAGGAAAATTCATGCATGTATCCCACTATCCCATCTCTGAGGGTACAATGAGAGTAACTTCTATAAGCAATACACTCTTCTTAGGTATACCACAATCAAATGGATAAACAAGGATTATTATGATATAAATAAGGGACCCTTAACATTTATGATATACTTTTGGGTACATGGAAACTAAATGGTGTTTTAGTGTTGTCCAATAGCTTGAGTATTGGTGTAGTACCCCTCACATCACAATGTTGGTAAAAGAGAGCAATGCTTAACCCATAATGACAATCACTAAGTAGTTTTAAATTTTTTGAAATATATTTTCTAAAAACAAGCAACAATAAAATAAAAAATAAAGATAAAAATAAAATTAATTTTTTATAGATATCAACAAATTTCAACACGAGGTTGAAATAAAGAGCTTAAGTCTTAGATGTTAGCTGAGGTGATAATATAAACTTTTTAGTGTCAGATTAAATCCAAGGTTAATTAAGATTAACTTATGGTTTCAAATGTATATCCAAGGATGAAGGATATATTATTTTAGTGTCAAGAAGTTATATAAATTTGTGTGAAATCCCAGGACAAAAAATAAACAAACAACAAATACTGTTCTAAATAAAATACAAGTTCACTAGAATGTTTAATGTTCTTTTTTATTTAACAATGAAATGTTAAGAACAAATAAACTTTTGATAATTGATTTAGATCTAAAAAAATATACATATATGAATATAAAATATAGAATTTACAGAATTGGAAAAGAGTTATATATAGTAAATTGACAAAATATATGCAAACATGACTTGGATCTAATTTATTATTGATTGTTCAAAATAATTGTGGATGGAAATAAGCTAAAAATACATGTGAACCATGTCAAATTTGAAAATATAAATTCAAACTTTTTACACTATTATTATATATTAATATTATTGAATATTAACATATATAATTATATACTTAAATGTTCATTTAATTATAATAAAATAATATTATATTTTTGGATTGAAATAGAGGCTTGAGTGGCTTGTTGAGATGCACTAAATATGTTAATAACGTTGGAATTAATGTGATAATTTTAGGTAGGATTATTAAAGGTAATTGCCACCATGTTAATGACTAAACTAGGCATGTTGAATGAGAAAGGGAGAGGGGAAGTTGATAATTTATTTTCACCGAGTCTTATGAAAAACTTGATAACTAATTAGAGTATATTAGTGAAATGAAGAGGATGGGGATACCATTTAATTACTACCATTATATCCCATGTTGTATGGGTTTACATAGTTGCATCAAACACTTTAACAACAAACTATGGAGATCAATTCTTTCATTTAATAACACAATGAATTACAATCCATTCTCATGCGACAATTTGCCTTATTTGATTACATAAACATGGAGAAAAATATAAATACTAAAAAAATGGTATATAAAAAATATTTTTCCCTCAAATGGTAGTCACACATTACCCATACCAAGAAAAACACAAAGCATTAAATTTTGGTCTTTACTCTCTTCCCTTCACTAGTCGAGCCTCAAAATAGAACATCATTCTACCTAAATAGAAAATAAATGGTTGAATAATTATCTTCCACCACATCTCTCCATTTAACCAAGAATTATGTTCATTTAAGTAGTGTCACAGATAAGGTAAGGAGACACAAAAGATAATGTCCACCTATATGTAGACCTGGGAGAACTTATTAAAGTAGTTTTTAATTTTAAAGATTAAATCAGACTCAATATGTTGACATGTTTGGTATTAAAATACCAAATAAAATTTATCAACATTCCCTAAACCATTTCAAAGAGACTTATCCCATGTTAGGCTCCAAAATTCGTGATACATTATGAGAAATAATACTCTTATTTGATCAGGATTTCCACAATGATTAAAACTATGAGAAAATGCACTGTGAAGTCTATGTCTTATTTGAGATTAATTATCTAAGTAACACTATAGGATTAACATTGAAATCCTCTAACAATCACAAGACCATTTCAAACCTTCACTTACCAATTATAATTGAATGAAATGTGTTCTATTCTAAGACTATTTCAAGCTTTTAATATTGTAGACAATCACCATCCTTCTCTAAAGCCAAAAATTACCCCAATGGGATTCTCTTTAATAATTACTACTATGTGAAATTCTCACCACATACAAGATCATTATGGTCTCTTCATTTTGAGATACATTTTGGAGATTTTTAGCTCACTCTTGGCCTAGTCAGGTCTTTGACTAACAAAACACACTGAGACAAAACATTCAAGGTGTTCCCAACCCAATTGAGATATGATTATGAGTAACACTATTGAGTGTTAAGAATTCTACCCACATAAAATTTTAGAGATAGAAATATGAACATAATTATAAATCATTTTTAGGGAACCAAAGACTAAATAAACTAATTTGAATGTTGATTACTACTACAAAGGATTCAAATGTATGCAAGATCAAATCATTTATCTCCCACTTATAATAATAGGCCAAGTGCATGAAAAACTTGACATGGAAACCAAGAAATACTTTCTCCAATGAACACACCAAAACATAAGGTAAAATCAAACAAAGAACCAAAAAATAAACACACTTTGTTTTTGGGGATGTGAGATTACTCAAGACCTAGGATGCTCCTGCATCAGACACCTGAGGTTAAAAAATGGGATATCCTAATCACATGGACATGATATGTATCTAATTTACTATTATATTCATGATGAAAAGTGGCCATGGAATCCCCTTCCAACATACCAAGAAAATCAGTTGAATATTCTTCTTTTTCTTGTGTCATTTCTAGTTCCAACATGATGGTTCCAAAATTGTTCTCTTCTCATTTTTGATCTTTCTCTCACTCCTTGTGGTATTTTACCACCCAATATACTCTCTCTCCTTTGTGTAATTTAAACTACCATCATCTATCCTCCTCTACCAAAGGCATAACTATCTCTCAATCAACTCACATGTGGGTTGAAACCCACTCTCATCCATCCACCACCACTGAGATGCTTTATCACACACTTCACTCTCCCATGTGGGATTAAACCCACCATATATTGAACACCTCCTCCTAAATCCCACTTGGATTTGTTCACACTTTTTCCAGCTAAATGTTGGATCATTCACAATATCACATAACAATGTTTTCAACTTCACACATAGATGCATTATTATTTAGCACTACCAATCCCAACACAACCAAATAAACATACATTTGGGCATATGAATGATAGTCCATATCATACAAAATCACATCTTGGACAATCCTTATCTTTTAATCCTTTGTTTTTCACATTGCATAGTAAGCAATCTCTCCATCATAGTTACAAATTTATCTTCCTCTTCACATGTCTAGTCTTCTATACACATTAACAAATCCTTCCTCCACTTGGTGAGCTCAAGAGACTCATTATCCATAAATAAAACATCTAGTTCTTCATCACACACTTGAGATAATTTGAAACTCAGTTGATTTAATTCATCCTTCATCATGTTATAAGATTTCCCCATGTCAATATTGGGATTTTCAAAGCCTTCTCCAACAACTTTTAGTTGTCCTTCTTCCTCAATTGGTTGCAATTTAGACTTTACCTACATATGTATTTGAGGATCAACATGATCTCATGCTTTACCACACTCTTTTGTCTTCATATTAGATTGAAGATACTCTTCAAAGGATACAATATCAACACCAACCTATTCTTCATCCACCTCTAACATATCCATCTCTTGGTCAGATTATTCACTCTGATTCTCATACAAATGAGCAGTTTGGACTACACCACATTTAGTCCTCTTCTTAGACAATATATCCATATCTAGACCTACACAATGCACAAACACATTAGCTAAAATAAGAGTTTCCTCATTCACCTCATAAACCATCTCATCATGTTATAAAGGCATGTTGTCCAACCCTTTTCCAATGTTATCATATTGCTCATGTCTTCCACTCTCACCATGAGCTCTCAAAATATCCATATCATCCACCTCCAATGTTGTAATCTCTTCATATATACATATAATTTCATCTCTTTCACATAGCTAATCCTCCTCCACCATCTCCTTGTGTGCACTTGCTTGCAAAACATTCACATCTAATGTTTATTCCAAATAAACTTGTAACTCTACTTGGATGCCTTCATGCAATTATAAATCTTCATGGATGAAATTTTATTTCACCTTAATAATTTCACTCATATAAATGTGTATCATACCTTGGTTTTACTCAACCCTATTACCATCCAAAATAAAATTGACAAACTAGTTGTCATTATGAACCAAGTACCAATCGACACTTTCCCACTCATGGGACTTCTCAACCATTTGCCCATCAACACATAATGGTTCTCCAAATTATGGTGGATAATTTACCACCTATCCATCATCCTTCACAAATATTTATTCACCTATGGGTTGTTCCCATCTCTTAAACATACTATTATTTTTAAAATTATCATTAGGTTATACATATAGAAGCCTCTCCTTATTTCCTTCCAAGATAACCTGATCATTGGTGTATCTATACAACTCCTTGATACTACTTGAAGTAGTATTTGGCTATTCACATGGTAATTCTCCATCCATATTTCCCCTTTTGGAAATATTATTCTCACCAATGCTCTCAAGCCTCTTCACATGAAGCTTCTTCAACCATACCAAATGTAATTTTGGGTGTATAAAATGCCCCAGCATCTTGGAAACCATATGTTCCCACTCATAAACTTTCCTCTTACCCTTTATTTATATCCTCACTTGAAGATTTTTATAATATGTTGTTGCACCTCCACACAACCACTTACACACAACCTTCAACCTCATGGGGTCAACAACATTCATATCCCAAAAATACATATCTAGATCAACTATCCAGGTCATGAGTTATTCTATATTTTATTTTCCACAAAACAAAAAAATATAAATGAGAGATTTACCTCTTTTCTCCATTGCAACCTCAGTTAGTCTCTTTCATCTATCGACATATCTTCCTACACTTTCTTAGCCTCTTTCCAAAGCATATAAACACTCTTTTAGGGATAAAACCTCCACATTCAACTCTTTCTCAACACCATCGCTAATAATTACACCATCATCAATTTGTGCATACTTATCTAGTCTTTCTTGAAACACTTTCAACATCTTTATCAATTCACACAATGCATCTGCCCTTATCTTGTGTGTCATATCTTACCATGAATCAATAGGCTCCTCTTTCATAACTTATAATAGAATCTAAATTTATCCTATCATAGACTCCCTCACACTTTTTTAAGACTTCACACACCTTCAACCACCTAAGAAGGTTTCTCAATAACTTGAAATCTCTATGTAGACTTCTCTCTCACATCCTACAACACTTTGAGGAGTTTTTAAAATCACAACAACAAGGAAATTACCTTGCTATAATACCACTTGTTATAATCATGAGGAGGGGGAGGTAATTTAAGTCCTACCATTATCTTATATGTTCTATGGGTTTACATAGTTTAATAGACATATAGGTATTTCATCAAACACTTTGACAACAAACTACAGAGATCAAATCTTGCATTCAATAACACAACAAATTATAATTCATTGCATGCCATAATGTGGATTATTTGATTATATAAATATGTTAGAAATAAAAATAATACACCACTGGTCTATACATGGACCTTATGTCCTCAAATGTCATTCATACATTACACAAACCAAGAAAAACACAAAGCATTATAATTTTAGTCTTCAGTCTCTTCCCTTCACTATCAAGCCTCAAAATATAATTTTATTATGTCTAAATAGGAAATAAAGGGCTGACTAATTTTATTCCACCATGTCTATCAATTTTACTAAGAATTCTATTCATTTAAGTAATCTTACAGAGAAGTTAAATAGACATAAAAGATAATGTCCACATACAGGTAGACCTGGTTGGGTTTATTAAATCAATTTTTAACTTAAAGATTAAATCAGGATTAAGAAGACATGTTTGATCTAACAAGACCAAATCAAATTTTGAAAAATGTGCAAAACTATTTTGAAGAGATTTAGCCCATGTCAGGATCCACAGTCTATGTTACATTGGGAAAATAATGAGCAATAATGCTCTTATTTGATCAGGCTTTCCACAATGATTATAACTATAGGAAAATGCACTATAAAGTCCACATCTTATTTGAGATTCACTCTTTGAGTAACAATACAAGATTAATTTTAAAATCCTATGCCAATCAAAAGACCATTTTGAACCTACACTTATCAATTATAATTGAATGAAATATTTTCCATTCCAATATTATTTCAATCTTTGATCTTATAAATAGTTGTCATCCTTTGTTGGAGCCAAAAATGACATTAACGAGCTTCACTTTACTAATTACTACCATGTCAAATGTTTACCCCATCTAATACCATTGTTTTCTCTTCATTTTGAGATACATTTTGGAGAGTTTTAACTCAATCCCAACTTAGTTAAGTCTTTGACTAATGAAACATATCGAGAGCAAACATTCAAGTTATTCCCAACCCAGTTGGGCATATGATTTTGAGTAGCACTATTGAGTGTTAAGAAGACTACCATATACCATTATAGAGATAGAAATATGAACACAAATATAAAATAATTTTGATGGAAATAAAGGCCATATTAATTAATCTAAGTGTTGATTATTACTATGAAGGATTCAAATGTATACAAGACCAAATAATTTGGCTCCTGATTAGAATAATATGCCAAACACATGAACAAATTAACATGGAAACTAAGAAATACTTCCTCCAATGAACACACTAAAACATAAGGTGAAATAAAACAAATAACTAGAAAATAAACAGACTTTATTTTTGGTGATGAAAGATTACTCAAGACCTAAGATTACTGAATATATTTTAAAACCATGAACCTTCAACTCATAATGAGAAAATATTTCAAACTCTTATATTAATCATATAATCATGTGATTATTTGTAAAATTTACTCTATAAAAGTATGTCCCTATTCCAAAAGGAATGGGGAAATTTTGGTCACCATAAATAGTGATTAGTGTGTGGAAAACATTTTTAAGTGTTTATAATTAAGAATCTCTAGTTAATTCAAAATTTAAAAAATCATGCAAGAAAATTTCACAATTTCAAAAGAAACCTAAATATTAGTTTTAGTCTTAACACACAACATATTAAACCTTGACCTCTGCAAAGAGTCAGATGTGTATTAAAAGTGATTCATTTATTTTCTTTTGAGGTTTTTGATATAATGTGACTGTGATCAATTGGTCAAAAATTATAAAGAGTGTTTTTTGTTTTTACTCTTTTACTTTTTATGGGAATGGCTAGGGGGTGGGTGGGGAGATTGGGGGAAGGCTTGGGAATTGATCTAATACTAACCAAACATCTATAGCCTTGATAGAGATACCTTTTAATCCACTCTGGGCTTTTCTTGATTTCTATCCAAGTCTCTATAACACTGATCTATGTTTCCTAAATCAACCTCTTAGGAGAAAGGTTTTGATTTTTCTTTGAATATTTTGTGTGCTCTTTTTATTTATTTTAATTTTTTTAATATCTCAAAGGTTTGGAACCATGTAATTGGGTATGAGGATTTTTATATAATTTATTCATAAATGGTCATTCCTTTTATTTTTTTATACCTCAAGATAATAATTAAAACAATTAAGTGTAGTCATGAATATTTCTAAACACAATTACTATTCTCTATTCATGTGCTAATTTTAAAACAAATATTCAATTCTCTAATGAAACATAAATAAATTAAATACAATCTTGGTATTTAATAAAAAAATTATGGTATTTTTTAAAATTTTAAACATTTTGTAGTGAATTTAGCTTTAATCGGCCAATTTAATGTTATTATTGACCTCTATGCCTTGGTTTTGAGATGATGTGAACTTCATTGGTAACCAATGTTGTATAGAATTAATTTATTTTTCTTCTTGTGTCTTTAACAACACTGATTAAATTAACATTATTGAAGCAAAGCTACTCTATGAATGAAAACTAATCTACGAACTGACCATATACTAACCTATTCCTAATCCTACCCTAATCCTAAACTAACCATTTATAGTCAAGGCTTGGAGGATGGACTTAAAAACTTGGTACAAAACATTTGGCACTACCTAGTAAAGAAAATATTTAATTTTTAGTATTCGTAGTCTAACAATACCATATTTTTATGCTTTCCATAATATCATCAATTTTTTCATTCCAAATCTAAGAATATTTACACATTTTTGTTTAACATGATGATACCTATTAAATATAATATAAAAGAAAGTGTTGGATAAGGGTAAATATGCCTCGAAGTTAGGAAAAATGAATTTATGAAACCCTTATACCTATATTTTTATAAGATATAGAATCTGAGGCATGGTGGATGCCAATTATTTATAATGTGATTCAACAATTTTTGTTTCTTCATATTACATAGGCTCAATGTGTTCCTATTTCCAAATGTGTTTGTCACATTCATTTTTAATTAGTGATCCTCTTCAAGAAGTAAATTTTTTAGGTCTTCACCAAGGGGAACACAACTCACCTCAAAGATATGGAATAAATATTTTTTACTATCAATTTTTATGTCTCCTTCATATTGGCAACACTCTTCTTGAATGATTAAACATTATTTATCAATTAGAAGCTTGTATCCTTACTCAAATATGGAAAACAAATCCATATTGACAACTTTCTCTTTTTATTCCTCTTTCTATATGCATTAGTGTTGTCTAATTTCACACCACTATTATCCAATGTTATCTCATTAATAGAATGTTTTTTTAACATATTGACCTCCATGATAACTTGTTTAAATTATATGCAAGATATTGTCTCTTATTTTCTTGATTGTTACTCATCTTCCTGTGATTCCTTTAATGTGTGGACTTGTGCATCATTCTCAAAATTTGAAAACACATAATTATAAAATCCTTCATTTTAAACATACTCATTAGTATCACTTTAATTTTTATCTATAACATATGTTTTAGTTGGTTTAATCATAAGATCTAAATTTGTCTCATGTTCAACAAAGAGATCATAATTTTGTTTAGTGATTGGATCAATTTGACACACATTTTGATTTAAACAATCATCCATGGGAAAATTCAAAAAATTTTGGGCTTAAGAAATGTTTACTACAAAATTTTGATAGAAAACATAATTGTCATTGATGTTTGGGAAGACAAATCTCTATTCAAAGTGACAACCTCTGCATAAGATAATGCTAAATTATTTATCAAAGATGTTTTAATGAATATGGATATGAGGGGATCTAAGGAATGAAATTATATGTTCAAAATTATGGAGTGTGTGTGTGTGTGTGTGTGTGTGTGTGTGTGTGTGTGTATATATATATATATATATATATATATATATATATATATATATATATATATATATATCCATTTGGAATGTTTCTATATATCTCCTCAAATTGAGATTGAAATCCCTAATTGGCTGATTAGGTTGTCTCTTGAGTGTGAGCAGTTGATTCAAAAAAATGAATAAATGGATGAACAATCTAAATTGTAGAAGAAATGCATCTTATAGTTCCTTCTAGCTCTAAATTAAAACAAAAATTAAATTTAAAAACCATTCATTCTCAAATCCATTAATATGAAATTAAAAAAGCTACATATTACATCCTCATGCTAAATAGTTGAAAATACCAAAACACTTTTGAAAGCGTGAACATTTTTTTTAGTAATTATTTTATTTTAGAATTTGGGGACATAACTTAAAACATTTTATGGGGATCTCATTTTGAATAATAGGGATTCCAATGGTTGTTTTACCAAGCTATACCATGATTTTTTTCTTTTATTTTATATTTTTATATTTTTTATGGTTTTTGACATATTTGATTCAAATCGAAATAAAATCACACATTGGGTGAAAGTGATCACAAATGGCCCTTCTTCAAGTTATAAATAAATATATTGATTTGGGTTTTATACACACCACATACAATTGGTTTTCACCCTCTAATTTTAAGATTATTCATAATTTAGCCTAGGGCACAAGTTGCAGGTTGTGACTCTCCTGTGTAATCATGGTGGAATAGTAGCATGTGACCTAGAAACCATCAAGGTAAATTTATTCAACTTATTAAAATAACACTCAATTATAAATATTTAAAAGTATTCTTATTTCAATAATCAGATCTCATAAAAAAAATGGAAGGGTAAGGCAAAAAAATAAGGTTTCATATTTTTGCGTAGTAATCCTTTCACTTAAGCAATACTTTTTGCAATCTACTTTAAATCAACTTGCATTCATCAAATCTAGTCATGTACTCAAACATGAATAAACACAATGTGAGAGTATAAATACTATTCATCATGAGTAAATCTCAGTAGTATTTCTTTGTAATATAAATTATTCATACAGAATAGCTAAAAACACATTCTACCACAACAATTTTATAAAGATCCATTTTACTATAGAAAATAGAAACTAATGCATACATCTAGAATAATATGATATTAGAATAACTAATTTAAAATATCATAATATTAAAATTAATTAATATTACCTACTCATAATAAATCATATAAATTTCATATAATGATCACTAGAAGCTAATAAAATACATCATCAATCTAAATTTTTGAGAAAGCAAAAAAAGAAAATAAACTCATAAAACATCCAAAAATATTTCTCAAGCTATATGAGACTTTTAAAACCATTATACATTATATTTTTTCAATAAAATTCATTTATAATAGTCAGAATGTCACCATCTTTCTTTTTGAAAAAGATTACATGTGATCACTTATTAAAAATAGATTATATCTAAAACTATCTAAAGTAGTTAAAAATAGATTTAAAGCTTTAAATATAAGTTCAAAGTGAGATATGCTAATTTGTAAGATAACCTAAAATAACAGTTACACTTTGAGGTGGATATTATTTATTCCTTATTTAAATTAAGAATATCTAAAAGATCATCAAAAGTGCCATCATGTTTTATCCATGCAACTATGACTTTACCTTATTGAGAATTTTCCTGATGCACATTTTGTATGGAATTTTTTGGATCCTTCAAGTAATTTTTAGATATTTTGGAGTCTCAACACAATTAAAGGTGTATGATCTTATAAATCATAAGTTGATCTTTCTAAAAAGGTATTATGATCCAAATTTTGAGAAAACCCACAAAAGTTAACCCTGACAAGATTGAAAACTATATTAATGTTTTATGATCATTACATATATATATGAATTCACATAGTCTATATGTTTATTTACTTCTTTAAATATAAAATTGATGCAACATGTGATTATATATCAATCATCACTAATCAATTTATCCCATTTTATAACCACATGGATTCTACACTTGTTAATTATCTGTGCACATCTTGTGTGAATAGCTTTGTGTGACCATTATGTTCAATTATTTGTTACTATATAAATTATATTAATTTTCATGAAAACTATGATAGGTTGATGAGTGACGATGGTTGTAAATATTAATGTCATGTTTATGGAGTGATGTGGCATACTCTAAGCAATTTGAGCTCTCAGAAAATATCCAAAAAATAGGATGGCCTCAAAGTGTATCATCTTAATCCACGTGTCTTCATCACATAGATTGTATGAGCTATCAAGAATCACTTATCACCTACAAGTGGATTGTGTGATCCATTTTTTTGGTTTTTCAAATTATGAGTCCTTCTATATTGATTAAATGGAAGTCTTTGATTGGCTTAAAGTGTCATAGTTATTGAATCTATCAATGTCATTGCTTAGTTTTGAATAGTTGTGAGGTTCAATTAAATAATACACATTGCATCTTATGATTAGATCTCATTGTGGTAGTTGTTAGATCCCTATGATGTTCATTTTAAATTATATCAAGAGTGTAGTAGATGAAATCATGAGATGTATCTAGTTTTTATTAATTTAGAGACATATTTTCCAATCCTTAAGATTTTGAATGTGTAAATAATGCATAGTTGTTAGGATAGAAAATCATGATGGTGTGACATATTTTAGTTATTTCATAGTTAAATATGGTTTGAATCATTGAATATGAGTGAAGTATAAGGACTATGTGGTTTCAAGGTTGTAAAGATGCAATGTGTAGTGTTATAAACATGATGTGTGGCATCTTATGAGAATTTCACAGTCATGCATTTGAAAACTTTTCATGAAGAGGTGCAAGCACTATGAGATGTTTACCAAATAACATCATGGCATGTGGCATCCTACAATTGGATAACATTCATGCATTTATGATATTTCTCCATGAAATGATGAGGATTATGTGGTGCATAAAAAAAAACTATAAGTTAATTTAAGCATAATTAAGAAATCATAACATGAATTCAGACCAAGTAAAGTAATAATAAATATTGAAAAATAATGCACAAAAAGTAAGATGATCTATCATAGGACCCCAAAATTGTTAGAATGCATATGAATTTTATTAAATAATGAGAATTATTAGGCATTATTCCTATTGTTTAGGTTTGGTATTAATGTTGTCATTGATGTCAAAGGTTCTTGAGAAGGTTGATATCATTGTTATTGTCATTGACTATCTTTTTTATCCTAGAGGTGCTCTTATTAAAATTGATGTCAAAGGTGCTTACGAAGGTTGATGCCATGTGACTATAATTTTTATTGTCATTGATATCTCAATGGGGTTCTAATGAGTGTTATGTTGTGACAAGATAAAATGTTGAAGGTCAGTTGGCATGGTCATGAGGTCACAGATCTTCATGAAGTCACTAAAGAGTGTAGCTATGAGAGAGAATATTGATCAATGTTATAGTGATTCTGAGAGTGTCATATATGATTGGTATATGTTCTTATGTTTGAATGAGTGATGTGAAGGTTCGTATGGAAGGTCCTTATTATCAAAATTTCCAAGTGCTTGAGACTAATAGTGTCTTAAGAATCTATGTGCATAGGATGCCAAGTCTTGTGCATGAAGAGTCATGGTGGCATGGTGAGATGGATGTTATCAGGCTTGTAAAGGTTATAGAATATTGATATCAAGTGTCTTTGAGGACAAGGTATCTTGTGAAGCTTAGTTATGGAATGAAGAGATCTTATGTGAAGGTATAATCTTGGTTGCATGGTGAGATAAGGTTTTATAAGGATGTTTGACATTGTTTGAGAATGTGAGATGTTGTGTGAGCATGTGAGTGAAGTATTGAGAGCTTGAAAATAGGTTTAAAGGTTAGTTCAAATCCTAATGAGGTGTGAAGACTTAGGTGTAGAAAATAAAGTAATGAGAGCATGGCATAATGAGGCATGAGGTTTAGTTTCCAAGGTAATTATACACATTTTAAATTTTTCAAATGTGTGATAGGTTATCCTAGGTGTGTTCATACATTTTGAGGTCATAGTATGAAGTACAAGGCATGAAAAGTGGTTTTTAGGTCTCTCAAGTGCACAAAATGAAGGATTATCAATTTGAGAAGGATTTTATTGTGTTAATTATCTTGTAAAAACTTTGAATGTGAACCTAATACATTCATGATATATGGGTAAGGGTCCTAGCTCAAAATTCTAGGCATTAGTTTTTGGATTGAGGGGCTATGCTTTGTGAATGATTATTAAGAATAGAAACATGTTTAAACCCTCTTAGAACCCTAATAAGGACTTGATGTTAAATATTTGGATCAAAAAATGACCATAATGAATTTATATGCTTAGTTAATTTATTTTATCTTATAGTTTACTCTCCTAGGTACCTCCAAGTGGTATTGGTTAGAGAGAGGAGAGAGAAATTGTCGAGTTACAGGCTTATTCCTAAAGAAGTTATTGTAGTTATCATAAGTTATATTGGACACAGTAAGAAAATAGATGGAGGAATAAGGTAGACTTGTGTTTCATTTCCATGAATATTTTTGTAAAATTTCTAGTCCTAAAGTGTGCTAATCAGTCATTTAAGTTATTTAGTCACTAACAGGCCTAATGGTGTAAACAGTGAAAAATCTAAGTAGTAATGAGAAGATGATTATGAATGTGTTATCATAATAGAATGATGAAACCAAGTGCATGGATATGTTTTCTATTAATGTTATGTCCTATTAATTCTTGTTATAAATCTTTAAATTTAGGTACAATGGTGAAAATGATGAAGATAAAATGACTTCTTTAACTTAGTGAGGTCTGTGTATAGTGAGATCAACAAATTGGTCTATAAGACCAATAGTTACCAATATACCATATGATGTTTATGTTTTAATATGGTTTATATATTTCATAGGATCATCTAATTTAATAATAAGTCTTTGAAAGTGGTCATATAGGTGTTGAAAGTCAATGTCACCATGACTATGCTTTAAGGTAAACTGACAGTTTTGGGTAAGCAAGTTGTAGTGATGAGTTTGAGGCTTTATGCCCTGAGTTGAAGTATCTAATGAATATGTTGTTGTTTTTTGTGACTTTAAATTAATATTCATGATTTTTTGAATCTTTTAAGTCAGTGTAAGATGTTGAAAATTTGAAGTCAAAATGGCTTGTCTGGTTCATGCAAGACTATGTGAGATAAGGTCATAAGATTCATCTATAATACCAATGTTTGTTACAATAGATTATGGTTTTTGTGATTTAGGTTGTTATAAATATGTTATAGAATATTTTTAATGTATTTATAATCATTTAAAGTTTCCTTTTAGGTGTTTTATGTCAAGTAGTTTCATGACTGGCTTTTGATAGTCTTGACAGTTCTAAGTGAGCATATTGAAGAGATGAGTTTAATCCATTTTTCCAAAATTTGAAGTGTTTAAAGCATATGGTGATGATAATGAGGTCATATAGAATCTTTATATTCACTTGTTTGATCATTTTTATTAGCTTAAGTAAGTTTGAGCTTTAATATTAAAAGTCATATTTTTCGTGTACACATGCCTAATAGGACTAAGTGCTAATGAAGCGTTTCAAGTAGTGATTTGTTGTAAA
The DNA here is from genome assembly GCA_037957365.1 of Torreya grandis. Lineage (NCBI taxonomy): Eukaryota > Viridiplantae > Streptophyta > Pinopsida > Cupressales > Taxaceae > Torreya > Torreya grandis. Next base: position 157,319 of record JARHVA010009352.1, read on the forward strand.
ATGCCTTGTTAAGCCTATAAGACATAAGTTAGCCTATATTTTATTATTATATGATATTTTTCTTCTGTGTGTGGATTTTGAAAGTGTTTTAAAGAAGGTAAAGTGTAACATGTCCTAAAGTAGACCTAATGGAATTAGGTCTCCATGAGACCTAAACATGAAATAAGGTCTAATAGAGTTATGATAGACCAAAAGGGACTCAATATTCATTTGAATCATATTTATGAGGTTTTTTGAGACCTATTCCATGGATTACCTAAGATTTTAAGAGTGATTAGTTGACTAAGTGGTATATGAACAAGGAATGGTATAAATACAAGGCACTTTTAGGCCTATTTGAGTAACCAAAATGTAAGTGAATGAAATAGCACATTATTGAGAATAATGAGGTATTATAGACCATAATATGAGTGTATAGGATTAGTCATGAAGACTGATAGTTTTTTTTCATATGCATATCAAGGTCATATGACCTAATCAGTCTTGAAGAGACATAGTTGAGCGAGGAAGCCTAAAAGGCAATTTGAGAGGGATAGAAGAGTGAGAAGAGATAAAAAAAGGTGATCATCATATTTTTCTGTAATCAAAAAGGTTTTTTGAAGGTGATTAAAAAAAATTTGTGGTTGACTTGGTTTTGATTCATCTATGGAGTTGGTTTCTCCTTGTAAGCTGGTGTTTGCTAAAGCCTAATTGAGTGGGTACATGACTAGTTGGGGTTGGTATTTTGTGTGTGATTTGAGAAACATTTCAGGTGATAATTCAAGCAAAGGTTATACCACCAATTGGGGTAGAATTTATTTATTACAAGAATATATTCAATACAGATGATATTAGCCTTGAGGTGGAACCTACCTGGGATGATTTCATAGAAGCTATAAAGGAATAATACTACCCCATTGGAGCATATGATGATCTGTATATAGAGTGGCAATAACTTCACCAAGATAAGGAACAATCTGTTCAAGATTACACTAACATTTTTCATTCTTTATTTATGATATTGGGCATCTAGGAAAGTGAAAAACACAAGGTTCTCAAATATCATGGTGGACTATAATGGTATATATGGGGGGAGATGGAACTCTTCAATTTGGAAATCCTCGGTGAGGTGTCCAAGTTCACAGTGAAGATTGAGTAGAAGCATGGAAGAATGAATATGAGGAGTCAGCCTTCAAAATGGAAAAGTGATAAAGAAGGTCAAACATGAGACCAAAATCGAAAGCAAAAAGAAGGGAAGACTAGGAAATGGTGTGATTACCACAAATCTGGAACACACTCCAAAGAAGAATGTCAAGCCATCAAGTCCCTAATTTCTGAGTCACAATCCTCAACACTACTACTCTACCTCATATACACCCTATAGTCAAAGAGGATGAAGAAGAGATTATAGATGTTGAGCTTGATGCCATCATTACTTCATCATAGACCCATGAGGAGAGGTTAGATGATAAGGAAAGGTTGTTTCACTCTAAGTTATGGGTGAAAGGTAAGCCTCTGAATTTCATTCTTGATAGTGGGAGTCAAAATAATTTAATCTCTGCTAATGTTGTGAAAAGACTAAATTTGTCCATGAAGCCTCAACCAAAGCCATCAAATATTGGATGGTTGAGCCTAGGGAGAAACCTCTATGTCACCCACTAATGTCTTCTCTCATATGCAATAAAACCTTTCCAAGATGAAGTCTTATGTGATGTGGTCAATCTATATGTTTGCAATGTACTCTTTGGTCAACCATTCATGTATGATTGACATGGAATCTATGAATTAAGAACTCAAAGGATCACCCTCATTATTGGAACACAATGCTAAAGGGTATTAGAGGTACCACCTTCTACATCTATCTCCCTGATTAGTGTAAATAAATTCAATCTCATGGTGGTCAAGCCACATAAATCCAAAAGGGTTGATGTTGCAGCCTTGACTACACAAATAACACAATAATAGAAATAAATAGATACCAAGTTGAAGAAGTTCATGTCCTTCCATCCATAGACTGATGGTTAGATAGAAATGGTGAACAATTAGGCCTTACATAGCTCCACAAAGCATAGTCCATTCCAAGTATGCATCAGGAATTAAATCAAAACACAACTACCACACTTGATGAAAAATATTGATGCAATGGGGACCATTGCTTCTAAGGGAGGGAGGAATGATTTGAGTAGCATTTTAGGTGACAATTTGGGTGATGGTTCTACCCCAATTGGTGGTGAAATCATCGCCTAAATTGTCACCTAAAATGTTGCTTGGATCAGTGTGGAGTTGGTTTTTCACTAAAGATTAAATTTTGTCTTATATAACTATAATCCATTTGCATAGATCAGTGGGTTTTCTTCCCCTTTAGGGTTTCCCACATGTGTAATGTGTTATATTGTTTCATGATCTTGTATGGTTGTATATGCTTTGTTATATGTTCATATTTGCATGAATGGTTCATGTATGCTTAAGTGGAATTGAATGAATGTTTTGAAGACTAATTCACCCCCCTTCTCAATCATTATGATTGAAATAATTAGTATCAGATATAGTATTTTAAAGTAGGCCTACTAGTTTGAAGGTGATCCTAAGAATCACAAGATGTCTAGTGATCAAGAAGACAACATATACGATGAAGAAGTATATTATGACATTGAAGAAGGAGAATCTGAAGTAGACCTTGAAGATGAGCTTAGAAGTACCCTAGATTATTTGAAGAACCAAAATAAGAGGAAACATGAGTCTATATCTATGGTCAAGGATCTTAAGGAACAAATATGTAACTTGAAGAGTGATTGGGTCAAAGAAGCTAAAAGGGATGAAAAGATCACCAAGGATCTCAAAAATTAGTTAGAAGGTGTCAATACAAAGTTTAGATCAAAATAAGTTGAGTATGATCAGTTGAAGATAGGGCTAGATTCCTTGAAGGTTGAGAATGAGTAGCTCATAAACAAGATGAGCAAGTTTGAGAGAGTGTGAAAATACTGAACAAGTTAAGATCACCAACATGAAATTCAACATAAAGAGACCAATCAGGTAGCCCAATCTAGTGAGGTATTCCAATTTTTTCAATAGTTTTGTTTTACTTTTCATATCTTTGGTCATAGATCAAGTGACAGTAGAATGTTATTAAGGGATTAGATATCATAGGACCATGGTAAAATGAGTGGTCATTAAATAGGTAAGTACATTAATTTTATTTTTTTCAAATGTCATAATACTAGTCATATTGTAAGGGACTGCAAGATGGAATTTGAGAAAGATTAGTCAAGATAGGAAGGTGTCTAGTTATACCACTAAGAAGTGGATCAAGAAGTAAGATCAAGTGGAGAAGGTGGAGAAAGAATTAAATACTAAAGAAGACAAGAGCAAATTCATATCATTAAATAAGAGTGTTACAAGAATAGTGAGGGTTGAGAATCTTAAAGTACAAGAGAAATAGCAAACCAAGGTATGGAAAAAAATAGTTAGCGTGAGTTATGATCAGTCCATAAACCAATGTGGACTATATACTGAGGTAGAGAAAGGATCAAAAGTGAAGGAATATCAAGAACACTTTTTATATATATCTATTGACAAGGCATTCAAAGACAAGAAGAATGATGATAAGTTGGATGAGTCAATTACTTCAATCAAGCCTAAGTGGATTCTAAAGAGAGATTATCAGTCTCATGATTGCAAGATGGATGAGAAGAGTGGATTGGAGATCTAAGAATCTCTTGAGTTCATGGTGTTTTAGTTCCCAATTAAAAGGGTGGCTCCATTAGGCTTCATGGAGACATTATTCTATTAGTAGAAGTATGATGTTGTAGTCAAAGAAGGTTTCATCTTGAGAAGACTCCAGGTTGTCTATGTTTTAAGCAAGGATATGAAGATGGATATTATCCATTATTATGTTGGTATCTTTGAGGTTTTGAAGTAAATTAGGCAACATGATGAGATATCTAAGGTTGACATTGGGTATCTAAAGTGAAAGTGTAGTCAATTGGTATATGAGATGTAAGCTTTTTAGTATCTATTTATGTGAGTAGTTGAGATTGATCTATGTTAAAAAGGGGTATTTGAGTCAATATGTTTGAAGGAAGATTAGGATGGTTTAAGAGTCCTATTGACTCTTGTGTTGAGCTATGAAGATAAAGGGGGAATCCATAATTTTGAAGTTGGTGTCAAGAGTGTGGTAGCTTAGTGTGTGATCAAAAGTTTGATCTTCTTTAGTTATGTCAAGGAAGGTAAGTGATCTTGAGTTACTAGTTCATTTAAATGGGATATGCTTAGTCTAAGAGGGAGCTTGGTAGCTCTGAGTTTTTTGTTAAGAGAGTTGTTTCCATGGGTGGTTGCTATAGTTTTTGAAGATTTTGTGCCATCTAGTGTCTTTGAGAGGTAGTATCAGCTCAAGGGGATAAAGTGTGATTCTAGTAAGTTATAGGTGACCCTTTGTCATTAATGTCAAAGGGGGAGAAAGATTAGAAAGGGAGAGAAAAGGCAAGAGCTAGATCTAGGAGATGGTTTCCATCAAGAGTGGTGGTTGCCATAGTTTTCTATTTATTTGCCATCAATGACAAAGGGGGAGATTGTTGAGAATTATTCCTATTGTTGAGGTTTGGCATTAATGTTATCATTGATGTCCAAGGTTCTTGAGAAAGTTGATATCATTGATTGTCTTTGTTGTCCTAGAGGTGCTCTTATGAAGATTGAAGTCAAAGGTGCTTATGAAGTTTGATGTTATGTGACTATCATTATTATTATCATTGATATCTTAGTGGTTCTCTAGTGAGTGTTGTGTTTTAATAAGCTAAATTATCAAAGCTGAGTTGGCATGTTCATGAGGTCATAGGTCTTCGTGAGGTCATTGAAGAGTGTAGCTATGAGAGATAATATTGATCAATTTTTTAGTGATTCTAAGATTGTAAGATATGATTGGTATATGTTTTTATGTATGCATGAGTGATGTGAAGGTCATCATGGAAGGTTCTTGTTATCAAAGTCGTCAAGTGCTTAAACCTAGTAATGACTTGAGAAGGTATGTGCATAGGATGCCTAGTATTGTGCATGAAGAGGCATGGTGTCATAGTGAGATGGATATTCTCAAGTTTGTAAAGGTTATAGAATATTAATATCAAGTGTATTTGAGTAGAATATGTTTTGTGAAATTTAGTTATGACATGAAGAGATCTTGTGTGAAGGTAAAAGCTTGATTTCATGGTGGGATAAGGTTGTATAAAGATGTTTGACATTATTTGAGCATGTGAGATGTTTTGTGAGCATGTGAGTGAAGTATTGAGATCTTGAAAAGAGGTTTGAAGGTCAGTTAAAGTCCCAATGAGGTGTGAAGACTCAGGTGTAGAAAGAAAGGCGGTAAGAGCATGGCCTAATGAGGCATGAGGTTCATTTTCCAAGGAAAGTATACATAGATTATATTTTTTAGATGTGTGATAGGTTTTCATAGGTGTGTTCATATATTTTGAGATCATAGTATGAATTACAAGGCATGAAAAATGGTTTTTAAGTCTCTCAAGTACACAGAATGAAGGATTCTCAACCCGATAAGGATTTTTTTAATTCTCATTAGCTCATCAAAAAATTTCATGAAAACCTAATATATTCATGGTAGATGGGTAAGGGTCCTATCTAAAAATTATAGGAATTAGTTTTTGTTTTTAGGGGCTATGATTTATGAATGATTGTTAAGAATAGAAACATGTTTAAACCCTCTTAGAACCATAATAAGGACCTGATATTGAATATGTTGATCAAAAGTGCCCATAATGGATTTTTATTCTCAAGAAATATATTTTAGCTTATAGTGGACTCTCCCAGGTACCTCTAGGTGGTATTGGTTAGAGAGAGGAAAGATAAAATGTTGAGTTATAAAATTATTCCTGAAGAAGTTATTATAGTTGTCATAAGTTATATTGGGCATAGTAAGAAAATGGATGGAGGAAGAAGGTAAAGGCTCATTTTTCATGTCCATTAAGGTTTCTATAAAATTTATATAACTCAAGTGTGCTAAGCTGGTCATCCAAGTTAGTTAGTCGCTAATAGGCCTAATGGTGTAAATAATGAAAAATATAGGCAATAGTGAGAAGATGATTAGGAATATGTTATCTTAATAGAATGATGAAACTAAGTGCATGTAGATTATTTTTGGGACTATTATTTCTTATTAATTTTTATTATAAATATTTAAATTTAGGTATAATAGTGAAAATGATGAAGCCAAAATGAATTGTCTGACTCAGTGAGGTTTGTGTATAGTGAGGTCAACAAATTGTTCTATAAGACAAATAGTTGCCACTACACCATATGATGTTTATGTTTTAATATGGTCTATATATTTCATAGGATCATATATTTTCATATTAATTCTTTTAAAGTGGTCATACAAATGTCAAAGGTCAATTTCATCATGACTGTGTTTTAAGGTAAGCTGGGAGTTCTAGGTAAACAAGTTGTAGTGATGAGTTTGAGGCTATCTCCATTGATTTGAAGTATATAATGAATATGGTGTTGTTGTTTTTGAAATTAAATTACTTTTAATTATTTTTTAAATCTTGGAATTCAATGTAATCTATTTAAAAGTTGAATTCAAAATGGCTTGTTTGGTTCATGCAAGATTGTGTGAGATAAGTTCAGAAGATTGGTCTATATGACCAATGTTTTATATTAGAGATTATATTTTTGTCATTAAGGTTTATATTAATATGTTATATAATATTTTTAATGTATTTATAATAATTTAAATTGTCCTTTTATATGTTTTATGCCAAGTAGTTTCATGACTATATTTTGACAGTCCTGGCAATTTTGAGTGAGCATACTAAAGAGATGAGTTTAAGCCTTTTTTTCCATAAGTTGAAGTGTTTAAATCATATGGTGATGATACTAATGTCATATATAATTTATATATGCACTTTTTAAAATCATTTTTAGTGTCTCAATTAGGTTTTAGCTTTAGTATTGAAAGGTATATTTTTGGTGTACATAGGCCTAATAAGACTAAGTATTAATGAAGGGTTTCAAGTAGTGATTTGTTATAAAATGACTCATTTAGAATATAAGACATTAGTTAAGGTCTATTTTATTATTGTATTATATTTTTCCACCATGTGTGGCATTTTAAATTATTTTAATGAAGTCAAAGTATAACCTGTCCTAAAGTAAACCTAATGGAACTAGGTCTCCATGAGACCTATAAATGAAATAAGGTCTAATAGAGTTATGATAGACTAAAAGGGACTCAATATTAATTTTAATCATGTTTATTAGGTGTCTTAAGACCTATTACATGTATAAATTAATAGGTTAAAGGTGATTAGCCAACTAAGTGGCATATGAACAAGGAATGGTATATATACAAGGCAATTTTAGGCCTATTTGAGTAAGCAGAGTGTAAAAAAATGAAATAACACATTATTGAGTATAAGGAGGTCTTGTATACAATAAAATGAGTGTATAGGATCAGTAATTAATATTTTATAGTGTTTATTCATATGTATATCAAGGTCATATGACCTAATCAATGTATAGGATCGGTCATGAAGAGACCTAGTTGAGCGAAGAAGCCTAGAAGGTAGTTTGAGAAGGATAAAAGAGTGAGAAGAGCTAAAAAAGGTGATCATAATCTATTTTGTAATAATTTTTTTTTTAAAATGTGATCAAAAATTTTAGGTGGTTGAGTTGGTTATGATTCATCTAGGGTTGGTTTCTCCTTGCAAGTTTTTGCTTGCTAAATCATAATTGAGTGGGTGCTTGACTATTTGGGGTTGGTGTTCCATGTGGAATTGGTGCTTCACTAAAGATTATTTTTTGTATTGTAATAATTTAGTACATTTTAATATATCAATGGTTTTTCTTCCCCTTGAGGGTTTCCCACATATTTAATGTGTTATCGTATTTCATGATCTTGTATGGTTGCATATGCTTTGCTAGATGTTCATGTTTGCATGAATGGTTCATGTATGCTTAATTGGAATTAAATGAATGTTTAGAATATTGATTCACCCCCTCCTAGTCATTGTGATTCCAACAAGAATACATCAATAATTAATGCATTTTGGCAACACATTTAAAAACCAAGTCTTAAAAAATATAATCATCTTGTATGAAATAAACTAAGATCACATGTTTGATAATTGACTAGAGCATATCAAAACAAATTTGAAATTATAAGCATTTATATCATAATGAGAAAATATTTCAAATTTTTATTCAATCATATATCATGTGATTCTTTTTAAGTTTTACTCTAAAAAATTGGGTGTGTGTTGGTCACAATAGTTCCAATTATGTTCAAGGGTCTAAAATTAACTAAAGTTGTCCTTGATTGATCCAACTAACTAACTAGTTCCATCAGTGATAAAATTAAGGCAAATTTACCCATAAATTTTATTATAAAATTACAACTACATTAATAGGGATAAAATTAGCCCAATTTACATCCCTAATTTAATCTAATCAAATAATGTGTTCAATAAATTATGAAGTTGGGGAAAATTGAGCCAAAAAGCATATAGTTTAATCATAATTACATTCACATGACTTAAATTGTCCCAACCTACATCCTTGATTCATCCAATCTACTAATTTATTCACTCAATGATGAAATTAGGTCAAACTAAGCCTCAAACATCATTGTCTAGTTACAACAACATTTATGAGGATGAAATTGGCTAAATATGCATCTATCATCTATCTAATTGACTAATTGGTTTAATTAATGATGGAATTAGGGCCAACTGAATCCTTATACACAATGTTTAGTCTAAATGATATTTTTGGGGATCAAATTGGCCTAATCTACATCCATGATTGATCTAATTGACTAATTAGTTATATTAGTGATGAAATACAATCCTATTAAGCCCAAAATTTCATCTTTTAGTTACATCTAGGTTCAAAAGGCTCAAATTAGCCCAATATACATCTTTGATTGATCCAATCAGCTAATTATTTTGTTTTAATGATGAAAATAGGGCTGATTGAGCCCTAAATTACATTTTTGAGTCAAAATTACATTCACAGGGCTCAAATTGGCTCAATATGCATCCCTAATTGATCTAATCAATTGATTTTTTTAATTACTAACAAAATTAGGGCCAATTAAGCCAAAAATCACATTTTATAGTTAAAAATACATTCACAAGGCTCAAATTTTCCTATTTTATGTCCCTACTTGAGCTAATAAAAAAATTAGTTCACTCACTAGTTAATTTAGGGTAAATTTAGCCCAAATTTCATTGTTTAGATGTAAATTACATTCACGAGGCTCAAACTAACCCAAGTTGTGTCACTATTTGAGTCAATCAACTCATTAGTTCAATCAATGATGAAATTAGGGCCAAATGAGCCCCAAATCACATTATTTAATTGTGTCTAGGTTGACAAAGCTCAAATTAGCCCAGTCTACATCCTTGATTAATCTAATCAACTAATTAGTTAAATAAGTGATGAAATTAGAGCTAATTAATCCCTAAATTCATGCATAATTACATTCATAGAGATTAAATTAGACCATGTTAAATCCCTAATTAATCCTATCAAAAAATGAGTTCAATTAGTGAAAATTTGGGATCAATTGAGCCCCAATTCATATCATTTAGTCACAATTACATTTTTGGGGCTCAAATTTTCCCAATTTTCATCCCTAACTAATATAATCAACTAATTGGTTCAAATAATGATGAAATTGGAACTAATTAAGACTCAAATCTAATCATATAGTCACAACTACATTCATGGGGCTCAAACTAGCCCATCCAATTAATTTGTTAGGTTAATTAGTGATAAAACTAAAGCTAATTGAGCCCCAAATTTCATCTTTTAGTTTTAACTACATTCGTGGGTCACAAATTTTCCTAAGATACATTTTTAATTGATCTAATTCATTAATTGGTTTAATTATTGATAAAATTAGGGCTAATGAAATATCAAATTACATCATTTAGCCATAATTACATTCTCAAGGCTCAAATGGGTCCAAATTATGCCCTTAATTAATTTAATCAAGTAATTGGTTATATCAATGACAAAATTGGGGACAATTTAGCCCCAAATCACATTGTATAGTTGCAAATATGTTCACAAGGCTTAAATTGGCCCCAATTGCATTCATGAGTGATCCAATTAAATAATTGGTTCAACCAATGATGAAATTGGAGCCAATCAAGCCTAAAATCACATAGTATAGTTGTAAATATGTTCATAGGGATAAAATTAGCCTAGTCTACATCTATAATTGATGCAATCAACCAATTGGTTCAATCAGTAATGAAATTAGGGCTAATTTTGTCTTATATTGCATTGTATAGTCACAACTAAATTCATAAGGCTCACATTTGCCCAAGATACATTATTATTTGATTCAATCAAATCATTGGTTTGATTAGTGACAAAATTTGGGCCAATTCAACCTTGAATCATGTTGTTTACTAGTAATTACATTGATTAGGTTAGCCTATGCTACATATTTGACTAATACAAAAAACTAATTGGTGTAATTAGTAAAATAATTGGGTCTAGTTGAGCCCCAAATCACTTTGTATAGTTACAACTATGTTAATGGTGCTCAAATTGGCCAAAGATACATATTTGATTAATAAAATCAACTAATTAGTTAAATTAATGATGGAATTGTGGCTAATTGAGCCCCAATTTGCTTCTCTTAGTCACAATTATGTTCATGAGGCTCAAATTGGCCCAAAGTACATCACTAATTGATCCAATCAACTAATTTATTCAATTAGTGACAAATTTAGGGATAATTAAGCATTGAATCACATCTTATAGTCAGACTTATGTTAATGGGGCTCAAATTTACTCAATTTGCATCCCTAATTGATCAAATTGACTAATTTTCTCAATTAGTATGAAAATGGGGCCAATTGAGTAGAAAATCTCATTGTATAATCAAAAATAGGTTTATGGGTCTAAAATTAGACCATGTTAATTCCCTAATTCATCCTATCAACTAATTGGTTTAATTAGTGATGAAAATGGTTGTATTTGATCCCTAAATTACATTGTATAGTCTAATTACATCCATGGAGCTCAATTTATCCCAATCTATAGTAGTGGAATATTTAATATCTTGAAATCCCATCCTAATATTCCACCAGAGAACTAGTACACTTGAAAAATATTATAATATTTTCCATATCTAGTTTTACAACCATAACAATTGATATTATTTTAGTGACATTGATGGAAACCCCATGAATACACTAATTGAAGTCACTAAACTTTTTAATGCACTTATCATGTAGTCATAATCTAGATTCTTTTTGACACTCCTAATTTTTTTGCATAGATATTTTTGAATACTAGGGATGCATTAATCTATCATTTTACACAAGAAAAACTAAATATCTTCTATTTAAATATGCATAGGATAAAAATGATTTTGGATTGAGAGCTAAGAGCATTGTTACAGTTGTTAAGCTAATTTAACTACTCACCATTCTGTAAGTTCATTTCAATACCTAATTTAGAACTATAAATGGAGAAGAAGGTTTGAATAGGGGAAAGAATATACATCTACATTTAGTCATGGCCTAAATAGAGAACTATGATTATTATGGCCAGATTTTATTATGCATAATTTTTTAGGAATTGATGGTATAGGTAAAAATAATTCACCAACCTTAATGTCATGGGATTTTGAAGCTTATGTAATTTTTCTTGGTGCATAATGTCTACATGAGTGGTTATAACTAACAAAGGGTATATCCCAAGCTACAATTGATGACTTGATGACATGGATGACATGTAATCATGTAATTTTGTAAACAACCATAACAAATTCACATAATTTGTTCAAATAAATAATTTTCTAGGTAAATAAAAATTATCATTTTAGCACTCTTTTTTCATTGAAAACATGATTTACTTTTAAAGTTTCTAATTTAATTAACAATGAAATAGGTATGAATTTATTATTGTGGTCACAATGGCTATTATTGGTGTCAATTTTTATACATTTATTTTTAGTGTTTTGGGGTATATAAGATGATAGTTTTAATTCTTACATTGTTTTTAGTTTTTTTGGGTGTATAATTTTTTATTTTTTTTGTGTGTGTAGCTTTTAAAGAAAACATTGTCACATAAGATGATAGTTTTGACTATAAATAAGAATAATTTGAAACTAAATAATATGACATACTAAAAATTCATGAAGTATTCCCATATAAGTAGATACAAACAAAATTCATGTGATTTGACGTTATATTTTCACTTACACATTATAAAAAGAGTTTTTTCCTCCAACATATGTCCAATTTCCAACTCTTAAGTTTTATTTTAACTATAGTTAAGTAAATATCATAGGTTTATTTGGACAATCACAATTTACTCCTTTCTATTTTCATCATTTTCCATTCTCCTTCTCTTCCCACAAGTGTGTATTGTTAAAATAACTAGTGCCAATTACAATTGACTATTTTCACATAAATTTTGAAGTCTATTGAGTTTTTAAAAAATTAAAAAAAAAGAGAGAGATTTTTTTAGTTGATTTTGATGGACTTGAATGTTAATGGTTAATATTAGGGTTTTTTTTATAATGGTGACAAGTTTAATATACATCAGATGTGAGGTTTCTAGACCATCTAATTATTTTTATTTTCTTAATATAAATTAATATATCATAAATAAATATAATGCAAAAGATACATTTTATTTGATAAATTAAAATGAAATAATTAAAAATACATGTTTTAAGGTAAATAAATAAAGGTAAAACATATAGTCCACAATCATTAGTGTAAAACTTGATGTAGTGTGAATCAGAAAAGGGAAACCCACCAAATTTGGAGCCTTATTACTTGCCAATTTTAGCATTAGTTGTAGCCTAACACACTTTGTGTTAGGTAAACATTCCAATGCAAACCTGTATTAATGATCACAAACAAAAGTTGTCACAAATTCATGAATTTATACTAGTGCTCTTCTTCCTCTTGTTCGATTGTTCCCCCTAGCTTCTCTATTTGATTTTTTAAAAAACTATTTATATAATCCCTTGGATTTTACTTTTTATGGTTGAGATTTTTTGTTTCTTCTTATGTGTACCCCTTGGCTTCCTTTTTGTTTCTTCTAAAAAATTATAAACTACAATAACATTACAAAATACTAAACTCAAAAATATATTTTCCTTTATCTTTGTCAATAGATACATATCATGTGTATATACATATGTAGATGTTTTTTCCATTCATGTTTTACACATGATTCTCATGGTATCTATTTGAGTGGGTGAGATGTAGGATATAGGATATATATGATTATGAAAAATTACATGTTATGTAGCTACTCTCTTTCCCAAACTTATGATATAGTTTGTGGTTAGGGATCTCAAAAAAAAAGATGCCTTAGACTACACAACTTTTAGAATTACATAATAAAATAATGAAATAAAATGAAAAAACACACAAAATAAAATATTTATTAAATTTAAGTAGATGTAAATACAACTTGCACACATAACTATAACAACAAAATCGTACACAATCTCAAATGAGATGTGTTTATAATATCATTTATGCATATCTCAGCTTGTTAACTCAAGGTCTTTGCAAGTATAGATATATCTCAGAATAATAACTATGATCCATATACTCAATACCATTAAATTTTTGTCTTGATAATAGGGCAATGTTTATACAAGGACAAGATCCACCTATTTATAATAATTATTAGCAACCTACCATCAATGTTAAATACTAGCAGTGCAATGTAGTATGTCATAAGCATTAAATATTAATTATAATTTTAATGCACCTTAACACATCACAAAATTAGGAATCATGTTCAAGCACATAAAAAATTTACATTTAATATGTAAAAACTTTCCATGATTCAAGAAATTAGATGCAATCGATTAGGAACTAAAACAAAATTTTAGTCATACCAAAACACAAGAACATACACATATAGATTAAGTTATACATAAGCCAAGTCAAAACCTTCAAAGGAAAAGTCATGACACTTTGAAACCAAAGGATGTTTGAAATAATCCTTGTGCTATGATGCCCATATTCACATTATTGTGCACCAACATGCTGCATAAAATATTTCAAGCTTTCATACTAAAAAATTTCAAGACTCCAATGTCAATTCTTTGTATGAAACAAAAATAAGGGTTTTAAAAATGAACCTAGGCCATGATATGAAAGCTACTATAAATTGGATCTAAACCTATGCATGACAACATACTTATGCATAATAATGCAAACATATGTACCGATAAAGGGAGTGTAAAATGACACAAAAAATGCACTCACATAAAGGTTGCACAAACATTAAAAATAAATTCCATGCATGTAAATGTAGCATAAAAAATTAATTAAACTTGTCAACAACTTAAGACTTATAAAAACTACAAAAATTATCATTTTTTATTACTAAGTGTTAGACTAAGTATTTCTAATTGATTTAAATATGATTAAAAGTGAACCCAAATGATTATGCATCATACATCCTATGTAACAAATTAAACATGAGATCTTACTCATTTACCTTCTAAGAGATTTGGCATTGGTATCCCTTATTTTTTAGTTTTTAATGTTATCATACAAGTTGCATATTCAATTCCTTATCATTTTCATTTTACTAGATATTTTTTATAATCTTTTATGTATGTCATCTTACTGACTTGTGTGTCAATCACATTCTCCACATCCCCAAACTCCTTCTCAAGAATCTACACTCTCTAATCAAAATATTCAGATTCTATTTTTAAACTTTCCTTATTAATTTTCCATTCATGATATAGATTCAAATCTGCTACATTTAAAATAATAGATATTTATATCCCTTTATGTAAACCTATCTCATAAGTATTTGTCACAAACTTTTGCAACACTTTTCATAGCCCAATCTTTTTCTAATTTAACATGTCGTAAATTTCATTCATAAATATTTATTTTCTAAAGTGTGTTATGACTAAGTCTCACACCTAATATTCCACTTATCTTCTCTTTACATCTTGGTGTTTTTTTCACTTCACACTGATTATTTTCAACTATTCACATACTTGATGATGCAAGTCAAAAATATACTCATCAAAATTTTCTACTTCAGCACTTTTACTTTGATCATATATTATGTTGTGCAATTATGCAACACATCTTGAACCTAACCAACAAACAATACAAAAAGGTGTCTTTCCAATACTTCTACTAACTAAATTTTTATTTACGAATTAAGCTTACACAATAATCTTATACCATAATATCATCATCCCTTTAATCTAACATTGCAATAAATTTCCATAACGTCTATTAACTACCTTTATATGTCCATATGTATAAGGATGATATGATAAAATGAACTATAATTTAGTTTTGAAATTCCTACACAACATACTTAAAAAATTTCTAATAAATTTCATACCTATGTCTAATACTATGTTGTGTGACAATCCATGCGATCACATAAATTCCCTAAGAAATAATTATCAATATACATCACATCATTAGTATTCTTATAGGAAACAAAATGTGTCATATTTGAAAATCTATCCACAATATAAAAAAATATGGAATCATTTCCTCTCTATGTTCTACTCAATCCTCAAACAAAATCCATTCTAATATCCTCCCATGGTCTCTCGAGAATTGGAAATGGTTGATATAACCCTATGTTTTGACTTCCCCTTTTCTAAATATAAAACTCTACAATATTGAACATACTCATGCATATCCAAACTAATTTTTTTCCAGTAATAGTTTTCATCCAACTGTCAATATGTTTTATCATAACCAAAATGACTTGCTAAACCTCCATTATGTTTCTATTTGATAAATATTTCACATGTTGAACCTCTACCTATACATAATTGGGATCCTTGAACAATAATATCATGAAATAATCCAACCCTGGTGTATTAACACCACTCAATGTTTTTTTTAATTCTCTTCATGCATCTATGAAATCTTCATATTCTTCATGCATTGCTTTAATAGATTCAAATCCTATGACTTATATTAGCATTTTGTTTAACAAAATAACTCTACAACTTAGCACATCTACAAATATATTTAGATTAAAACTTCCTATTTTCAACATAAATGAACAGATCTATAGGAATTCAACCCAATTCATTTTTCTCTAATTCAAATTCTCCTAAAAAAATTTGAACTATAGTGCTTAGTGGTATATATACAACACAAAATATTTAGGTAACAAATAATGCCACCACTTCTTTAGTGCTTTCACTACGACATAGAACTCCTGATCATATATTAAATATTTCTTCTTTGCAACATTCATTTTCTCACTAAATTAAGATATAGATTTACACGCTTTATTCATCACTACTCGTATTGGTTTGCCACTTTCATCATAATCTTCCTAAAATACCTTACTAAAATAAAGTAATGCTAAAATTAGTTGTTTAGTCACTTTCCTTTTTAACCAATATAAACTATATTCTACTTCTCTAGTCCATAATTTTATTTATGAATTTTATATAAAAACATTGATCACTTCACACGTCCCACTAAAATTCTTGATGAACTTCCTATAAATAATTACACAACCATGAAATATTTAAACTTCAAACATGTTCCTTAGAGACAAACACTCAAGTATAGATCACTTATATTTTGGATCCATCTTCAAAGCTTATTGAGAACTCATAAATTCTAATCAAATTAACTCCTTCATGAAGCTAAATTTATTAAAATTATTATAAATTTTTTGTTTTGTAACTATTGCAACACTTGTATCAAGTGTACTAAGTTTTCTTCCTTCATTTTAATGAAAAAACATATTTCATCCAAATAAACTATGAAAAACTTACCAAAAATGGTTTCAACACTTCATTCATGAGTCTTTTGAATGCAATCAATGTGTTACTTAGTCTAAATGGCATGTCCAGACATTCACACAATTCCTCCTACATATTTAAATTTGTATTCCACTCATCACTTTTTCTTACTAGAATATAGTGATATCCACTCTTTAATTTGATATTCATGACATAGCTCTCTCCACTTAAGATATCTTAAAAATTGTTCATGCATGGAAATGAAAATATTTACTTAATTTTAATTTTTTTATGGTTATTTAATTAGTACACAATATTTTTTCTCCATTCTTCATAGGCACTCATATTGTTGATAATTTACATAAGATCAAACTTTATTTTGTCAATCCTTTATCCAATAGCTAATGAACTTGCCTTTACACATCTACATTCTCCTTTGATGTCAACCTATTTTCTATTTTGTTTTAGAAACTCAAATGTGTAATAAAATCCATTAAATGACTTATACTCTTCAAAGGTGGAAAATTATTTGGTAGATCATTAGAAATAACCTCTATAAACTCGTTAAATAATTCTTTCACATCAAGCAAAAGTATTTATTCCAAATTTGTGGTTATGCTCACTTTTTGTGTGAGCTTCTAGACTATATGGTAGGGTAGGGTTTGATATCATATTCATCGATCCATATAATATAGAGGGGATTTCCTATAGATCAAATCTATATGGTGAGGGAGGTGAGGGGAATATCTCCATTGATAGCAGACCAACTGTGCCCTCCTCTCTTTATTATGGTAGATTAGGGTGGTATAGGATGGGTATTGGTGGGGTAGGTTTGTACCATTTTATAGAATATTCTCTCCTTACTCTCCTCCTAAAATAATTCCTTTCATAAAATCATCAAAATATTTGGAACTTTTTCCACTTGTTCACAGTTATCCTTCAAATTATTTAAAGTGTGTGTCACCCCATATTTAAAAAATATATAGATGTTTGTGTGGCCATCATGTTGTGCCATTATATCAATATTCTAAGGAATTCCCATTGACACATTGAAAACATCCATGTGGATTATATCACACAAAACTAAATACTTATAAGTTCTAATTATAAAACTTACTAGACATTGTTCATTCACCAAAACCTAATGTCCTTTCAACAACCATGAAACCTTATATGGATTCAGATGCACAATATTATTTAGACTAAGTTTATCAACCATATCTTATGATAAAATATTATCTATACTCCCATTATCAATAATCAACTTAAAACACTTACTTCTAGACTTGTAAATGGTTCTTAATAAATTATTTCTCTAAGCAGGACTATTCTCTTATTTTGTTGGTTTCAACACCATATTAATTATCATGAGAGATTCTTCAATTTATAGATCATTTATTTTATGAAAAGACATAATAATGTATTTATCTATTTGTGTGATATTTTCATGTACATTAGTTCTCCTACTTCATTCATTATACACATGTGGACACTCAAATTCTCTATGTCCAGCTTCAACACATATGAGACATGTACCCATGAATTAATGACCTCTAACTCATCCATAGGATCCTCAACCTATGATATTTCCTCTTCTTATTTGTGTACTTGTATAAATTCATTATGAATTACTTGCCTTGCTTTCTTGCATAGATAAATTTTACCACTTCCACTTCCTTGTCCACATCCACATGTGGATCTTCCTTTTCCTTATGTTAATTTATATTTGTGTGTTAACTTATCCTTTTCCTTCAATACAAACTATTATTATTATTATTATTATTATTATTATTATTATTATTATTATTATTATTATTATTATTATTATTATTATTATTATTATTATTATTATTATTATTATTCACTAGATCATAATTTGATCATACCAAACTCATCATTAATTGTAATGCATAACCAATTTACATACCTCGAGATCCTCTCAACATCATCTTCAAAATGACCTACTCTAATGGTAATTCTATATAACTATGTAGTGTAATATTTCACACTCATCTCCCTCTGTCACAATTTTAAAATCTTCCTAAACAAGCTTATTTTATAATTCATATGAATGAATTTATCCTTTAGTTGCATAATGAATATATTCTAAATATGAATCTTATCTTTGCCTTTATGAAATATTTTAGCTTGAACATGTTCTCACCATAAGGATTTGTGATCTTTCAAATTTGTACCAATGAAATTAACTCACTTTTTGATCTTCCATACTCTCATAATAAAAATACTTCTCTAACTCAATGATCCATTCAATGTGTTTTTCATGACTCAAAATTATAAAATAAATTTTGGAATCCAACTTCAAGTTACTATTAATTCTTGAAACATATCACAAGAATCAATCTTCCGGTTCATCAACCCATTCTTCTGTGACCTATTTGTCAAGCTCTTCATATATGACTTCACCATTTATTTCAACATCAAAAAACCCAATGCTTTAATTTTATGAAATCTCCATACTCTTAAGATGGGATTGCATATCTTAGATCAAGCCTTCCAAGTCTACAAGTCTTGGCACTTTGGCCACTCTAAACACTCTCACAAAAAAACCCTTCTTTTATGTGATATTTCCTCAAAATCAAATAAAAATCACTTACACCTTCTACCCAATAGTCTCCCTAGAAGATGTCTACACCTACTTTATACCCACACTCGTAAATGCATAAATTGACACTAAACTACAAGGACTAAAACCTTACTCTGATATTAAATGATATAGTTTGAAATTATGGATTTTAATTAAGATATGCCTTAGAACACATAGCCTTCATAATTACATAGACAAATAATGTGATAAAAATATGAAAAACATAAACTAATTATTTATTATATTTTAATCACTAGAAATATAACTTTCACACACAATAACAATAAAAAAATGTTACATGGTCTTAAATGAAATGCATTTACAATAATAGGTTTATGTACATCTTCTTACTAACTCACACTCTTTGCAAGTATAGCTATATCTTAGAATCATCATTATGATCTATATTCTCAAGCTTAATAACTTGTTGGCTTAAGCATAGGGGCATGTTTATATTGGCACATGACCCATCTACTTGCAATAATTCTAACAACCCACTATCAACATTAAATATTTAAAAAACATCTTAGTGTGGAAAATAAAATAAATGTTCATTAAAACTCCTGTGAACCTTAAAGAATATGCATCATAGGTGTAGAAAATCATAAAGTGACAATAAGTTAAACTGCAACAACCTTCCATGATTTAAGGAATTAAATGCAAATTACTAGAAACTAAAATAGATCTTTATCCATACCACATCATAAGAACATATGCACCCATATCAAGATACACATTAGATAAGTTTCAACCTTGCAAGGCTAAGTGGAAACACTTCATAACCAAAGGATGTGTGCAATACTCTTTGCATCATGATCCCCATATTCACATTGATATGTGTCAACATTATGTATTAAATATCAAAAACTTGTGATTAGTAACTTTGACATAATTTAACCTTAATTCTTTCCATGGATAAAAAACATAGACTTTCAAAATGAACATGTACAAAGTTTTGTAAGATACTAAAAATTGGATCCAAAATTGCATGCAACAACACACTTATGAAAAATAATACAAACATATGTGCATGGAAAGGTAAAGTAAAAAAAAATGTGCATGAATAAAGGCTAGATAAAAATTACAAAGAATTGAAATGTAATAAACCAATGCACAACTCAGGATTTGTGCAAAATGCATAGATTCTTATTTTTAACTAGGTGTATGTGGTTAATGTAGGAATACAAGTGAACCCATGTGTTCCTACATCACCTTAGGGGTCATGATCACATTTTTGGCATTCCTTACCTTAGGTGCTTATCTATATAATATATTTTTATGACATCATTATTTATTTCCATTTATCATAATTAGTTATCTTATGTTGATTACATCATATCTTGTTAATTCCTACATCTTGTGTGTTACATGGATATCTAAATTAAGTGGTTACATTGTGATTGTCAAATTATTGGTTGGTGTATATGTCTATGTTTCATCAATTATTTACATGTTTATGCTTGTTTATGTTTGATCATCTTGTCTTGTTGCATTATTTTCCATAGAGGATCCTCTAGTTATCGTGCCATCATGACTTATGAGTCATCTATCCTTGGATGATGTTTTCCTATATGTAGCTACATCTTTGTGTGAAATTATTGTAATATACTGTGTGATTTTTTTTCATGATATATATCATGAATTTACTATGTTTGGATCCATTTTTATTCCCATGTGTGTTACCATTTATGAGATTACTATGTTTGGTGATTATGTTTCATTGGTCCTTACCATGCATCTATGGGGGCACACTATTTTTATGTGATTCATTGCTTTATCTAAGCCTTATATGGGGAAAAATTGTGGCATTTAGGGAATACTAGTTATCCCCTCTTCACTTTCCATTTGAAAGCATCATGCCCTTATCATTGATTTATTAATATGATACATATATTTCACATACAAAGTATTCATATGGGGCATACTATTTTCCCATGCACTTTCCTATGCTGAGAATTACAAGATGTCATGTATACTACATGGTTTCACCTAGACACAGTAATTTTCCATATCTCCTATTTACTGATATAATGGGGCATGTTGTTTCCCTTGTCTCTTTCAATATTCTCACCCTCATATGAGGACACACACATTTCTACTAGGATTTACATAATGATATTTTATGATGGTTACATTCAAGTGATTTTTATGTTTTTTCAAAGTATTTCAATGCTTTGGCTATATAATTTTTTTTTTAAATGATGTATTTGACTCTTGATTTTGAGATGAATGATCATAGCAATAATTTTTCCAATCCCTAATCACAAAAAGTGGAATATATAACTAGATACTTTAGTTTTCATGATGGAGAAAAATTATTGAGTGAACTAAGAGCTATGTCTAGGACTTCTCTACTTCATTGATCAAGAAATGGATTCAGAAGTGGATCAGGCTATAATAAATCATTGATAAGTGCTAGTTATGTCTAGGAATTTTCTCATTGTTCAAATACCACCATGTGTAGTTTTTCCTATGAGCTCCCCTTTCAATTTATGTTTTTATTATCACTACATTTTCACATTGATTCAACAATGACTCAACCATTGTTTTAGGGAAAGAATATTTTTCCAATGGAAATCAAATCTATGTAGATGGATCTTAACTTGAGGATAATTTTATTCATCCATCCTTCCATAGGTAAGTCAAGGCATGTGATTTAATTTATTATTCTTATATTTTGATGCACACATGAAATGACACACATAAGGACACCAAAGTAGGGGAATTGTGTAGACACCCAAATTAGTACAAGTTATTTCTCCATAACATATTTTAAAATTTTTACACAATTGGTCCACTTGTGTATATGTGGTGGTTTTTAGGGTACCTTTTACCCCACATTACTCTCTCTTCTACATCTAACCTTTTATATGTTTTTGGTATTATTCCATTTCATATTTTGAGCCTTATCTACATATATTTTAAGCTTATTACACCCATACTAGACATATGTCTCTCCAATGATGGATTTGGCTGCTACATGTCTATCATTGAATTTACCCTATGTAAATTTAATGCACTAAATTTTAACTCTTTAATTTTTCCTTCCTCCTTGGCCTGATTTCCTTCACCTTTCATTTTGTACATGTCACTAATTTTTATGCTCAACCATTATGTGAGTCATGTCCTAAGGATTCCTACACATACAAATAAAAATTCATAAGTAAGAATAAAATGGAGAGCCTTCTAAAATTTAGAGTTTTTATTTGAACAAAATAATTTTTTACACTTTAGAAAGACTCCACACATTAATCCACCCTTCATAATGTTTTACTTCATGCTATTGTGACATCATCTAATTGTACCAAAATAGGCATAGGTAAATGTTCATATAGTTGCATCATCAATTCTAGGGAAGAGGAGGTTGAAACCCTATCTTGACAATCCATTCACACTACACTATAACTATGTAGGGTTGATTTAGTATACATGAAACATATTTTTAACTCCCTTAAGGTTTCTAATTCAAATAATTCTACCCCTTATCATTTTCATGTGTGTTTGGTGAATTAAATCAAGAAAATAAAAATAAATAAGTACAAACATTCTTCCCTCCAATTTAATGAAGCATAAATACATGATTGTACAACATTAGAAGGTGAACCTACATAAAAAAATACAAAACCAAAAAAGGTACACAACATAAATTCAATTATTAGTAGCATATTTGTCAATCGTAACATACAAATAAATTTGATATTCTAGATCTACCATGTACATATGCATTGACATCAAAGAAGGTTTAGTCTATATTCTTATACAATGAGTAGTCTGTATTTGAAACAAATCTTAATCATTCCTTCCACACCATTGATCCACTTCCAAAAATCCATAATTTTGGCAATGTGTGATTGTTTCATCTCTTTTTACTTTCATATTGTCCATTGCTTGTCAAATCAATTTTAATTACACATCTTCAATGTTTCTAGACATTGAGCCATATATGATTTATTATTTTAAAATGATATGTTCTATATTTGTTGTATACACCTTATTTTATTTAATTATTTGTATAATTTATAATATTAAACCATAATTTTGTAAAACATATTATTATATACATGTTTAATCCATGTTTGGTCACATATTTGACATTTTTCATCATGCTTGACACTCCTTTGATATTGAAGTGGTTACTTTATGTTTGATGTGCCTTCAATGTGGTTGAGGTTCCTTTTTCATGTTTTAGGTGTATTCAATATTTAATATGATTTTTCACCTTTTGATTTGTCTTCAACATTTTTGGTGTGTCTACTCTGAGTTTGATATGACTTCATTATCTTGTGTGCCTTCCTTATGGTTGGTGTGCATTCGATGTTTGAATTATTTTCTTTGTGATTATTAAAATGAGTTACATGTTCCTATTATAATTTCTTGTCATTAGGTTTTTAATTTGTTCTATAGTTTAATGATATATATCATTTGTATGTATTTTATTTATTACCTATTTTTCCAAGATCTAAAACATGCATCTATTTAGGGAAAGAACTTGTACTTATTATTTACACTACTTATATCTTAGGCTTAGAAGTGGAATCTATTTGGTCTTACACTTCTTGTAGTTTTCTTATGTGGGGCACACTATTATTATGTTTATATTAATCATATCATAGGCCCACATGGGAAATATTATTTATAACATACATGCTTCCAAGGAGACATGTCTCTATATATTTTTTATATAAAAATGACGTATAATTGTAAAAAAACACTATGCCTACCAAGTAAAATAATGACATAATGTAAATATAAATAAATAAATAAAAATAGTAAATAAAATATACTGAGGGATAGGGGGATAAAATTACCTTGAAAATTAAATGATCAACATAAATGAAAGAGATTGGAAAATATAAATGAATACATATTTTTGACTTACCTAGATCTTAGCAGTTGTTCAAAATGTAGAGAAGAAGAGTTTGGAATAGTACAGAATGAACTCTAAAAATCAAACTATGTTGTGTTGAAATGACCACTTCTAGACTAATTTAAAAGGGTCATGATGGTTTCAACCACTCTAAAAATGATAGTCTTTCCTAACAGTGGAAAACCTTCTCTAAAAATGGCTTCATGAATCTTTGTAGTTGAAAACTTCCTCAGATCCTTTTTTAGCAACAAATGTGCATAATACTCTCTCATATTCATGAATAAGAGTGCATATATTTAAGAATATTGTATCCTTCAATGTAACACTAATTTAGCCTCAACACTTATAAAAACATCTAAGATAGAATAAAATATGTAGGATTATTGGCTTAGGCCCCCCTGAGAGTTGGAGCTACAAATTAGTGATGAGAATCAAATCTCAATGTAATTATAGTGCAAGTGTCCCTTCCCAATGAGTGAGATAAACCTCCATCTTCTCTCCATATGAAAATGTATGCAGTTATATTGTGATCTTCCATTTAGGCCCTCTTTTTATATATGTAGAAATATAAACCTTAAAATCAGTTGAAATATATGATAAGAAAAATTTAGTATGCCCTAGACTTGCACTATGCAATCATTTATTGTTGAAATACCTTAGAATGTTTTGTATCTATAGATTTATTAAATTCAAATCAGAGAGGTCTATTAGCATGCAATTCAACATAAGAAAATAGGGAAAATCCAACAAAAATATGCCCATGTAATGAATAAAGAGGAACAAGTGCCAAAGGGCCCACAAAAATAAAGTGACCACTTTCAAACTTTTCTAAAAGAGGTTTGAACATTATTGGAATAGTACAAAAATAATAAAAAACTAGAAACAACATAAGAAGAGAAAGGAAGGGGATCCTTGAGCACAAAAAAAAATATAATAGAGAGAGAAAACATAAGAAAGTGAGAAGTACAAGGCGACACATAAAGGAAAGAAGTGAAAACACAAGAAAAGGTGTCAATAAGTACCTAATCTAAACCAATGATCTATTCTACATAAAATCACATTGAAAACATTGTAATTATAAGCCTTGTATCAAAATCAAGGGTCTAAAATGAATAACATCATTGGTTTTATACCTTATCTTACAAATTATTTGTGTAATTCCTTTTTTTTGAGATATGTGATTCATAAGTTCATCCCACATCTCAAAAGTGAGGCATAAATTCCACTCATTTTATCCAAACTCCAAAAATTCAATAACATTTTCACTCTTATATAAGGGAGAATTCATATTTTACTCACTCCTAGATGCATCCTAGACATGCCACTTATTATCACCATGGGATATATTTAGGGTATTTTCAACATTATTTTTTCTACTAAAATTTTTTTAATAGCTTAATTTTTAGTGACTAAAAAATGTTTCATAAATACATGCAAATTTTAGTATAAATTCAAATATGTGATCTAATTAAGGTATTCTTACATCTTCATTTAAATTAGGTATATTAATTTTAATTTTTTAGTTTTTAATAGATTATTATTATTGGCACTCACACATGCATGTGCAAAAAATTAAATATTGTTCTTGCAAGATTTACAAGTACATTAGAGTTTTCTTTAGGATCTTCAGAGGAATAAAATATTATATCCATGTCATGTTTATTTTAATTTGATATGTATGTGATCCCCACACACACATCAAAGTGGAAAATTATATAGATACCTAAAAATAACTCATATACATTTATTAATCATTAAGTTACATAATTTTATGATACATGTAAATTTTTACTTATTGGTCCAAATTAGGAATTATTGTTGCTTTTTATCATTCTTTGTCATGCCCCTCTTCTTATCTTTCTTCCTATTTTTTAGGTCTTATCATGGGTACCCAAAAACATCTCACTACATTTATTAGGACCAAAAACATAGTGAGTACGTTTCTAGATGGTGTGTGGTCCTAATTTGGGTGCCCTCATGTCTTGTAGGGTAATCTTGATTAATTTTTTGATTATTTGATGTTGGTTTTCATGCCAATAAGATTTTAATTTGAATTCAAAACATCTATAAATACATATATATCTTAGTGTATTTGGGTGTCTAGAAATTCTTTGAAATATAATCTACTATTTATTGTTATAACGATCTATTAAATATTTAGAAGCATTCTACATAAATCAAGCAAGCATTTAGAGAACATTCATTATAACATTAAATTTCATATATAGTGACACATTGTATTATAGTAGTTTCCTTACCTAAAGAATTAATGTAATTATTAGAGTGTTAATTTTAATATTACAAATTGTTCAAGGGATTGACAAATATCAAGGTAGCGTTTTTGTTCCTTGATATAATGCAAGCTCCAAAACACATCATTTGTATTATTGTTTTCAAGTCTAGCTTCCCAATTAGGGCTTGGAGAAGAAGTGTGGTTTCCCAGTAATTAGCTTGAAATTTCATAAAATTGATAGTGGTTTTTGGATCCTTGAATCTGATGAACACATTCATAATTTTTTTTTATCTACCTAACACCTCTCATAACCATAATTAATAAGGTTCTTATTCTCCAAAATAGAACTTGAGAGTTTAAACAAGGGCCTTCATTTGTTGTTGTCTTACCACAAAATCCTAATTTATATTGTCATAAATTTAACGACCATCCCCAAATCCCCTGATACATTTAAGATATGTTTATAAACCCTCTTTTAAATTTTTTTCTATGGTTTTAAAAAATTAATTAAATTTGATTTATTATTTTACATCTATTTACACTTATTTAAATATTTATGTTGCAATTAAATCGAATTTCATTTTTCTATAATGCATTCTATTGTGTTTATATTAAATTGGATGGCCCCTTACTTTATAATTATAAAAACTAAATTTAAAAAAAATATCAATATTATAATAACTATTTGTAGAATCCATTATACTTATATACCCCTGTAAAAATCCCACAACAATTAATAATCTGAATTAATCTTAGCATTTTTATTTTTTTTTTAAATCTTAGCATTTATTAATTTTCATGATAAATAGACATTTCACCCTAACTTTAAGTGTGTTGATAAATAGTCAATAATAATAATAATAAAGGAATGTAATGGATTAACTTGTTGACACTTATATTTGATCTTAATTGTTACATCTATTTAATTTTTATATGACATTTTTAACATGAAATTTGACTTCTATTTAACCACCATTTAAATGTTTCTTATTTTTCTTAAAAAAATCATATCTAAAAATGTAATATTTTAACTCTATATGATACAATTTGAAGACGCTCTTTAAAAAATATATATTTTTAAACTTAATATAATAATATATCTAACTAATACCACTTATTACTAATTAATTAAAATAATAATAAAAATAAATTATTAATCAATATAATATACAATAAAAATTCAATGAATCATTTTGTAAAAAATAATCTCAATTTGGCCAATGCGGAACACATGTTTCTCCACGGTCCGTTTCATGCATTTGGAATGAGGCTACGTGGCCTTCCCTCTCCCTTAAGTTTGATTGGCATTTACTTTTAATGGAACACTTTTCATTTAATTAGTTACGTCCAGACATCACTTCAACTGATTATCACACATTTAGTGTGCAAATGTGACCCACACGCGACATATGAAAGGACCTAAGTCACCACACACTAAAAGCTGAAAGGACCCAAGTCACCACACACCAAAAGCTTTGTAGGGTAAACAATCCAAAATAATTGATTGAATTTATTTTTTAAGATAAACTTTTTATATATAACAATTATCTATATATATAAAGTTATTAATTATATATATCATTTTAACACATATACAACATATAATAGTATAACATGAATGTGTAGGAGGTGAAGTTATGAGTCAATCAATGAGGTGCGTAGGTGTGTAGGATAAATAGTGGTCAACATTTTGTTTTATAAAAAATTTATAGTCGTATTAAATATGTGGTGAAATCGACATACACAAACATAGAAGGCATACCGAACATTTGTACTCAATTCAACCAACGCATTGGGCACACCTAGACATAAGGTTGAAGGATGTTAAAATAGTCCACAATTGTCTTTTTTTCTAATACAACTTCATATAGGGTTTGCTAACAAGGATAGGTTTTTTAATCAAACTTCCAACTGTATGGAACATGCATGTTCAATTCCACTAGTGAACTCGACATGCATAAACATAAAAGGTGTATGGAACATGCATGCTTGATTCAACAAGTGAAATTGGCATGCACAAACATTGAAGGCACACTAAACATGTGTGCTCAATTTGGATGGTGAACTTGGCAAGGAGTGCCTATCTTACCGGTACATTCATATTTTGACTTGAGTTAGTTTAAATAAGATGTCTTTATATTTAACATCATTATGCACAGTTTAGAGTGATTGGTAAGGTATAAACCCATCAATGGACAAATCGTGGATTCGGGTTTTTCTAATCACATTTTGGAATGTACTGACATTTTAGTCTCACATACTAAGTTGGGCTCTGTTTTGTAGACTAGAATGTACTGGTTTGACCTACAGCCCAATTGGGCTCTGTTTTGCAGAGGAGGTGTGGAAAATTGGCATAAATTTTGTGAAAGTGTCCCTGGTAGTAACAAGTTTTTTTTTGTCAGTTCCATTATATGGTCATGCTTGGCTTTGGTTTCTTGGCTTGTTTTTTTCATGGTTGTTTGGCCTGCTTCATTACTGCTGGAAGAGGCATTGCACTAGAACATGAATGTATTATTTTCTCTCCTTTGTTTAAATTCTAGGATCTTCAAAACACATGATTATTCACCGAATCAAATAAAAAAACCAGTCTCACATAGATATAAAAGGTGCATTGAACATGCGTTGATTTATCAATTAAACTAAACATGGACACACATAGAAGCATTATGGAACGTACTGACAATTTAGTTTCAGAAGGTGCATTGAACATGTGTGCATGATTTATCACATGAAATAAACATGGACAAACATAAAAGGATATAGGATGTCATTAAAATCTTCAGAAATAGAAATTTGTTCAATCTTCCACAATTGTAGTTTGTTCTAATAGGACTTAATATAGGTTCAGTTGACAAGGATATATTTATTTTTTAAATTTTCAACCGTATCGAATATGTGTGTGCTCGATTTTGTTGGTGAACTCGACACATATAAATATATAAGGTATATTAAACATGTATACTCAATTTAACCAATGAATTTGACATAGATAAACATAAAAATCATACCAAACATGCATGTTTGATCTACCGATGAAATCAACACTCACATAGAAAACTCTATGATACACTAAAATTTTACACAATTGCAACTTTTTCAATCTTCAACAATTAAAACTTATTCTAATAGGACTTAAAATAAGGCCATCAATTTTTTTTAGTTTTCCAAGCATCTCAATCTAACTTTATGATACACAGAAGTTGATGGGACACTAAAGAAGGCATGAGACTAAGTTACCACTAAGTTGAAGAATAAATCAACATATTCATATTGATTGTCCATGAATTAATGTAAATAAGCATCAAACATGTTAAATATGTAAGCATTCGATGAAGAAGAAGATCTCTTCATGCACAAGTTTTCATCTTCATGGAGTGTATGATGCCATCTCATAAAATTTCAAGAATTATAGAAATGCAATAGAATCAACCTCTTATGTAGTTTACGGAGAAACACTATTGGGACTATGTCGTGTATATGACATTGTTATATGCTATGGCATGAGAAGATGGCTGAATTAAGCGAACATCACCTATAAAATACAATGGACAAAGTATGATGGACTATTTTATTTACTCATAGAGCTCTATCTCAAGACTAATGGAGTTAGAAGTTGGGAAATTCCCTATAGAGATAATATCAGATCATGATCTAATATATGTAAAGTTTGACATGCACATAAATAATCAACATTGAGAATAAGCTCACCATAAACAAAATAAGATGCCTCTTCAAGGTAAAATCCTCATGACTTGTGAGAATCGATAAATATTCATATCAACCCTTGAGCAACACTTTCAAGAATTAGATAATAGAACACCATATATAATAAGTTATCTAGTAAACAATAATATCTTGATTCCCTTAATTCATCAAACACTAAGCACATGCTAAAGATATAGCTTAAGAGAAGAATTGAAAGATTTTTTCTAGAAAATATGTATTATGATGAAGCATGTAAGGTTGAAAAGATAATATTCAAAAAACTTGGGATTGAAACATAAAACAAGAAGACTTGTGAAAGACTTATACAGTCTAAAAAGGAAAGCTATATGAACACAACAATGACAATACTAATTTTTTTGGAAAACACAACCCCAAAGGATTTTTGAAGGAACTAAAAATAAAGAGAAAAATAAATAAAGAACAATATCAAAGATGCACAATGGTTATAATATGCAAAGATACTCTATGAATGAGTTCGTGACAAAGATATCCCATAATCAACACAATAATTGAGCTATTTTTTTGAAGGATCTTACTCAAGGCATAAAGAGACTACTATGGGGTAAATCACAAGACATAGATGAGTTACAAAAAGAGGGTTTAGAATTCCTCATATTACACATCAAAAGCACATTCAATGGTATTATCCAAGAAGGCTTCCTAACAAACTGGATGACTAGTGTCATTATCCCTCTCTATAAAAGTAGGGATATCAATGATCAATCTATCTATTGCACTATCATAGTTAATTCCCTCTTTGGAAAGCTATTTGGTAGCATGGTAAAGTGAATAATTATAAGTTAGGTAGAAAAAGATGGGAAAAGAGCAAAAAGATAGGCATTTTTTAGGCCAAAGCATTCCACTATCAACCATTGTGTCACTCTTAGGTACTTAATAAAAAAATGGGATACCTAAGGAGAAGAAGACTTTTTTTTTATTTGTTGATTTCAAAAGGTATTGGACACAATACCTATAGGTACTTTGGATTAGAATGGAGGAGCTTAGAGTTACAAATGAGTATAGAACGCCATTTTATAGGCTTTATGAGCAAGTCAAGACCAAAATCAAAATAAATGAAGGAATGCCAAAATGCTTTGGAAGTGACATTGGAGTCAAACAAGGATTTTTTCTATTTCTCACTTTGTTAGGGTTATACATTGATAATCAGTAGGAGTGGATAAATAAAACTGGTGGAAGGCGCATTCACCTAGTTTGCTATACAGAAAATTTATTCTTGTATTTGAATGATCTTATTCTAATTGTAAAAATAACACTTAGTTTGAGAGAACACTTGAGGACTCTTAAGGCTCTTTTGCCAAGAGATTGGAATTAAAGTGAATATGCACAAAATTAAGGTCATTATCTTTTCACTATGAATTAAAAAGAAACAAATTGTGCACAAAACTAAGGTCATTATCTTTTCAAAGAAATCCCATTGCAAGTAGTGGAAGGATACAAGTACATCGGGCTTGACTTTCACAACGAGTTTAATTGGGAGACTTGTAGGGCAAAAATTATATCAAGAGGGTAGAAGGCTCTATACTCTATAAAAAATAGATACAAGAATATATAATTATGTGATTAGACAATGAAGAGAGCTTTGTTCAGCTTGCTTGTCACACCAATGATCCTATACATTAGTGAAGTGTAAGCCAACAACATGTCAGACCTAAAATACAAATAGATAAAGAAAATCCAAAAATATTTAGTCACAAATAACCTCAAAATAAAACATTAGTTATGTATGAGATTCTATTAGCTGAAATAAGTACTTTCTCACTGAAGACATCGTCAATGATTTCGACTTTAAGTTATTTTAAAAAGACAAAATATGGAGACTCGTTGATGGCCTTGAATGGTGATAGAGGAAGAACTAAGTATAAAGAACACGTGGATGAAACATAATAAGTGGATGAGTAAATGGACATTAACATATAAGAGTATTGAAACACTAACGAGGAATTAAAATATTATGTGAGATAGAAATTTAGGATAGTCATGTGAACATAACAACTGGGATGAAAGAAAATATAGTATATCAAAGAGTTTAATTGCATATGGGACCATAATGAAAAGAATCAAATGGAAGGTGAAAATGATGATAGTTGAGTCAAGAACTAGTTTGCATCATCTTAAATGTGAGATCAATAAGTGAACAATATTTAACTAAGAGTTAACAAAAACATACCTATTTTGTGACAAAGAAGTGGTAAAGACAGAAGTACACAATCTAAAGTGACATTTGCTTTAAAAATAGACAACCTAACCAATTTATTGAGAAGACAACACTGAACAAAACATCAATTTTTTAATCAATATCCTCCTAAAGATTGAGCATTAAAAAAAAAAATTAGAAAATTTGCGAAGGTGTAATCCTTCATCCATTCATGTTCCACAATGCATTATCCATCTAATTCTCATGCACCTGGGGCCATCGTTAATGTCAGTGAAGATGGCGAACTGAATGCGTACCGTGGAGTAAATGCAGGCGACCCTTGGGACATGACGATAATTGAAGCCCTGTTTTAGACGGAACATTAAATATTTATCAACCCCGATTCTCAAATATGGACAGGGGCCATGGAGTTATTAACATTGGCATTTGGGAGTCTTGTTTGCTACGTTGGTCTATTTATATGCTTCTACGCCAAAATAATTAGTGAACGTAGCTGATTTTCTCATAAAAATAGTGTTTGCAAATCCTCAATAATGGAAAGCTTCGACCAGCGGCTCAATCTCTCTGGATTCAAACTAGATCTCAAAGCCATGGACATGGCAATAGCGCTGTTGGGTTATGTGATCGTTCATTATTTTCTGCACAGGGCCGGGAATGGGCCTCGAATGTGGCCTCTGCTGGGGATGCTGCCGTCTCTTATTCTTCACGTAAATGATATATACAATTGGATGACCAAGATCTTAGTTGAGAGCGGGGGTACGTTTGTTTTCAAGGGGCCGGTTATGAGCGACCTGTTCAGCGTGGTGACAGCGGACCCGGTCAATCTGGAGCACGTCCTCAAGCTGAGATTTAACAATTTCCCCAAGGGAGGATATTTCAGGATGCTGGCACACGATTTTCTGGGCGACGGCATCTTCAACGCCGACTCCGAGGAGTGGAGACGGCAAAGGCGGACGGCGAATATCGAATTCAACAGGGCCTCGTCCAAGGCGTTCATGGCGGGGTCGGTGGAAAAGCTGGTGCAGGGCCGCCTGGTGCCCCTGCTGGAAAGCGCCGCTCGGTCGGGCGTGGCGATCGACGTGCAGGACTTGCTGCTGCGCTTCACCTTCGACAACGTGTGCATGGTGGCCATGGGAGTCGACTCCGGCTGTTTACGAGGCGGCGGCGGAGGCGAAGCCGTAGGGTTTGCCCGCGCATTCGAGGACGCCACCGAGGCCACCATGTTGAGGTTCATCACGCCCACCGCCCTGTGGAGGCTCATGCGCTTCTTTAACTTGGGTCCCGAGAGAAAGCTCCGCGAGTCCTTATCCGCCGTCAATGACTTCGTCGACAAGGCGATCAGTGCTCGAATCGGGAATAATTCTCCTGGTTTCCTACCCGAGCAAGCCGACCTGCTGTCGGCCTTCATGAAGGTCACGACGGAGGGTGGCGATCGCGTTTTCACAGACGAGATGCTGCGAGACATTTCCGTGAACTTCATTCTGGCCGGGCGCGACACCTCCTCCGTGGCGCTCTCGTGGTTTTTCTGGCTGCTGCTCCGCCACCCGGCGATCGAGGAGCGCATCCGGGCGGAAACCCAGTCCATCTTGTCGAAGAGATCTTCGGCTCCTCGAAACGCAAGCTCCTTGAATTTTTCGTCAGACGAGCTGAAGCAGATGCACTATTTGCAGGCGGCGCTGTCGGAGTCCCTGCGGCTCTACCCCTCCGTGCCGTTCGACCTCAAGGAAGCCGACTCCGACGACCGGCTCCCCGACGGCACGTACATAAAAAAGGGCACCAAGATCATTTACTCCATGTATTCCATGGGGAGAATGGAGAGCATATGGGGGGAGGATTGTCTGGAATTTAGGCCGGAGAGGTGGCTGGACAAAGAAGGGTTCTTCGTGAGCGAGTCGGCGTACAAATACCCGGCCTTTAACGGCGGGCCGAGGCTGTGCTTGGGGAAGGATTTCGCTTATCAACAGATGAAATGGATTGCAGCGACTGTAATTTGGGGGTTCCGGATGAAAATGGTGGCGGGGCAAGCGGTGGAGCCCAAATTGGCTCTCACTCTCTACATGAAAAACGGGCTGCTCGTGACATTGCAACAAAGGGAGACTGTGCCACCTTAGAATTCTAAGATGGCTGTCACGTTTAAAGTGTTTCTACTAGTGTCTCGCGTGGTGTTGAATATAAATGTAGTATGTTTTATTTTTAAATATTAATTATCTATGAAAGATGTTATGCTTATATAGTTTATATACTATATAACGTAATAGTAAGTAATATTTTCTGGTAAAAATTGTGTTTGATTTTCAAGATCAATGTATTTCGAATTTATTAATATAATCTTTGATTCAGATATGAGAACATCAGATCTTTGATTCTTAAAAATTAAAAATAAATTATTAATTATTTATATTTTGTTAGTTTATATATTATTTTTTTCAATAAAATTTAGAGTATAAATGTATTCTTGAATAAGTTAGGTTTATATTCATTTAATATGACATTTGGAGTATAAATCTCTTTGCCATGTGTTCAATGAGTTTGACAAATGAGAAAGTATATATATATATATATATAGATAGAGAGAGAGAGAGAGAGTTATTGTTTTATTTTTAAATATTGTAGATCATTTTTTTAAATGATAATATAAGTTTTTAAATTATAATTTTAATTCAAATTTGGTAAATGAGAATGTTGTTCAACTTTCTCAAAATATTATATTGTTAATGGTTTTTTTTTAAATATAGTAATTTTTTTTTAAATGATTAAATTTTTTAATTGTAATTCTATTTTTTTAATAAAATCAAAGCATGATGATATATATTTTTTGGTGTAAAAAATGTAGTAAGTATTTATAAATAAATTTATATTAGATTTATTATAAATATTCTGATTTTTTTTTTTCAATTTTGAAAAAATCAAAAAAATAATGTAAATTTTAAATGAAGGAAGTTAAAACTCTAAAAAATTATGGTAAATATTTTTTTCAGAATTAAATTTATAACAAGAAGGTGATAAAATAGTATCAATATTAAAAAACAAAAGTCTTTAGAATAAAAATATTAATAAATAAAATTTCAATTCATATTAAATAAATGACAAATAGTGAAAAAAATATGCAAACTATTTCTACCATATAAAAGAGGGTTCTAATACATAAATCATACAACCCCCTCAAAATTTATGTTATGCACTTATTACAATAAGCTATTATAAGGGATTTCAATTAGACATATGATACTTGCCTTGTAATAGAAGCTTGATCCTCACCCATTGGCCATCACGTTGCCTTTTAATGGAAGCTTGCTCCTCACCCATTGGCCATGAACTACGTGAAGTGGTTTTCTCTAAAAGTTTTGATATTCATTTTCAATATATTTAATTTGGTGAATTAAGAAAGATGGCATGCAGATTCCATAGAATTAAGAAATAGGGCATACATTTTTTTTTTCATTTTAGAAAATTAAGGTATAAATATTTTTTTTAATTAAGAAAATTAGGAATACATATTTTTCAAATACAATATTTTTAATAAATCAAAGTTGAATTCAAAGTGAATTGGAGTCTTGTTGCAATAAAGTGAGGGTCAATTGGATTCTTACTGCATTAATTTGAGGGCATACATATTTTATAGGTACATATTTCCATCTTTTTAATTTCATTTCATATTTCATAATTTTTTAATTTTGAATTGGATAAAAAATAATATGCATAAAATTTTAGGCTTTTTTATTATGTGAGGAGTAGATGAAACTTTCACTTAGTTTGAAATTATCTAATATGTTTATGGGTACTTCATTTGACCTCAACGAGCCCATTTTTTATTTTTAATATGCTTGAGATTTTTCCTTTAGAATGTAGAAACCACAATTTGTATTTAATAGTTGTGTTTTTCTTGAACCCTCTAGATAAGTGTTATGAGTTGAAACCCAATTTGTAAAGTAAACACAAGATGAACCTAAAGTTTAATAAGAAATGTTAACCGATTCTCATAAATTCCATGACACTTGCCACATAAGGCCCAACATTCAGTATTTGATAAGTTCTTGGTGAACCCATCATCCCATTTCAACCCTCTAGGTCTCATAGGAAGACTATATAAATGCATTCATATTAAAACATAAATGTAGAGGTTGATCCATCATAGTCTTATATAGAGGAAGACTATGTAAGTTCTCGGTGAACCCATCATTACATTATAATTTTTTATATTTTTAGGGAAATGAGGTTGATCCACTTCATCTACCAATATGGAGAAGATGTAGAGGTGGAAAAGGAGGAATGGGAGTGGGTTGTAGTTTGGCAAGAGTAGTTTAGTTTTTGACATAAATTTAAATAGGGATACTTTTGATTCTTCATCAATAACCTATATCTTAAGGTCTAGTTCTTCAGTCAATGCACTATATATTAACATGTTATTCGAATTAAAAGACTTAAAATTAAGAAGAGGAGGTGCAAAGTAATTGACCAAATAGTCAATTTTTAATTCTCTTGAAGAAATTGACCAAAGACAAAGGGAATGAACCGATAAAACTTATGAGGAGGCAATTGTAGATGATTTGGGTCCTATACAAAAATATATGGGATTGTATGATGCAGATTTCAAAAAAAACAGATAATTTGGTGCATGGATAATGAAGGAGAAAATTCATGTAATATGTGAATGTTTTAGCATTTAAGGGTGACAATATATGATATGACTATCTATTATATTTGATGTAGGTTTGGATCTCTTTATTTTGATCAGTGTCATTGAGGAATGAAAAACTTGTCAAGATGATCACATTCTAATATTACCTTTCTATGTACCTGAGCACTCATTAAAACATTGGAAAAAATTGGTTATGTATGAGTTTAGCATGTTATATTATGGTTTATGTTCACATTTGGAAACAATCAGAAAGAAGATTGAGAAGCTGAAAAAAGTGTAGAGAATGTATGATCACACATGCTTAGATGGGCATTTGTATTCCCATAATAATATTTATGGTTTGATAAATAGTTATGAATAATGCATGTCAAAGAAATCTAATTGTCAATTCATGGAGTGTGAGAATGACATGTCGAATAAATTAGGGATATTATATTAGGGGAATATTTTATTATATATAATTATTATAATCATCCCCATTCTATAATGTTAATACAATGTAATAAAAGGAGGGCCCCAAATTGATGATATTTCAACATCTCTTTGGTTATGATGTTAAATAGATGGATTTATAGGCAAAAAATGGAGACATTTTAAATGAATATTTGAAAATATACAATGTCATTTTTCATTTACTATATTGTAAATTTATTGAAGGATCTATGTGTTTTGTGTTGAATGTATTAAAATTTATTTTAAATTATTATTTATGTTCATTTATTTAATTCAAATATTGTAGATCTATGACCACTTCCCTCAGTTTAAACATTGTTGATTATATGTTGTATAGACATATATATGGACAATTGTTCATCATGATCATCCTAGGCACCCTAGAAAAATAGCTGTCAAGAAAGAGATTTAGAAAAAAAATGGATAAAAAATATAGATTCAATGGAGAACACAATCATAACCATAAGTTAGTATAACAAGATCTAGTTTGGATGATATGATAACTCATTTTTTTCTCATCCTTCTATTCATATTATGATCATGTTCATATTCATCAAGATAATGACAATGATGGTGTTAGTAACAAAAGAACCTGATGGTTGTGAAGAGGTTAATGTAGAGGATAAGGGAATTTTAAAAATAACAAAAACATGATTGTTCAAAGCTAGGGAGGCTATAACAACAATGTTGAATGCCACGTTAGCATTGATGGACTTGAATATCAAATTTGAATGATCAACCATCAATGTAATAATACTAATAAAGTAATGAGGACTTCATCTTTGTAAAATAATGATTTTTTATTATAAATTCAATTCTTATTAGATATATTAATCCTTAAAAATGTGAAAGTATCTAAAAAAAATATTATACATTTTAAGGTTACTAAAAAATATTCTTTTACATGAGGAAAACACAATTCCTGCATCATATATGGAAACACAACAAATATCATCTTTTTTAGGAATTTCATAATCCAAATGATGGTGCCTAGGACTAGATGTGTGGTGGAAAAATCCAAACTTAGATATAAGCTGTGAATTGTAGAATTCATAGGAAAGATTAACTACACTAATCTAAATAAGCACATTCAAGATTAGAAGATTGATACATAAAAATGCAACTTCTTTAAATAGTGTATATAATATAGAAAATTATGGATGTGTACAATGATTCAATAAGGATAAAAGTGAAAAATCTTGTGATTAAGAGGAAAATGCTACCTTATTGATTGTATGAAAACTATTTTTAAATAATGTAGGACTATAGATGTTTTTGGGTACTGGAAAAAATGCCAACAAACTCCTTTCTATTTTGTGTATGATTTTTTGGTTATATGGATGCATCGATGTTTGAAGGTTTTGGCTACAATACTTATATATACATGTATGAGTTACAAGATGGTAGTTATAAATGACAACATTTTTTGGGAGAATAGTTATGAAGTTGTTTCATCTTCCCTGATTGAATGACTACTATAATTGATGCATTTCATACTAAGGAAGTTATCTAAAATGGTGTAGGGATGGAGTGTGCCATTTAACCTACCATGTGGAAGTGAAGGATAGTAAATGAATGATGAGGTGTAACATTCTTGTAAAGGTGAATGTTACGTGGAGAATGGTGTAAGGAACATAATGCAGAGGATTAAAATGTATATGTGGACCTTTGAATCATTTCTTCTAAATTTGAAACTATAATTTATTTCTCACTTGGAATACATGAGGTGTGTGATGCACATCATGGTACTCCTTTTATGTTTTTATTGTGAACGTGAAATAATTTGTTGAACTTGTTGGTGAACAAATTTTATGTGTTGAAAAGACTTTTATGCTTTGTTTGCTTCTATTTCATGTGTACACAACTCACTAATAGTTGGTACATGGTAGGAGTAATGTTAAACCACATAATAAGTGGAATCCAAAATGAATAATCACCTAAAAGAGGATTAAGCCTTTATTTCAAGCATATTTGCTTCATATCCCTCTTTCTATTGGTCACACAATTGAATTTTTTATTGTGAATGGATTTACTAACATGTTTATATCTCTCTACATATTATATCCAATGCCACAACTAGTTTATAATGATAATTTAACTCCAAACGTACCTGGGTATGACACATTATCTGGTCAAAATGACTAAAATATTCAAATTTTGTCATAGAGAATGGGTTAATTCATGGTTAAAACCAACTCTAAGTTGTTATTTTCTTAACATAATTACTATTAATCTTATATTTAATGACTTAAAATTGATATTTTAAATAATATAAATGCAATAAATAATGAATTTTATTTTTTCACATTGAAGTAGATGATCTATCATTCATTTTGAAAGTCATAATATCTAGAGCACACTATAATAGATTTAATTTTATGATAAGTCAATCAATCAATATCAATCATGTTTTTTCTTTAATTCACTCATGGTATAGTAAATACTCATGGGAAGTCATGAATGGTAGGGAGGATCCTCAAATTAACATGAAGAACTTCAACTGAAATAAGGTACCTCAAATTTTTTATCTTGACTAGATGTGGGGATCCAAAACCTACTATATGATATCACAACTATTCATGACCTCTCATGACTATGCATGAGAACATCATGGTCAATTCTATCTACTAGATAATATTAGGAGGTACATAGAAATATATAAAGCTACTTACATATATACAAACACTTGTATTTACCTAATTTTGTAGCTACTTGGAAATACATATAACTACATGGAATTGCCTAGACATACCTACATGTACATAGAAAAGATATTAAATCCTATCATAAAATGTAGTAACTTTATATATCTCTAAGTTAATGATACTCATTGATCTCAAAGCGAATTGACTTTGACCATCGATTTACTAAGTGGTCAAAAGTTGGGACCATTTTCTTTCGATATTATATTTGTGAGGACACACCTATTATGAACCCAAAATAATAAACAAACATAACCCTAAAATTAATATTAAATATAAAAACATATAAATAACATCTAACTAAATAAATTAGTTTTAAAGGTGAAAAGGTATAACTGATCACCATCTATCCATTGAGCTCATTTAATATGAAAAAATACATATCATAATAATATCATCATGAAGGACATTTTTGTACTGTGAAGAATATGAAGGATTGTTATTGAGGAGGGAGAAAAAAGGTTTTATGGGTTATGTATCATTGGTTCCCTATGAAATCAAGGCATTATATATTCCTCTAATCATCAATGGAAGATGTTGATTTTTTCCATGAAATTTTTATTTGTACAAGTTTTCCCATGCTAGACGTGTATAATGTGTTGTTCATTCTTTTTTGTTCTTCATTGGATTCCTTTATTCAATGTTGCACATTTTCATTCCTTGTTAAGTAATTTAGATGACAAACTATGGTTGATCTTAATAATCCTAAAATGGTATCAGAGTTAGGTATTAGTTCTCTAAATAATTTTATAGGGTTGCTTGGTTGGATTCTCAGAAATGGTGGATTCTATCCTAGAAAGGGTATGGCAGTGGGTGCCTTCATTGCTCACCTTGCCAATTTCTTTTATGCGATAAAATTAAGTGGATATTTCAAGGATTTGCTTCCTTTTATGTTGATTTTGAATATGATGATTAAAAAACCCAATCCCTCTTGTTCATGACAACTCACACATTCTATGATCTAACCCAACTGACATTACATGTTGCAATTTTTTATGGAAGGTTGTCGGTAACATCAACATGATTTGTCTATTTCTAATATAAGTGGAAGGGAAAATTTCATTCTCACATTTGACAAATCAAATCCCTTTATTGTTGAAATTTGACATGTTGATGGTATTCCTTTTTGGTCTTAAGATCATCTAACTTTAATAAATGAAATCATCTGACTTTAAAATATCCATTACACTAAAAATTCCATTATGGCTTTGATTTTGAGCAATTTGAAATTTTGAATGAGCACAAGGTCCCTAAAAAATGCTTCACCTCAGTGCCAAACAAGTGTGTAACTATTTTATTTACCACAATATTTTGTAATTTTAATTATTATGAGGGAGCTCATATACTGCAGATTTTTAGCTCAAGATAATTTGGAAAAATGGAAGCCATTGTGTTTTTTTAGTTGAATATAATCCCTGGTTGATTTCTTATCCATTGACCTATGATGTTATAAAGGAGGATTATAAATTTTTAAGCAATACTCTATAGTATCTAGAAAGCTTTTAGTGAAGAATAATACCATTAATGACACTTGCACTAATGGTGCAATGAAAAAATAATATAAATGATCAAAAACTACATGAGGCTCTTTACTATATTTTTGGACTCAATGGTGCAGACTGCACTAAAATAGTAATGGGTCTATTTTTTGGCCTAATAATGTGCGGTTTCATGTGTTCTTTTCTTTTAATAACTATTATATGAAGAATTGGATTCTTCTCGGCATTTTTGACTTTGGTGCCAGTGCAACTCCTAAAGTTATTAATGCACTATAAAATAATAGTCAAAGAAAAGTTTAATGTCCCTTGTTATTCCACCTATGATTTTGTATTTCCGACATGTGGAAATTATGCAAATTTTAGGCTTTAATCTTG
Organism: Torreya grandis; assembly: GCA_037957365.1. Lineage (NCBI taxonomy): Eukaryota > Viridiplantae > Streptophyta > Pinopsida > Cupressales > Taxaceae > Torreya > Torreya grandis. The sequence goes on from JARHVA010009352.1 coordinate 199,329, forward strand.
TCCTAATAGGAAAAATAACTTTACTAAATAGAAAATGAAGCATTGAAAAATAGATTTGTGGAGGATCTAAATTTAATATAGTTGGCTAAGGGTAAGAGGAAGATGAAAATCAATGAAGTAGTATTTTCTTCTCATCCATCATTGTTACAGCCTATAGATGAAGATTTAAGATATCTTAAATCTGATTTTTAGAGGGTGTACAACTCAGTTATGAAAGAGACGAATAGGAATAATAAGTGGTTTGAACCTTAAGAACTTGCATAATAAGTGTGGTAATTGAAGATTATTTTGTGAGAAAACTTTTTATTTTTCTAAATAAATAATTTATTTTGTGCATATTGGCTATAATGTTATGTTGTTTTATAGTTATGCAACCTGCATAGATATGTAATAGTTGGGTATTTTGATATAGTATCAAGGATTTCCAAAGTTAGTTTCTATTTAAATATTATAATGTTGAGTTTGAATTCATGCCATCTGAATTATCTTTTTTATGATTATAGAATGTAACCCTAAGGTTGATAAAGGGTTGAGTAATAAATCAGGGAATAAAACATTACAATATCAACAATCATTGATCTACACAATAATTGATTTATTTGAATATTTTATAAATAAAAGTGAATTAGAAAAGGTGTACTTAGTTTTAAAAAATGATTGAAATGAACAAGTGGCATGTAGGGAAGTGATGCAAGAACATGGAAAAGTGTCGTTAACAGAAAACATATGTCATAACCCTCTTCAGATAATATCATGACCCTATTTTCCAATAATGCACTACCTTATTGACTTTTTGTGCTATGCTATTGATCATGTGTAGGTGAAGTAGTGAAATTTTAGGTTGACCTTCATTCTATTTCAAGAAGCCTATGTTTGTATGATCGAGAACTAGATCATTATCTATTTTGTGCTTTGACTAATTTCACTATGAAACTTTAATCCTCCATGATTGCTAGGGTTTTGATGAATACAAGTGGGAGAAGAGTGGCATTAGTAGGGTATGTTGGGAAGACCTCAACACCCCATGTGATGAGCATTGCCTACATACTAATACCTTGAAAGGGGATCAAGTCTGATGTAGTTCTCCCAAGCTAATTGTTGGTGCAAGTGAGAGTGATGTTAATATGCTTGAATATAAATGCCAATTTGAATGCTTTGAGTGTGAATTGAGACTAGAAACTTGAGTAAAACTAAAGTTTGGGCTATTGTAGATGGATGTGTGTAGATACAAGAGTAAATAGGGATCAATAACCTTAATTTGCACATGTGTTCATGAGTTTGTTCATAATAATTTCTATATAAAGGATAAATGAATGGGAATGGTCTTTATATAGTGTTTTGATGCTTGTCAAGACATGAAATGAGTCTAGGCCAACCCTAAGATGCTTCGAGGAGTAGAATTATATTTGTTAAGGTCAAAGGAAGCTAAAGGTCAATAATGTTACTCCCTTTGCCAATAGTTCATTTTGCTATAGACTAATGGGGCCACACTATTATCTAGGTGGCTAGAATGTGTGATAAATGATTGAGGATGCCTAGGTGATTTCTAAATGTGACTCTTGGTATATCTCGGTATGGGCTAGACACTCCTAGAAACTAGAAAATGATCAATAAAGGCTCTAAGATAGGTCTAGGGTTAAGATAAGGATATGGTAGTCTCAAGTGACACTCATTGCATTAAATTAAATTTTAGATGATTATATCCCCCTTTTATTCTATAAATTCAACAAAGTGAAATGACTAAGATAAAGGAAATAAACCTACCTAGACTTACCTATAAGGCGAAGCCCATGAATGTGGGTCTAAGTTTGTGAACTATGATCCATTATGTGTAGTATAAATAAAACATATATGAATCAATTATTACTTAATAAATATCAAAATTAAAGACAAAATTGAGTAAAGAGATATGAGAGAGAGGAAAGGAATGAATACACCTCACTAGACATGTGAACCAATGTAAAATCTTGATGAATCCTATTGGAGGTACAAAATGACTAAGAGGGGGAGGGATTGAATCAATCAACCAATCTTTCACTTTCAAATCATTTATAATTCATTCATTGACATTCATGAATCAACACAACAAGCATATGCAACTAGATTACCATCAAAGCAAGGAGACCACATACAAAGCATGAATAAGAGAAGCACATCATAACACAACATCTAATGTGGGAAAACATCATGAGGAATAAAACCCAACAATATATAAAACATGTAAGATGTGTAAAAAACAAGTTTATCAAAAGGGTTTTGGAGATTAACTAAAATACAATTAGAAATTGTAAATAAAATTCCATAGCCTTTACTAGCATCCTCCCAACCTATTACAAAACAAAATATGAGATCATCTAACTTTAAAATATTATTTATACTAAAAATTCCATTATGGCTTTGATTTTGAGCAATTTGAAATTTTGAATGAGCACAAGGGTCCCTATAAATGCTTCACCTCAATGCCAAACAAGTGTGTAACTGTTTTATTTCCCACAAAATTTTATAATTTTAGTTATTATGAGGGAGCTCATATACTGCAGATTTTTAGCTCAAGAGAATTTGGAAAAATGCAAGCCATTATATATTTTTAGTTGAAGATAATAACTTGGTTGATTTCTTATCCATTGACATGTGATGTTATAAAGGAAGATTATAAATTTTGAAGAAATACTCTGTAGTTTCTAGAAATCTTTCAGTGAAGAATAATACCATTAATATTACTGACACTAATGGTGCATTTCAAAAATAATATAAATGATCAAACACTACATGGGGCTCTTGCCTATGTTTGTGGACTCAATGGTGTAGACTTCACTAAAATAAAATAGCAATGGATCTATTTTTAGCCTAATAATGTGTAGTCTCATGTGTTCTTTTTTTAAAAAGCTCTTATATGAAGAATTGGATTCTTCCTAACATTTATGACTTTGGTGGTAGTGCAACCTCTAAATTTATTAATGCACTGCAAAATAACAATAAAAAAAAATTTAATGGACATTGGTATTCCACCCATGATTTTGCATTTCTAACATGTGTAAATTATGCAAATTTTAGGCTTCAATCTTGTCCTAATAGGAAAAATAACTTTACTAAATAGAAAATGAAGCATTGAAAAATAGATTTGTGGAGGAGCTAAATTTAATATAGTTGGCTAAGGGTAAGAGGAAGATGAAGATGAAAATCAATGAAGTATCTTCTTCTCATCCATCTTTGTTACAACATATATAGATGAAGATTTAATATACCTTAAATCTAATTTTTAGAGGGTACACAAATCAGTTATGAAAGAGATGAATTGGAATAATAAGTGGTTTGAACCTTAAGAACTTGCATAATAAGTGTGGTAACTGAAGATTATTTTGTGAGAAATTTTTTTACTTTTCTAGATAATTAATTTATTTTGTGCATATTGGCTATAATGTTATGTTGTTTTATGGTTATGCAACTTGCATAGATATGTAATTGTTGGGTATTTTGATATAGTATCAGGGATTTACAAAGTTAGTTTATATTTAAATATTATATTTTTAAGTTTGAATTCATTCCATTTAACTTATGTTTTTTATGATGATATAATGTAACCTTAAGGTTGATAAACGATTGAGTAATAAATCAGGGAATAAAATATTACAATATCAAAAATCATTGATCTACACAATAATTGATTTATTTGAATATTTTATAAATATAAATGAATTAGAAAAGGTGTACTTAATTGAAAAAAATTATTGAGATGAACAAGTGGCATGTAGGGAAGTGATGCAAGAACATGGCAAAGTGTCGTCGATAGAGAACATGTGTCAGAACCCTCTTCAAACAATAGCATGACCCTATTTTCTAATAGTGCACTATGTTATTAACTTTTTATGCTATGCACTTGATCATATGAAAGTGAAGTAGTGAAACTCTAGGTAGACCTTCATTCTATTTCAGGAAGCTTGTGTTTGTGTGCCCAAAATTTGGATCATTATCTATTATATGCTTTGACTAATTTCACTATGAAACTCTAATCCTTCATTCTTGCTAGGGTTTTGATGAACACAAGTGGAAGAAGAGTGGCATTAGTAGGGTATGTTGGGAAAGACCTCAACACCCCATGCGATGAGCATTGCTTACATACCAATACCTTGAAAGGGGATCAAGTCTGATGTAGTTCTCCCAAGCTAAGCGATAGTGTAAGTGAGAGTGATGTTAATGCTTGAGTATTAAAGCCAATTTGAATGCTTTGAGTGTGAATTGAGACTAAAAACTTGAGTAAAACTAAGCTTTGGGATATTAGAGATGGATGTATGTAGATATAGGAGTATATAGGGATCAATAACCTTAATTTGCACATGTGTTCATGAGTTTGTTCATGATAATTACCATATAAAGGATGAATGAATAGGAATGGTCTTTATATAGTGTTTTGATGCTTGTCAAGACATGAAATGAGTCTAGGCCAACCCTAAGATGCTTTAAGGAGTGGAAATATATTTTTTAAGGGTAAAGAAAGCTAAGGGTCAATAACATTACCCCCTTTTCCAATAATGCATTGTATTATAGACTAATGGGGCCACACTATTGTCTAGGTGGCTATAATGTGTGAAAAATGATTGAGGATGCCTAGGTGATGGATAAATGTGACTCTTGGTATATCTGGGTATGGGCTAAACATGCATAGAAATTAGAAAATGATCAAAAGAGGCCCTAATATAGGTCTAGGGCTAAGATAAGGATATGGTTGTCTCAAGTGACACTCATTGCATTAAATGACATTTTATATGATTACATCCCCCTTTATTCTATAAATTCAACAAAGTGAAATGACTAAGATAAAGGAAAGAAACATAACTAGACTTACCTATAAGGTGAATCCCATGAATGTGGGTTTGAGTATATGATTTGTGATCCATTACATGTCCTATAAATGAAACATATATGAGTCAATTTTTACTTAAGATATATAAAAAAAGGACAAAACTGAGTAAAGAGATATGAGAGAGAGGAAAGAAATGAATAAACCTCATTAGATATGTGAACCAATGTAAAAACTTGGTGAATCCAATTAGAGGTATAAAATGATTGAGAGGGGGGTGAATTAGTCAACCAATATTTCAATCTTAGATCACTTATCATTCATCTATTGACATTCTTGAATCAACACAACAAGCATATGCAACTAAATTACGATCAAAGCAAGGAGACCACATATAAAGAATGAATAAGAGAAGCACATCATAACACAACATCTAATATGGGAAACTCTCATGGGTAATAAAACCCACTCTCAAGCCTAAAAACACATGGACTACTTGTCCTATAAGGTATTACAAACATGAGACTTTAGTGGAACACCCATTCCACAAGGAGCACTTGCCCCTAGGATGGTCAAGTCCTTCTAACCTAGATGTTGATCACCCTCCCAAAACATATGAAATAAACATCTCCACCTTTGAACTAATGTCTTCAACACCTGATGATGAACCTCTGATTTTCTAACCCCTACAAAACACACTTTCCATCTCATACAAGCCTCTCACATAGGCATGCCACAATCTCTCTTATTTCACTTATGTTCAATCTTAAAACCTATATGAGAACTATCCAGACATCAAAAATATAACCTACAAGTCATACACATAGTCCTCAACCTACTCTTATCTATAACCCATCCACTAGACACACTCCATTTCTTTCCATCACTCCATAATTCTCACACACTCCCTCTTTACCAACACTCACAAGTATTGTTTTGACGTAAAAAATATGACCTACAAGTCATACAAAAAGTCATCAACCTACTCTTTTATTTAACCTATCCACCAGGCACACACCATTTCTTCTTTCCTTCACTCCACAACTCTCACACACACCCCTTCTATCAAGTCTAGAAATCATCATATTTGATTTCACTATTTATAGAGCCTTCATGAATTCATCATCTAGGTCACCATAATACTTAACTTAACCCTTAAGACATATTTCATATCTCAATACCATCCTCATAGGTCAGTCATAGAAACTATGGGTCACACTTAAGTAGCTATGCCTTTCAATTAGACCTTAGTAGCCCTTGTAGGTCTCATGGAGACCTATTCACTCCTTTAGCACTTCAATGAGAAAATTAGAAACATAAGACCACCAAAAAAATCATAGGTCCACTCCAAATGACCCCTTAGACATCCTCAAAATATTATATCTATCACAACACTGCTCTTCTAAAATAAAATAGATCAATCTTTGACCTTATACACAAAAACACCATGAATGAACACATAATCAACTTCTAAGCATTTATTCATACTAAAAATGGATTGGTCAAACCTCAAAAATCCATATAGATCATCCCTAGGGAGTTTAAAACACCATTTAATAGCTAATTCACCTTGAAACATCCAAATACCATTAGAAAAACTCAAATATCCTTCTCAGGTCACTTACAGTACATGGTCAAACCTTCAATTAACTTTGGAGCTCAATATCTTTTATTATACAAACATTCAGACCTTCTAACTAGATTCTCTATATGCGCCTTGAAGTCATCTATAACTTTTCCTTTTACTACATCAATAAATTCATCTTGGATCAAAAGTTATAGCTAAAAAACTAAGCATTTAATTTTCCTTCATTAATTTAAATGCCAATGATCACTATTAAACATCAAACACTTTGTCATCATCTTGTGCCCTCTCATATCTTGAACAAATACATATTGTCGATCTTCCTCAAAATTCTATTGGTCTTTACCTTTGCTAAACATCTAATATTTTCACCTCATCTCATGCTCCTTGGCAACTTTGACCAAATATGCACCATCGATCTCCTTGAATTAGCCTGGTTTTTACCATGCAACACTCACTATTGATCTTCTATCAACTCAATGAGATAGTGACACTTATCACCAACATGTGCAATCTTAGAATATTTTATATTTTGATTAAATATGCACCATTAATCTCCACTATATAATTTAATGCTCATCATTGGATCTCCATCTACAATAACACCTGTGTGTTGTTGATCTACTACTAGCACACTGAAATTGAGACACTTATCATCAACGGGTTTATCTTAGGTACCTTTGAAAATTTGAATTCACACATGCCATTAATCTATATCTGATAAGATCATGCACTTCATCAGATCCTTTTCCAATCAGAATAAATGCTCACTATTAGATTTGTTCTGATTAAATGCTCATCGTAGATCTTCAATATCCCAAATTTGGCTAAGTATGGGAACTTGGTAAACTCTATCTGAGAATCCAACTTTACACCTTAATAAATTTTTATACATTCAACCTCATGAATTTAAATTTTAACTACATGATTATGTTTCATAGGAGAATCTATCCATATATCAAGCTACTCCTAGAACCTTCACACGAGTGAAATATAATGTCATCAATGTGCCTACTCAAATTTTTTTGCCATATAACCAACTATGCATAGATGGAAATAATGAAGAACCAAATGAACACATTGCATTCTCATAAGAATTTTACTCACTCTTGACACCCTATAGGACCTCTAAAACATGATCTCATCATCCATAACATTTATCAACTTCCTATCCAATCATTTACTAAAGATCCCTGCTTACATACTAAGCTACCAAGCCTATGCCAACACATTGTTCACATGCTTGTATTCTCTCCTTGACCTAAAAATACATCAACATGTTAGATACAATATGATACGCCTCAAATAATACTTATCTTAGCTCATATGCTTCTAAATCCTACCTTGCACAACTTTAGTCTCAAACTTATCATCATCATGGCATCACCACTTTGTCATTACCTTTGACATCAATGCACACATGAAATCAATGACAACACTTTCCAATAAATCCTATGTGTGTGTAGATGGTGATCAAGTGGTGAATACCTTCAATTGCGCTGATAGATTGCCCAATTATCATGTGTGGGTGGCTCAATAAATCAAGTTGGCCTTGAATCCATCATTGCCCACCCCTATTTAGTGGATCATAATCTATGAATAGCTTGGACTGGACAAATAACTTGTCCAACCCTCTTACGTGGGTGGCTCAAGAACTCAAGTAGGTCATGACTCCATCATTGAATACCCATGTGTAGTAGATGAACTTAAAACTAAAACTGTGTGATATCATAAAATTGTATAAGATGGCTATGGACCACTCAAAAATTTTGAAATTTAAAATGACTCTTGGACAATTGGGAACTCAATAATTTAAAACTATTCTAGACCACTTGAGAATGTAAAACAACTTTGGACCACTTGAGAATACCAACTACTACAGATGGAATGAGACATCAATCTATTGTAATCTGGTGCAAAACTGGTGTATATGGTGTTTGGAGTATACAACATGAATAATGACATGGGGTTGTCATTACATCTAAGATAATTGATGTAAAATTGAATAAATGGAAACAATGTGCCATGCACATGCCCCAAATTTTGATATATGTGCATATGGATTCCAGATTGAGTCATAATAATATAAGTTTGTACATATCTAAAATTGAAATAGGAGTGATCATGCCATACATGATGCCCCAAATATGAGCAAACATGTGTAATTCTATGTAAAAACTAAGTATATCTAATAATTTTTAACTAAGACTATACAAATCTAAACTATACCTATTGTGCCTTTATGAAAATTCTAGAATTTTATGTTTTTAAGTCTACTAGATAATAACACAATGGGTGGACTATAGTGTATTACATTCCTGGTAGTCAACTGCATTATTATCCAAAAGTGTTATTTTTGAGGAAAATTTAGACTAATTTGTGCGACTGTCTTCCACTATATTTTTTTGAGTCTTGGATCTCTAATCTATGTTTACATGTTGAAAAGTGTGTATTATGTGCACTAAAATTGATTGATCTCTGTGACAAACCCCTGTAAATTCCCCCTCTTTTGAGCAGAGTTGTTGAACCTCTATAATAAATGTCCTCAGTAAAATAAAATCTTGCATCATGTGTGTTAGACTAAAATTATATGATATCTACATGATAAACCAATATAATCTGTATACATGACATTGGAATGTAAAATACATTGAGCATAAGTTGGCAATGTATGATGTATGTTATATTTAACATTCACAAGGTTTTCAAGATAAATATAACAATATAAGCATGTATATGAAAAACAAATCTGAATATAATATGAGTAAACTACTTCGAGGGACAAGGCATGATGTCCATCAAAACACCTAGGAAGGAAGGGGAGATACATAAAGTCCATCATGGCATCGCAAATTTGATGTGAAAATAACAAGTAAGAGACAAGTTTCATGATCATGATGCATACATGAAAACATACATACAAAACATGAGGTGCGTAAAATAGTCCAAGAGGACACAATACAAGGGACATGGGTACATGTCACTAAGTATAAGAAAAGCAACACATACAAGTACATGTTCAAATGTCTACATACACAAAAGAACACATAATTTTGGCTTATATCCACATGGATGGATTTGTTTAAATCCACATACACAATCAAGAAGTAAACACAAGGACATGGGCATATGTCTAAATCATAAAAGTAGTGAAAGGACAATGGCATAATCAAATTCCCTTGAGTAGATGTGGAAGCAAAGAGACACAATCAAATCTAAACTAGTAAAGCTAAAAATGAAAGTATGCATAATCATGAGGTAAAAATTTGTATAAGAGAAAAGATGTACATAATATGAGTATATAGTAGTCATAGTCAGAAAAAAATCAATGTAGTATAGAATTATCAATATCAAGATATAATCAATGCTAAATATGTGATATTGAATATAGAAAGATATAACTTAGAAAATCAGAAACTGTGTATGATTCCCCTAGTGAAATAATATATCAATGTAAATGTGTATTATGCCCCTAGTGAAATAATATATCAATGTATGTGTGTATGTTCCCCCAATAGGTAGATAGTAGCAAATCTAGATATGTGTATAGGATTGAAGTCTTGTATTAATCCATGAATACTCAACAGGAACAAGTGAATCATGTATGTATGATAAAACTAACTACATTAACATAAATATCATATGTAGTACCTAGCAAATAGAAGGAATGTAAACATATAAATGCATATAATATGAAATTTGTATTTTCTAAGTAAAATTTGAATGTTTTTGTATTTTTTGAGTATAATCTATGTACAAGCAACATGAAAATGAAATTATGTACAAGTAAAAGGAGAACATACTAACTAATGAGTCTTACAAGAAACTAATTATCAAGGTGACATGTATCAGTAAAGGAAGAGTAACTGCATGTGATGTGTGAGGAAGTATTTGAAATCTATGAACCATATGGATTGAATTATTTATAGATGAAACTAACTGCAAAGTGTGGTTATGAATCTATGGAGCTAACTAAACTATCTTTTGAACTATAGGGATATTGGGGATCCATCTGGTGTAAGAAGTTTTAATTGGCATAGATACTCTATGTAGAGTGCTTTGGGGACTTAGTAACACTGATCTAGATTAGAATGGGGTAGAGATAGGCTATCTAGAATCCACAATATGTCTTTGACATAGGGTTCTCTCTAATAAAGGTCTTTGTGGGAGAGTGTGTATACATGGTAATGTTGTAGGAGTATACTTCACCTATATTTTTGGCTCAACTGCTATCTAAAGTGTGCTAATTAAATCTATGTTTAGAGATTCTAATGGTGACTATTGTGTAATTATTTATGGAGTAGGTAAATGATACTCATATGGAAGACCCTCAACTGTAATAAACTGATTAACATGTATATACTTAAGAAATCTATTTATGGTGGTGGTAATGGATCAAAGCTATTGTATCTAGTGCCTACCCAATAACATATCAAATGTTCCAGCACTAGGTACAACTAGGAATCTAGTGGCCACATGTGTTGTTGTAACATGTAATGGAAGTATGATCTCTCTAATGGATCTCTAGACATGGTCACTAAATCCATGAATAATTGTATCTATAATAGAAATATCGTAATATGAATAGCCCAAGTGATATAGAATTATAATAATACACATATTGATGCATTCCTTGTTGTCAACCATGACACATCAAATAGGATGATGATCAATGTAAGCTCATACAAAGAGTGTGTATAAATATAAGTCATCATTAATGATCTCTTATTTTGAGAAAGTGATAAGAGGACTAGTTATAAATGTATTATGATACACACCAATTATATTATATAGAGGGTGTTTGTCCATTGTATAAATATGAAAAGATGTCAGTGGTGGATGTGATTGATAAGTATAATGAACCCCTGAAGTGTCTATTATCTCTTTAGTTGTATGTTTTGTAAATGGATCAAAAAATATTTTCATTTATTTTGATTCAATTCATTGTGCTTTGGGTAATTATATAGGGGTGCTCACATTAATGATATTAGCATATACCAAATATTGGATCTTAGGTCATAAGCTGATGTATTTGTTCGTAGTATGATCAAGGGCTCTGTGATAATCACAAAATGCATTGGAATCATAATTCTTTGGAATATGCCTAGTCATATCAACCTCTTTGATGGGAAGTAGAGATATGACGTTGAATTCGAAGATTTTATGGAGAACGTGAGGTTGTGCTTCTAGAAGATTTATAAAAGGTCTCCTTGGATGAGCTAATAAAAATAAATAAGGAGCTAGCTCTAAGGTTGTGTTAACTATTGTCTTTTTCTCATTATTTTTTTCGTTGGGCCTCACCTGATTTGGGAGCTTATTTGAACTCTTATTAGTGGAATCCAATCTGGTTGTATACTTTACCTTTCCCATGGAGATAATGTTGACTTCTCATTCCTTCACTGTATGGCATAGATCTATAAATGATAGAAACATTTTGAATAATATAGATTTGTGTAATATAGGTAATAAAATTTGCTTGAATATGTCCTAGATTTCTCTATCTCCCATAAGGATAGTCATCTTTGTTAATATGGTTTTATAGCATAAGACATATTCAACTTTTAGCGCATTAGATTTTTGCTTTAGTTGAGTGACTTGAGCATAGGAAACTTTATCATTAATGTTGATAAAAAATGTGCCAAAAATATATCAACAAGTGGATTAAATCATGTAATGGACTACTTAGGGAGATCATAGAACCATTGTAATGCATACTCCTTTAAATTGTAAGGGAACAAGTTAGTTAGGAGCCAATAATTGGACACATAGTCCAAACATGTTGCATGAAAAGCACATAGGTGGTGTTATAGGTCACCCTTGCCATTATATAGAGTAAGTATGGGTGCCACAAATCTAGATGGAAAAGGGATTTCCACTATATGTTGTGCCAATGGTGTATGTAGGAGAACATGAGAGTTCAAGGCATGAGATGGTCTAGTGGCACCCTGCTCAAGATGTAACACCTTGGCCTATAGAGAATGAATATCTTGCCTAAGGGATTGTACATCTAGAAAGGATGGATGTATACTAGCTTTAAGAGGTATTTCCAGTGGTCAGAGTTGTCTAGTTATAATAGGTTGTTATAGAATATGAGTTGTCCCCATAGTAGGGGTAACAATATTAGCATTTGTGGGGTTAGAAGATTGACCAACTGATGTGTTCTGTATTTCTAATATAGATTGAAAAATATGTGCATGATCATGGGTTGTTCCCAAATTCTATCTCTAAAACTTTTTAAGATATCATCCTTATTGATTATAAGATTGTTAGCATGGAGGGGGAGTGTGTCCTAAGTCCCCTCTTATGTATCATTATGATCTTTATTGTATTTCTCATGTTTTGATGTATTATCATTAAAGTACACATAATTAGGATTTGAAGGACCAATTGAAGGAGTTATAACTAGTCCTTTATCCATGGTATAAGCTTGAATGAAAGGAATCTGGTTATGCTCAATAAGATTACCACTAAGCCTGACACTTCTTAAAGGAAGAAATATAACTTTATTAGATGGCATATAATAAATAAAATGAAAGAGTGATGTTATAACAGAATAAATGAAATCTGAAAATCCTAACACATCAAATTAAAATAGGAAAAATAAGGATACAAACTCTAGTAGCATCTATTTAAAGTAAATTGGGTTCACCAAATGATTTATCTTTTTTCAGATTATGGAATGTAACCTTAAGGTTGATAAAGGGCTGAGTAATAAATCAAGGATTAGAATATTGTAGAATCAATAGTCATTGATTTGCATAATAATTATTTTATTTGAATATTATATAAATAAAAATGAATTAGAAAAGGTGTACTAAGTTTGATAATATAATTGAGATGGACAAGTGGGGGGCAAGGAAGTGATGTAGGAGTAGGGCAGAGTGTCATCAGTAGAGAACATGTGTCAGAACCCTCTTTGGACAATAACACAACCCTCCTTGGCAATAACACACTACACTATTGACCTTTTGTGTTATGTTAATGACCCTGTCTAGGTGAAGCTATAAAATTTTGGACAGACCTTTATTTTGTTTTAGGAATCCTATACCTATATGACTGAGAATTAGATCATCATTTGTTATATGTTTTGACTGATTTCACTATGAAACCCTAAGCCTCCATGTTTGCAAGGGTTTTGATGAACACAATTGAAATATGAGTGGTGTTATTAGGGTAGGCTAGGCAAGGCCTCAACACCCCATGTGTTGAACATTGCCTACATACCAATAGCTCAAAATGGGATCAAGCTCGATGCAATTCTCCCAATCTAAGTGCTAGTGGAAGTGAGAGTGATGCTAATATTCCTAAGTATGAATGTTAATTTTAATGTTTTATGTGTGAATTGAGATAAACAAAACTTGAGTAAAAATAAAATCTTGGTTGTTGTAGATGGATATATACAAAAATAGGGGTAAATATGGATCAATAACCTTAATTTACACAACTATTTCTAGGCTTGTTCATGAGAACTTCCATATAATGGATAAACAAATGAGAATAGTATTTATATAGTGTTATGATGTTTGTCGTGACATGAAATGATTCTAGGTTTACCCTAAGATGATTTAGGAAGTGGAAATATATTTTTAAGGGATAAATTAAGGGTCAATCACACTGCCTCCTTTGCATATAGCACACCATGTTATAGACTAATGGCATCATGTCATTGTCAAGTGCTTAAAACATGTGAAAAAATATCAAGGATGTCTAGGTGATGGCTAAATGTGGCTCTTGGTATATCTGGGCATGGGATAGATGCACTTAAAAGCTATAAAAGGATCAAAACAGGCCCTAAGATAGGTCTAGGGCTAAGCTAAGGATAGGTTGGTCTAAAGTGACACTCATTGCATTAAATGAAATTTTATATGACTACATCATCAAGGAGAAATATGACGTTTATACTTAGAGTAACTTTGTCACTTTTCCAATAAAAAGTTCATATTATTTATGGACATGCAGTTACAAACAAAGATGAATAACTCAATATTAGTTTATTTTCCTAAACTGGACAATCATGAATACTTTTCCACCACAACAAATACTCCTTTTCTAAGAAGAGAAACTTGATGTAAGATCATAAAATTTATTCACACTTGATTAATAGTTTAAGAGGTGTTAAACATGAAACTTATTTTGAGTCATTTATTTTAGCATATAAGTTTTGAATTTTTATTGTTGTTAGTAATCCATTTAAGAAACCATTATGAATATTGTAGACAAGTTCATCTGTGAACTTTTAAGTTGATTATACTAGTGTAGCTATCATAAAATTTACATCACGCTTGATGTATAATGTATTTGGATGTCAAAAATTTGATTTTATAAATGAAGATTATAGATTCCTTATTTTTGGGTGGTTTATCAGAAAAAAATATGGGTTAATATGTATATTGGGTAGATGTGGTGTTAATAAAATTACTAGTTTGTGTTGGTGCTAATAGCTTTTGATTCTAATTATTTTTTGGTCTATGTAACAAGTCAATTATTTAAAATTATTGTTAATATTAATTAGTGAAATGCCATGTTATGGGAAATGACATGACACTTTCCTTCTCCTGCTTCCTACACCATCTTTGAATTTCTGATTTGAATAGGTATGGGGTCATTTTAGAAATGCTTTAGATTATTTAGAAATGGATAACCTTTATCAATAAGAGACCAAAAGTTTTGTGGGGTTTTTGTGTAAAAACTATGACTGTGAGTGACTTATAAATAAATAAATAAATAACCAAACCTGTTTCTACAACTATTGAAATTGGTGTTGTTTCAAGCATGAAAGATCAATATATAGATTATTATAAAATAGAAATAATAATAAGTAGTTATATCAAAGGTACATTTAATTATAGTTTTTATTATTTCTCCATAGATAATGTTAAATTATTTAGTTATTGTGATGTTGATCATATTATTGATACTATAGATAGAAAATATACTTCTAGATATGTTTTTAAGTTTGGTACAAGAGCTATCACATGGAGTAGAAAAAATCAAACTTTTATTTCTATCTCATCTACATAAACAGAGTATACAAGTTTTATGGCTAAAAAATAATCAATATGATTAAGAATATTGTTATAAGAGCTCCATATGATCATTAATACAAGAACAACACTTCTTTGTTATAATCAAAGTTGCATAGATCTGGCAATAAATCTAGTACAACATCAAATAACTAAGAATATAGAGATTCATGTGTGCTTTATCATAGAAAAAGTCTTCAATGGTGATATTTATCTTCAATTTTGTTCAACATGTGGTCAAGGAACATATATCTTCACTAAACCTCTTTGTAATGCAAAGTTTTAAAAATTTAGATAAATGTTAAGGCCTTTTAGAGCTACTATTGAGAAGGAGTGTGTGTGACAATGCCACCTCTTAAATAACCTTATTATACTTTTCTTATTTATAATTCTTATTTATTGTAAAATCATTGTAAAATCACTTTATGTAATTATTGTGTAAAATCACCCTATGTGATTCTTGTTTAAAAATCACCCATTTAAATTTTTGTAAATATCACCCTATGTGATTTAATAATAAAACCCATAAAATCAATATGAAAAGAAGATTCATTGATCCAAAAATATTATACAAATCATCTATCCATGAGGAACATACAAATATTATCTGTTAAATAATTCATTTTACATGCTAGCATAAATCATCCTATGAGATTGTAATTCCTTTTGTAAAAAAGTAATATTGGTATATATATCCCCACTAAAAATTAAGGGAGAGTGTTTGAGTATATAATTTTTATGGGGACACATATTTTTATCCCAAAATTATAAGCAAACATAACTCTTAAAGTTTATATTAAATATATAAATAATAACTAATTAAATTAGTTGTAAAGGTGAAAGGTGTAACCATTAACAAGTATAACCAATAACCATCTACATATATTGATCTCATTTCATATAAGAAACATATATGATAATAATATCATCATATGAAATACATTGTTGTATTGAGAAGAATATGAAGGATTGTTATTGAGAAGGAGGGAGAAGAAAGGTTTTTTTGGGTTATGTATGGTTGGTTTCCTATGAAACCAATACATTACATATTCATCTAATTATTAATGAAAGATTTTGATTTGTTCCATGGTTTTTTAACTTGTATAGGGTTTCCCATGCTAAACTTGTGTAATGTGTTGTTCATTCTTTATGTGCTTCATTGGATTTATCGATTCAGTGTTTCACATTTGGTTACCTTGTTAATTTATTTGGATGATAAATAATGGTTGATCCTACTAATACTGACAGGTTTTCCATTTCAAATATTTAGCACTTTAATAATATTTGATTAAAAAACATTGTTGATTAACTTTATGGAAGATATGATCTACTAATTATGTCGATTTTAACCAAACCAATTTTTTATCGATTTAAAAAATGTGCATATTATAGTTTGAGGATGCAATAAGAATTGTTTATCCTTATGGTAAAATATTGATCATTAGATCAACATAATGTTAAGTAATATAGAAAGTTTTTAATTTGTTTCTTCATGATTTAAGGATTGGGGATCTTCTTGATCAATAAACACAATGAAAACATCATAATCAGGATGGTATAAACACATATCTTCTCATGCTTAATAAATATCATGTGTAAATCTGCTAGGAAATTTTACTCGATATATGATGTAAAGAAGTTCAAAAATTTACTTGGTGAGAAGATTATTAATGTATGAAAATAAGATAGGCAACAATCATTCCT
Source organism: Torreya grandis (assembly GCA_037957365.1). Taxonomy (NCBI): domain Eukaryota; kingdom Viridiplantae; phylum Streptophyta; class Pinopsida; order Cupressales; family Taxaceae; genus Torreya; species Torreya grandis. Next base: position 216,439 of record JARHVA010009352.1, read on the forward strand.
TCAAATCTTTGTTTGTGAGTTTAAATACAATCTTTGGGGCCTTTATTTTTAATAATAAAGTATTTTATTATGTGTTATTTTACTATTTATTCAAACAATGAATTTGATGGTTATATTTATTTTAAATTAAATTTTGTTGTTTTATATTTGAGTGGTTTGAAAAAAGAGAGAGAAAATTATGGTAGTTTAGATGGTTTATTATTGGATTGGATTTGAAAAAATGAAATTGTATATGATTTGGATTATTTCTATATATGGGGCATTTAATTTTATCAAATGTTATTATAAATTTATCATTGGTGACATGATATAAATAATTCTAAAAAATAAACTGAAATAACAAACTTATCAAGTGTGATTGGAACTCTTTCAAGTTTAAAATATATTTGAAAATATAATTTTTTCTCCATCTGGTATGCACATAGACAATATTTGACACTAAAACTAAATAAACCAAATAACAATTTTACTAATGGGTTGCCAACCATGTCAGTTTAATAGGAAATATCTTAACCAAACCTCTAAGGTCCATCCATAAATTTATTATAAAAAATGGCATTCTTATAATTACCATAAAATACTAGATATATTTGTAATAACATGTAGCTACATGGAAATACATACAGATTTATGAAGATACATGCAATCACCTTATTACAAAATACATTTTTACACATGATTATTTATACATATATAATTACATCTATCTTAAATGTTTTGAATGCATAAGTCAATTACTTTTACATAGTTTTTCATTTGATATGTCAAAATCAACCCCCAAACAATGATGATTACTAATGAAGAGGTAGATATATGTATATTTAATATTACTTTTACATAGTTTTTCATTTGATATGTCAAAATCAACCCCCAAACAATGATGATTACTAATGAAGAGGTGGATATATGCATATTTGGTATTATAATATTCATGTATTGGGCCCACACAAAATCATTGCCCAATTAAATATAGTTAGAGGTAGAAAGGGTTATGCCCATCATCAAAGTAAACAACCTTTATCTTATCTTAAGTATCCGAGGACAAGGAGGACATACAAATTGGGTAAACATAATTTATTAAAGTATACAAATTTTTGAAGAATAATCTCAAAAAAAAGGTCCTCTTTATAACTCAAACTATAGTAAAATTTGAAGAGTACAAAGCTCACACAACAATTGGAAGTTAGATTTTAGAACAAGGATGTATATGATGTTCTTGTAGATACATTACCAATTCTAAATTTTATGAACTTGTAATAAATCTCCAAAATTATAGTAGAGTGAATGTTCAAAAGATTTAAATTAATTAACTTAATTATTCAATAAACAAGGTTACATTTAATAGGCTTTAAATCTCTCACAAATCTATATCACTAATTGGTTGTTCTAAAACTTTTATTCTCTACCTTATAATATATCACAACTAATCCTATTCTCATGAGTCACATTCACACTATTGTTTGCTCAAATAATATAATTAACTCACTAACACAAATATGAACACTAACACAATAAATTCATCACATTAACCCTTCCCTCCCTCCCTCCAACAAAAAAGGACGTTGGGTTCATTTGATAACCTATCTATCATTAAAAAAAAGTTAAAATTATTACATTGAACATCATTATACATAGTTTATAGATACATACAATGTACAAAATAAGCTTATTTAATATTTTTTACAATAAAGGAACTATGACAACACTAGACACATACGATAAAGGAATCTAAACACAAAGTTGACTATGACATGCACAATAACCATTGATAATATTAAAATGATATATTTTATTAAACTCATCAAGAGATAATTAAAAATAAATTAAATATTACTTTTAGAATGATGCTTATAAGTTAAGAACATCATATGTATTATAACTATAATATAAAAAACTAATAACTAAAAAATTATTGATATTTAAATATTAATAAAATAATATATAAAACAAGGGTTGTATAGTGGTTAGTATCTATCTATGTATTAAAATTGTTTATAATAAAATTGCATATAATAAAGGTTAAAATTGACAAGTTTAAGTTTGTTTTTGTGTTTTGAGATCATATGTGATAGGTAAAAATTGTCACATGTTGTCAATAGTTATAGATTTAATAATTTGCATACTATGTATTTTTTACTTAAATTATAAATTACATATTGTATTGCCCTATATAAAAATATAATAGATATCTATTTATATGGTTGCATTGATAATATTTATTCATGACCCATAAATTGTAAATTATATTACCCTAAAAAAAATTTGTATTAATAGAATGTGTGTATAAAATTTATGACAATTTATACTTGTTATGATAAGGCCGGTCATATAACATTTAATCCATTTGACATTCCTTGTGGAGGAGGAGGGTTATTTTTTTTTTAACTAAAAGAGGGGTAAAAATATTATTAAGAAGAATGGAACAAAAATTACAAGACTTTATCCTGGTCCACTAGTTGGCCCAGTTTCTGAAATAAAATCCGAGGAAGCATCCTCTGATCAAATATGCTTTAGAGCGGGCCATGCTCAGAGGCCCATTTGGCCAAGCAATCTGCAACACCATTCCACTCGTGTGGAATGTGTTTAAAGATCATGGACTCCAAGGAAGTACAAAGCTGAAGAATCTATTAGACGACAGTATTCAATTGCCAATCCTCTTTACCGGAATTTCATTTATTCAAAAGGTTGACAACCACCTGCGAATACGACTTGCAAATAATATTATACCAGCCCTGTTGACAACATTGTTGCACTGCCTCCAGGATAGCCATGGCTTCCATGAGATTGTTTGTGTGATGCCCCTTGAAAATAGAAAAAAGAAAACAAATATTTCCAAAGCTATCACGTCTGACCCCCCCGATGCCAGAAGCCCCTGGGTTCCCACACGCTGATCCATCAGTGTTAATTTTGATAACTCTAGCTGTAGGGGGAGTCTAATGCCCCACCCGATTGACAGGTCGTGACTGTTGCTATCAGGTCCCTATTTCCAAGCGTGAGTGGGAAGCAGGGGCGAAGGCGGTGGAAGGAGCAAAGGCAAAATGAGAATAGATGGTTGTGTCCTCTGAGTCCAAGTCTGCCACACAGTCACACTTCACCTGGAGAGTTTCCTGGAGGACGCTAATGATTTTTGACCATAGGGCTCTAATCTCAAGATGGGAATCACAAAAAATCCTTCTGTTTCTCTCAATCCAGATGTTCCACAAGATAAAGGAGGGGCCGACTAACCAAGCAGTCTAAAGAGTAGAAGCCTTTGAGGGAGGCTGGCCCAAGCACTCCCAGAAATTTGACAGCAAGTGAGCATACCAACAGGGGCAGCCCCAAACATTCCACCAGAGGTGCCATATCTGTCTAGTGAAAGGACATTGGAAAAAAAGGTGTGGTCTAGTCTCCTTGCTGGAGTGGCATAGGACACATATGGAAGGTCCCTAAAAACCATGCTTGCATAGATTTTCCCAGGTAAGACACCTGTTGTGAACCAAAACCCATAAGAAAAAATTACATTTAGGCCACGAAAAATGATTCCAAATTTTTTGCCCCCATAAGAAGACAACTTTGCCAAAATGATACTTTGTCAGAGCTAGATACTCAGAAGACATAGAATAATGCCTAGTAGAGTCACCTCCCCAAGCCAAAACATCATGACCTAGCAAGGAGGAGCACCTTTTAGAGGCCAGAATCTGAGACAGCTCTAGCCGATCCTCTGGGGAGCCTCCAGGCGGCTAGTCTAAAGAATTTTTCTTGCGGTATCCAGTAGCCATGCCTAGGTTGAAGCCTTCCTTATAATGAGCCACTGTGATCCATTCGGTAGAATGAAATGAGTCACAAAGAGGCTAGAGATGAGGGTGGGAAGATAATAGAGGAGGCGACCCATCCCAAGAGTCACTCCAGAAGAGAGCCTTAGTACCACTATTGCAAATCCAAAAAAGGCATCTCTTCACTAATTGGGCTCCAAGCTTGAGGGTATTCCACACCATAGACCCTCTTCCCTCCAAAGGAAGCCTAGCAATAGCAGAGGGTTCAACCCCAGGAAAATACTTGAGGACAAGATACAGGCCCAAAGATGGGATTGGTTGGAGCACCAACGCCAGTAGAGCTTAGTTGCAAGAGCTTGACTTGACAAGATGGCTGAGTGTAGGCCGAGGCCCCCTTCCTTCTTTGGCTGACAAATAGTAGTCCAGTTAATAAGGCTCCATTTGGAGCTCTGCAAGTTGCCGCTCCAAAGAAATTGGCGATAAAGAGCATCAAATTCTTTGAGAAAGTACATCGGAGCAGCCTAAATCATACTGCGATATATGGGAAGAGCTTGGATCACAGATTGTAGAAGAGTCACCCTACCAGCAATAGAGAGCCACCTATGAGTCCAATGATTAACTTTTTGCTTAAGTTTATCAAGGACATTTTGCCAAAAAAGTCTGGGTTGCCTTCCCACCACAATAGGAATCCCCAAGTAAGTCACAGGGAGAGGCTGAGCCTGAAACCTCAGAATGGTGGCAATCCTACACTGAATAGATTCAGGAGTGTTGAAGAAGAAAATGGAGGACTTGTGATCATTGATTTTTTGGCTAGATGCCGCCAAATAAATATCCAGTGTGAGCTGAAAGGCTTCAGCTTCTCAAATCTGTGCACGCCCAATCAGAATTGTATCATCAATGAACTGAAGGTGAGTCAAGGTTGTCATACCATTCCCCCATTTCCAGCTATGAAGTAAATTTTGAGAAACATGAAACTTGAGGAGTCGCCCAAGACCCTCAGCCAAAATAATAAACAAGAACAAAGAGAGCAGATCTCCTTGGTGAAGGCCTCTCGAGACACCAAAAAGCTTTGAGGGTTCTCCATTGATAAGGACCGAGAAGGAGGGCGTAGTGACACAGCTTAGCACCCAACAAACCCAGTCCTGGTTGAAACCAAACGCTAAAAGAACTTTTTGTAGGAAGTCCCAATTGGCTCTGTCAAAAGCCTTAGCTAAGTCAAGCTTAATAAACATGGCACACTCCTGAGAAGAACTCATAGAGTGGATGGCTTCAGAAGCCATAACCACACCATCCAAAATTTGCTTTTCAACCACAAAACCTCCCTGCTCCTTCGAAATAACCATGGGGAGATAGGCTTTGAGACACTGTGCAATAAGCTTGGTAATGATTTTGTAGATGACATTACATAGCATGATGGGCCTAAAAAGATCCAGTTGGTTGGCCTGCTCCTTCAGAATCAGGACTAAAAAAATTGCATTCAGTGCCCTAAGCATTTCTTTGCTGAAGTGAGATTCCTGCATGACTTCCAGAAGATCCTGCTTGATGATATCCCAAAAATATTGAAAGAATTCAGCTGGGAAGCCATCTAGGCCTGGGGCTTTGCCTCTACACAAGCTGAAGACCACCTCTTCTAGCTCAGCCATGCCAATGGGGTGCATAAGAGAGTCATTCATACCCGGGGACACCACAGGGGGAATGTAAGACAAAACTATATTTTTTGCCAACTCATCCATAAGCAGATTAGTAGAGAATAGAGCAGAAAAGAACTGAACAGCTTCCCTAGATATAGCTTGTGAGGACGTTAGACATGGGCCATCCTAGACTGCAAGAGATGCGATAAAATTCCTATTGCACCTCACCTGAACAGACTTGTGGAAGAAGGTCGTGTTCTTGTCCCCTTCCTGGAGCCATTCTATTCGGGCCTTTTGTTTCCAATATATTTCTTCACGAAGTTCCCACTCAGCTAAATCCATTACAGCATGAGATTCAGCTATTCAGAGATCTTCAGAGAAGCCAAAGTCCCGGATCTGATAGGGAACATCATCAAGCTGGTCGTGAGCCCTCTTCTTCATGGAATGGAGATTACCAAAGGAATTTTTATTCCAAATCTGTAGCTTCCTTTTAACAAACTAAAGTTTTTTAGCAAAGGAAAACATAGCAATCCCATAGGGAGGCCCTCCTTGTCTCCACCACTGAAGCATGAGGTCATGGAGAGATGAGTCATGGAGCCACATCAGCTAAAATTTGAAAGGAGGCTTCTTGGGTCCAACAATATGGCTGGTAGAGAGCTTGATGGGCCAATGGTCGGAGCCTCTCCAGTCAAGAATTTCAGAAGTGAGGGAGGTAGAACTAGAGCGCCAGAAGTAGGAGATAAGGAACCTATCTAGGCACTCAGAGATGGCAGCATTACCTATTCTTCTGTTGTTGTAAGTGAAGAGCCCGTTCAAAGGTTCCACATCAGAGAGGCGTAACTTGTCAATATTTTGGCGCAGTGCTTCAGATGAGGGGCCTAAGCGAGGCAACCCACCCCTCTTCTCTTTCAAGCTAAGAATCATGTTGAAATCTCTAGCCATAATCCACGAAAGAAAGGGATGATAGCTTATGACAAATCGGATATGTTCCCAGAGCTTGAGCTGTCCCGAAAGATTAACAGGAGTGTACACAGAAGTGACTAAAATCAGCTCACCTGATTCAAGAGAAGTAGCAACCATTGATAGAGCTGAGAGGTGGGACATCCAATGAAGTGGCATTACTTTCCTCAGATCCCAACATATATCCAAGCCCCCAGAGCTGCCCAAAGCTCCCACACACTGGCATTGTGCACCAAACCAAATATTGGGCATACAAGTAAACATAGAATCAACTAAAAGTTTGGTCTCTTGGATATAGATAATATCTGGAGAATGATCACCCACTAGTTTATGCATATCTTTTTGTCTAGGGGTGTTATTTAGCCCCCTTACATTCCATGACAAAACAATCATTGAGTAGAATGAGGGAAATGCTCATCCATGGTCCTAACAACCCCTGATTCAACCAATAAATCACCTGTAAGTTTGATTTTATCTTGGTCCTTCTTACACCCAGCTGTGGAGGGCGTGGTAAAGGAAGTTTTCTTAAACGATCATTGCAATAGACCAAGAGCAGGTGAAGATCCTTTTTCTTTCCTGGCTACATCCACATCTTTGACCAGATCTGCCCAACGAACCTCTTTGTCTTGCGGAGCTGATGAAATCACAAGGGCACCCTCTTTCGAGCCAAGAGAGCACTCTGGGATCAATTGTATTACCATATCCTGTGACTCATTGGGGCACAACCTCTGCTCCTCTAATTTTGGGAGGCCTTCCTGATCTGTTGGTGGAATGCCATCTTCAATGACCATACAATCAAGCGCCTCAAATCTGTTGAACCCGAGTTCGACTTGCCGATCCAGATATGTGCGCTTCTAACCTCAGCCTTTTGCACAATGTCAGATGGGATAAAACCATCCATGCCTAGGCCAGTATGATCAGATGGTCCTTGCACCTGTCTTAAGGTATTTGTGTGGGCTTTCCCTTTTGCAGCACTATCAAACTGTGTATTTGTCGTTTCATTATGGGGCGATTGGCCAGCCTCCTTGCCATCATTGGCTGTCTGCTTACCTAGAGATTCAACAGGTGTCCCATTACCTTTGGAAGCATGAGGGCATTGGTGGTGTAAATGTCTGTACACATGACAGATACAACATCAAAAGGGGATAGATTCATAGTCAATTTGTTGAATCCAGGTTGAAGAGCCCAGGGAGATTTCCATTGAATCTGGCAGAGGATTATTTAAATCTATATCAACACAGATACGAGCATAGGAGATTACCTTCTTTTCCAACGATTGGTGTGCAATAGCAGTTGGTGTCCCCAACATGGCAGCTATCTGGTGCAAGATATCTTCTCTCCATAATTCCAAAGGGAGTCGAGGCAAGCGAACCCACACCAGCACGCAAGCAGGGAGGTCCTCCATAGAATTAAACCCCACGTGCCAGGGTTTGAGGAAAAGTCCATTACGATCATAGAAGTAGGGGCCGCCTTCAAAAATTTGATTCCTATCAGCGACGGAGGTGAAATTAACCATAAAATAGCTATTTCCAGCCAACATAATATCAAAATCTCCTTCTATCTGCCAAGACCTGCAAATCCAAGCTTCCAGAGCCGACAGGGAAATTCGAATGCCCAGGAACTTACAAATCAAGGCATGGGAGGCCAGGTACTCTACATCATCCTTCACTAACTCTGGAGGGAGAACCAACACAGGCCGTTCTTGGGTCTGTGGCAGGCAGCCGTTGACCTTGCTCAGCTTGGAGTGCTCATTGACATACACCGTTTCCTTTGGAAAAGAATTTGCCCCAGGCAAGGATCGATCCTCCTTGGGGGCTTCCATAGAGCCTGCGCACCTGTTTCCACCGAACGCATCCATAAAACCTTCTATAATAGGGAATATATGTGATAAAACATAAAGTAATCATGTAAACTAGCCCGAGTTAATTCAAAGTACATTAGAATTTTAAATTTAAATTCACATTTAAAAAAATAGTAATAACAAAAAAATAAAAAAACTTGATATAAATAATATTGTCGACATTGATAAATGGTTAAAATGAATGGTAACAAGTAACATGGGTACCTTTTACCTATTAAAAAAATCACTATTTCTTACCATTAGTCAAGCATAAATGCGATAAGAATATTTTTGAATTAAATGTTTGCAGTTGCCTTTTGTGTGGCTAAAAAGCTATGGAGATGTTATTGCAAAGTACATGGGAGGAAATATTTATGAGATCTCAGAAATATCTTTAGAAATGTTTGGTTGAACAACACATATTTGAATCTAATGAAAAGGATCTATTGAAAATATAACTCTATTGTCTGCTAATCAATTGAATATATTTAAAATTTAGTTATTTTTCATAACAATTACATATTCGAATGTTCCTATTATTATATACATTAACTAAACTTATGCGAAAAAAATATTTTAACTACCATATCGATGGATCTCAAATCAGTGTATGGTCAAATTTGATTCATGAATATGTAAATTGACAAATTCTTATATCAGTATAATGCGAATAATGGTAACCATAAATATTAGTGGACATGTGGGAGAGTTAAGAGTGAATCATGTGATTGGATTGGATTAAGAGCTACACTTCCTCCCAAAAACATAACAGTGCTAGATGCTTCAATTGATTCAGATTTGTCCAAGTGAATTTAGATGGAAATCTAGTCTCATCATGAATCGAATCTCAACAGTTTTTGTTTCACACATAATACAATATAAAACTATCCAAAATAAAGTATATGCATGTATGACCCTCCATGGGGTGTATACTACAAATCTTATCCCATCAAAAGGTCGATCCTAATCATGATGAGTCGAATCACTTGTTAGTATTGAATTTGCATGATGTGTTTTCGATTGTAATGTCTAGTTGTCACAGAATTGGGACTAATTACGAGGCATGATATTCATACAATTTCAAAGCTACTTGTAGAAATGGACATGGCAGGAGTGAGTCACCAATGAAAAGTTCTTATAGTGATAAAACACCATTGACCGTATACAACTTACATAGGCTTGGAAAATTCTTACTTGTCTAACCTTATATAGACCCAATCTATGGACAGAATTAATAGGAAAGTAACAAGAAAAGCAAACATCCATTATAGAGTTTTCCAAGGAAATTTCCTGGATGTAGCTAAATTCACAACGTGCCAGGTATCTGACGAATTAGCAAGTAGAAAGTTAAACTTCTAAAATGTTTGTTACAGAGTGTACTACAATGTACATGGTATCTACTTTTTTGGGTGGTAATGATAATTTGTGTTGTTTTCATCTCAATCATAACACAAAAGATGATTGCCTTGTTTTATTTTGTGTTGACGGTTGTGATATTTCTATAATAAAACGCACAGTCTGGAATTTGTCACGATATTTATTTTATGTTTCAACGTGGAGAGTATGTTCATTCCATGAAATAGGGGTATTTTTTCTTACATTTGTTTTGGCATTGGTACTTCGTTTGTGTATGTATTGTTCGACCTACTCTAGGTCAGAATTTTGACCATGGTTTTCATTTTTTTTAATCTTCTTGTCATAAAAAGGTGACTGGTTGTCATGAAAAGCATACCACTAGTGTGTACTACTGCTAATTTCTATTGACATGTATCTATACAAATAAATGAAACTTTGCTCTGAGGTCATATAGAATAAATTTGCTTATTATACTCTTATTAATAGTATTTACAAGCATATTAAAGTGAGAAGAATTTTTTTAAACAACACCCCCACAATATTCCAATTTTTATATGAAAAAACTTTAACAAAACATTGAAATTGTTAAAACTATATACATTTTTAAAAAATTAATTAGCTGAAAAAATATAAACTAATTGAAAGTGAAACCATTAATACCCCGAGACAAGGAATAATGAATAAAACCTTAAAAATTATAACTAAAACATGAAGATAATAAACTAATAAACTTGTATCAAACATCTAATACGTAAACACTATTAAAAACTTAAAACATAACCATTAAATGATAAAATATTAAAAACGATAGTAAACTTAATAAAAAAAAAATTAATTTTTTTTTTGTTACAATGGGAATCGGTTACAATCCATCATTATTCTACCTAGGTCTGGGTTTCTACTCTGGTAATTAAGCAGCCACCTTCATGCTTCGTCTTACTAGGCTCTCGCCACATCTAACCTTCTAATTTGGATTCACATCCACTATAACCCACCCTCATCTCTGTAAAGTTCAGTCAAATGAGTGAGACCCCCAGAAACGTAAGTTTGAAACCACTGACTTCGAACTAACAAACACTTAATCACGTACCAAGCAAACTACCGGCCACACCCTTAAACCTAAATAATAAACTAAATACTAAACAAATTCATATGGTATATGAAAACTGCGGGCGAGTTGATACAGTGATGAGTTCGGTGAAAAGTCTGTATAAAGCCAAGTTGTCGACTGGAGCTCTTGTCTGGATCAGAGGGTGCAAAACTTGGAATTGGTCACAGAGCTAGATGAGATGAGCTCGATCTAATGAATGTGGAATGCGAGTTGTGGAGGTTTTTGATGCAACTGAGGATTCAACAGATTAATTTAAATTCAAGACGTAAAATCGAATCTGAAACACATAAATCTCAATCTGATATGTGGTCGAATTGAGGAGATAAACAAATGCACCGAGATTTTATTTGGCCTGCAGCAAGTTGAGATGCAGTTCGACAGGGTTGATCTGAGGGATGTTGATGTTGAGTAATATTTTTGAAGAGTTTGTCGAATGTCGAGGCCAAGACTCAAACCCTTGATCTGAAGCAGGCTTCGATCCAAGATCCAATGCAGTGTAAATCGTTTACGAAGATCCGATATCGAGGGAGGATTGATAGGTGTCGCCGAGATTTAATACAATGTGTGATGAGCTTTACAGCCGAGTCATAACTCTATGTATACTAAATCAAAGTCTTCAACATAAACCCTCATGTAAAATTGACTGTACAACCCATTTTTTTTTTCAAATACTACTTTCACTGAAATAGCAGAAAAATGAACAAAGCGGAGAGTTGAAACATGGATATAATGCAAATCATTGGTGAATGTCAATGGGAGTTCATGTGGTCTGCAGTGCTAGACGATTGGTACAATGTAAGAAGGGTGGATGGACAAAGCAACGATGTTTTCACATGATCTACATTGCATAGCTGTTGTACCATGTTGATAGAAAGACTAATGAATGTGGAAGACTAACAAATGATTAGAGAGGCCGAAACCTCCTCTAATATCAAATGTAGGAAATCAAAAAACCTTAATGAATCAACTTAATTATTCAATAAACAAAGTTATATTTAAATAGATTTTAGATCTCACAATAATATGGAGATTGTACAACCACAACTCTCTCACATTAATATGTGTAGGTTGTTCAACAACTTTTATTCTCTCCCCTAGATATCTCACAATTAATCATTTTCTTGTAAGTTACAAGTTCACACTATTATTTGTTCATATAATATAATTAACTTATTAAAATAAATGTGAGCATTAAGACAACAAATTCTTTATAGAACTCATGAGGATGTGAACAATTTGGAGACGGTCTAAGGACAAATGGACCAATTAGACCATCAAATGAACCACATTGTATAAAGAAACATATCATGGAACTTAAAAAGGGTGGGGGATGGTTTCATGAAATAATAAAAGGGCGAGAATAATATTTCAAGGAAATTGGAAAATGGTATTCTTTTAAATATTTTGATGATGGCACGCTCGCATGACAAGCAGACTACTCGTGTAGGTGGCATTGATTCCAAATTTGGATAGCATAGTAGGAGATCCAAATGCGAGCTAAGGTAGTTGATTCGGGAGGCACAATAGGAGTGGGTTGATGGTGAGTGGATGAAGAGCAATCATGAATGGCATGAAGATCCCTGGCCCAAGGCAAGAAAACTCAAAGGGGTCATGTCAGGGGTAAATCAAATCCCATTAAGAACAAGTAAGCCTTAGTCTGCTCCAGTCCACAAAGATGAGGGCTTTAGCATGGAGGTCCCTTCAATCCAATCTTTAGTTGTGGAAGCTAATTTCAGCCCCTCCACTCCCTAACCTAAAATAATTCTATTTGACAAATTGAGTTTTTAGGAAAACATAAAAAATATGAGAGCCAAATGTTTAATTATAAGGTTTGTTGGGAAGTGGCCAACAATCAATGAAGTGGAATCATGAGTGGCTTTTGCTTGGTCCTAAGAATTTATTCCTGGTCATTTATCCAACCAAGACTAAGAAATAGGAAATTTTAGATGGAAGCCCTTGGATGATGAAGGATGTCGGTGTCTAGCTTCATGAGTGGTTCCCAAAATTTGATCCATTCATGACAAAACAAGGGCATTTCCTAATCTAGATCCATCTATATGGGTTGATGATGGAATACTAGAGTGAAGTTTGTTTGAAAATGTTTGGGGTAATGATAGGGGAATTCATTTGTATTGATCTAATCACTAGTGAGGGTTTTCTTGCTTCATATGCCAGAGTTTGTGTGTTTCTAGATTTAGAGGAGAAGATTCCAGAATGTATCTTTCTAAAATCCTATGAAGGAATTTGGGAGCAAAGGATTGATGTTGGAAAAAATCCATTTCGATGCTTCAAATGTTGAAAGGTTGGGCACATCTACAACCAATGTCCTTTGAAGGGCACTCCTCAAAAATTTGTTCAGGATTGAAAACCTAAACTAGGTCCCTAATGTGAATATTTCCTTTGGTGTAATAAAGGATAGATTCTTCCTTAGATGGTAATTGAGCCTTCCCTTACCTCTTAGATGACAATTGAGCCTTCTCCTACCCCTCAGATGGAAATTGAATCTTCGCCTAATGTTCATGACCCCAATGTAGAAGCCACTCTCTGTTTAAGAGATAAATTTTGGGTTAGATAAGCTCTCTCCCATACAACCATGCTAAACTAGAATTATTTCATCTCTGATAAAGATCATAAACTCACAAAATTTATAAAATTGAACCTAGGGCAACATAGGAAGATGGAATTAATGAAGATGTGTTGAGAGCTCAAGCAGAGGATTATGGGTTGGTTGTCGACTTGAAATTATCACCCTTGGTGGGAGATATGAATGATGATGAGGAGTATAATTCCATTTAAGTCCTCACCCTGTCACAAAGGGACTACCAACTATCTCAACCAAAATGTGGATCCCATAGCAAAAGAGGATAAAAATCAGGCAAGGATATTACAAAGGTTTAAGTCTCAATAGGTAAGCAATCTACCATTTAAAATTTTATTATCTCTTATAATGGGGTGAAATTCCCCTTTCCTACATCATGAATCTCTTTTCATTGAAGTTTTGGGGACTAAATGCCCCTAAAAAAATATGCTTGGTTAGGCATCAGATGCAAAAGCCCAAGTTTGTTATCTTCCTCTTCCAAGAGATTAAGTTAAAAAAATAATATGTTGAGGCTTTGATGACTAAAGGATGGAATATATAGAAAGGGATATTTGTGGACTCTATCAAGGCCTCTCATGAATTGTAAATCATTTGGCCCCCCTTTAGGGTGAAATTGAAAGACTGTGGATTAGGGGATAATTGATAACTGGTTAAAGTGTCAGATTATGCTTCTAATATCATCTTATTTTTATTTAATTTTTATCGGCCAAATTCTATTGCCCTCAAATCCCAATGTTGGAAAAATATTATTCATTAGTTGTCTCTATTTCAAGGGAAAAAAGTGTATATTTAGAGTGGATTTCAACACCATTCTATCGAGTTCTGAAAGAAGAGGTGGGCTAGTGCAAGGAACCTAGTCCCAAAAGGATATATCCAATTATGTTGCTACCTTGGGGTTACTAGACATGGTTTTGAAAACTCGATTGTTATCATGGACTAAATAGAGGGAATGTTTTTATAAAATTTCAAAAATATTGGATAGATTTTTTATTTCTCCAAATTACTTAGACATCAAATAGATATTGGAAAGTAATATTATGCCGATTTCTAGTTCTAGTCATGCCCCCATTGAGTTTAAAATTAATATAGATGGTGATACCCCCTTATTCCCTTTGAAATTTGAACTAATTTGGCTTTAGTATCCATAAATTCATGACTTGATCAAGTAATGGTGGAATAAGTCACCTCCCATGAATAGAACTAAGATTTTTTAAATGAGTAAAAATCTTAACTATATCAAATCTTGCATTTAGTCCTAGAATTTTTTTTGCTTCAAAAATATTTTTCAAAATATTGAGTGGGTATAACTTGAATTAGTATCAATCAATAGAATCATGTTAGCTTTGGGTATGGATGTTTATCTTTACCACAAAGAGAAATCCATTCTGGTAGAGCTTGATGAATTACATATTAGGGAGGATGTATATTGGAAACAAAATCCAAGGGAGTACTAGCTCAATGAGGGAGACAAAAAATAAAGCTTTTCATAATTCCACATGAGCAAGGAGATCAGCCAAGCACATTTCTAGCATTAAGAATAGGGATGGGTGTGTGTTGGATACCAACTCTACCATCAATAAGGAGTCATTTGATTGTTTCCAAGAGTGGTTATGTAACTTTGAGGAATCAAATCTTAGGGCATAGTCTAATAGCCTCAAATTCATACCAAAAATTATGACCACCTAGTAGAATGATATGTTGATGGCATTGTTCACACAAGAATAAATTAGGGATTTGGTCTTATCAATGGGCTAATACAAGACCCTTGGGTTGGAAGGGTTCCCAATGGCCTTCTTTTAGTTTTGTTGTGACATTGTTGGGGATGAGGTGGTAAACATGGTGGAATAATCTCAGATGAAGCAAAAAGTGGACTTGTATATTAATTATACCTTCATCACTTTGGTGCCAAAAGGTGAGACTTAGTATTATTTCAGTGATTTTTAACCTTTCTCCCTTCGTAACACTACAAATCATATCTAAGGCTATATCTTTCTATCTTAAGCCTATCTTGAATTCTCTATTTTTGAGTGAACAAGGGGATTTTATCTTGGGTAGGCAAATCCATTATGGTGTCGTCATCACCCATGAGATTGTGCACTCCCTTCTGAGCAATCATAAGAAGGGGATAATTCTAAAATTAGACATTGGTAAAGCCTATATAGGGTGAACTAGCACTTCTTGATCAAAGTACTAGAAAAAATGGTTTTGATAGAAAGTGATGAAATTGGATCCTCATATGTATTTCTAGCCCAATAATTTTAGTACTAGTGAATGGGGAACCTATTGGATTATTTTAGGCATCGATGGTCTTGAGACAAGAGGATCCCATCTCCCCCTTTCTCTTCATACTAATTGAAAAAGTGATCAATAGGTCTATTTCTAGGGCCTTGATGGGTAGGTTGAATGGGCTCAAAGTGATAGAAGGTATGGATAGTTTCACTTATGAATAATTTTTTGATGATATTATCCTCTTTGGTGTTGCTTTAGCTTTGGAAGCCTAAACCTTCAAGTAAATTTTACTAGATTATGAGGATGTTTCAAGCTACTGGTCAATGAAAATAAATATGAGGTCTACTTCATGAATGTGGAAAGGCAGTCCCAACTATAAATTGTTTCCATCTTGAGTTTCAAGATTGTTAATCTCCCAAAAAGTACTTGGGAATCCCCTTATTTAGGGGTGTAGGTAATGCAAGCCTTTGGGATAATTTTATAGTTCTTATGGGCCAAGTTGGCAGCTTGAAAAGGAAAGTGACTCTCCCTTGTAGGTAGAATCACCCTCATCAAATCCATCTTGAGTGCCTTCCCAATCTACATCATGATTTTTTTACACCCACTAGCTAAAATAATCAAAGAGCTCAATCAGATCATGAAGGAATTTTTATGGCAAGGAATGACTAAAAATAGGAAGGTACCACTACTAAAATGGGATAAAGTCTATTTTCCCCAAGCTGGGGGTGGGGATGGTATCAAAAGACTTATAATATAGAATCTAGAAATTAGATAAAAATTTGTGTGGGAAATTATCTCCCATCTGTAGGCCCTTTGGAACAAGTTATTACATCATAAATACTTTGGTGATCACTTTACTACTAACATATTGACATTGTGTAATCCCCCTAAGGGTTCCTACCTGTGAAATTTCATCCTAAAGTGCCGCTTCATTATTTAATATCATCTCCTAGATTGTCAATAATGGGAAAAAAATTATATTTTGGGAGGCACCTAGAATGGTCATAAGCTAATCTAGGATGTGCAAGGGATATAATATGCTAAGGAATTCATGATTTCTATTTGGGTAAGTATATTTTATAAATATCTTGAACTACACTCATGGGCAGGCATGATCAAGTGGAAGTGGAAAGATATGAGGGATCTGCCAACCCTAGACAATCAAACAAAGGTGTTGATTGGGCTTCTTTTTAAAAGGAAAGTATTCCCTAATAATAAAGAAGACTCCATTTAATGGGTGGTAGCAAATTTTGCTAAATACTCTATTATCCTAGGTTACAAGATGATGATTTGCGCTGATTATTCCTTTGTTAAGGTGAAGCTAATGTGTTGGAAAAAGAATGGTTTGCCTAAGGCGAGGGCCTTTGCATGGTTGGAAACTCAAAATAGAATTCTTACCTTCAATAGACTACATAAGTTTGGACTAGAAGGGCCTTCCCAATGCTACTTTTTCCTTGAAAATTAAGAGGATGCTAACCATATACTAAATGAGCACCCCTTCATGACTCGCTATTGGAATTGATTATGTGGAAAGCTTGGGTTAAGTTAGGCTCAATCAAAGATGCTTTCTTTGGCCTTTGTCTCTTGGTCGATAAGGCCTATGAAGGCCACCTTATCTAACCTTTAGGTAACCTGCCCTACCATTTTGATTTGGACTTTGTGGAAAGAGTCCAATTAAAGGATTTTCAAGAGCAAGACCAACCACCAGGAGGAGGTGATCCACAAGGCTAAAGTGACTATATCATAAATAAGTTCAGCTCACACTAAAATGTGTAATGAGAACTTGTTGGTTGGGATAATTAGATCATTACAACCTAGAAGTTACTAAAGTTTCTCCCTATTGGTGGACCAAACATACTCACAAAAATATCCTTTAGGATGGAAAACTTGATTTAGATCTCCACACCCCTAGGTTTTTTCAAGATTAATTTTGATGGGGCTATGAGGGGTAACCCTAGAGCTTTAGGTGTTGGCTATGTTATCCTAGATTGTGCAAGTTATTTTATTAGAGCATCCTCACTCAAGTTGATTTATGGGACCAATAATGAATTTGAGGCTCAATATCTCACCCGTAGAGTAGACTTAGTTTCCCAATGTGGTATTGAGAAGGTGATCTTCGAATGAGACTCAATAGTGTTGATCCAAGCACTACATAACTAGAGGGCATGTGTTTAGAATTTAAAAAATATTTTGGGTTAGGAATGGGATGTCCTAAGCATGCTTTCATCTTGGGATGATATTAATTATTATAGAGAGGCCAATACTTTTTAGCCAATCAAGGAATTTCTTAGAAAGTAGAACTAGTTATTGATAACACATGGGATGTTTAGCCTGAGGCACAAAGGGTGAACCTCAATTTCTAGTGCCTCTATATCATCTCTTTGAAGGTATTTGATGACTCATTTAAATTATTGATGGTGAAGGGGAATTATTCATGTCTCATCAAGCCCCTATCATTGATGTGCACCTCATATGTGTAAGATCCCTTTGATGAGATTGTGTTTTAATGAGGAGGGTGTTTAAGTGCCTTAAAATAAATTTATTTGGGAGAGTCGATATTTGGTAAGGAGAAAAAGTGTGGTGGGATTTTCAATCATAGAGAACATGGTTCAAACTTCTATCATTGATTCAATACTCTAGGTGGTTTTTGAAAAGCAAGAAATGTCTTTTAACGGTAGCATTAGCGAGGTCAAGATCAAGAAAGTATTTTTTACCCAATCAGGGATGGTAATGGAGGTAATTAAGGAGATTATGGGCATGGTTTTGTTGGAGACTCCCTTCAGGGTTAAGGTTAATGCTGATGTTGCTTCTTTGATCATAAGTAACTTGTTTTTAGCATTGGAATACAAGGAATTGGTGAAGGTGGTGGTTGAAAGGTTGGTAAGGCCCAGATATAGGATTGGGTAGCATAAGGTAATTGATGGAATCTTGGCTAAGGGTAGGTATATATTACAATTTTTAGGGAAGGATTATTATGGATTAATCCCTTTATCATTATTATATGATCTTGAAGAGTGTTTCATCATGGCTTTGTCTTTTATGGGGAAATTGTAGGGGCACCTTTACAACCCAGCTCCTATAGGTAGGTCTCTTACCCATTTGGATGTGGGTTCACTATGGGCTCCCATGCCTTACTTCCTAACACTTTGGGAATGCAATGATCACTGAGAGTCCTTGTAGTAGCAAGGCTTAAAGATCATTTATATGGGGGTGGTCATCCAATACCACCCCTAGTAAGGATCATGGGTTCAGGACTTGATGAAGTCAAAGTGGCTCCCCCTCTACAATTGGTCTCTACACTTATGTTGGTTCACTTTTAATCTAACCGGTGAGCTCTAACTTTGGGTGGTTATTTGATGGCATCAATAATAGATGGGTCAAAGATGGTAGGTTCTAGATGCTAATGGGTGTTGATGAGATAGATAGGTGGTGAGAGTTCTCGAGACATCTCAGGGATGTAATTAAGTTTATTTCTTTGTTCTCCCTATTTTTAGGCCGAGTGTCAATATTTTGATGAAGTATGGTTTTATGGGTCTGGGATGGTTTTATTTTGTATTAGGTCCATCATGGGTAATATTTATTTCCTATTTAGTCTTTGTTGGTCTGGGTCAGCTTGTTTAACCCTTTTTAATATTTCACATTCTCTTGTGGATGTCATTCGAGATGAATACAATTTTGTATTCATATCAATTTTTAATATAGGGTGAGGGACCCTTTAAGCTTGATTGTCTATCAAAAATGCATATTTTCTTATGAAATTAATGATGATAACATATTTGGAGAGATTAGGTTATTCATAAGTAAAATTTATTATGATGATTCTAGAATAGAGGACATCTTTAAACCTTAAATAAAATAATGGGACAAATTCATTCGATTATTTTAGAAAAGATCAAAAATGACTTGTTACCATTACTTTAGTCTTACTACAATTAATCGTAACTCATAAATCTTTACAAAATATGAATCAATTTGATATACTAATGAATTTAATGGGTTATCAAATTTTGGTATGAAGAAGATAATAATATGCATATGTCTTGGGAGAGAACATATGGTTGTACCTTTGGAAAAATGGTGGAAAGTTTAATGTCATATTCTAAATTTATGGTTAAATCATATGAGAGAATGAATGAAAAAATTTCAATGAAGTTACATTCAATCTTGGTATCGATTCTCATGTGCATTATGATAGTGGTGGCCAAGTGTGTGAGATGTTTTAAAAGATACTACAAGACAATGGACTAATATCTTTCATAAACCTTGGAAAATGGTATGGAAAGGAAGAATACAAATTGGTTTTGATGAATGTAGTTGATCTTACATTTGAAGACAAAATAATGAAAAAAATATGCTTACTTTATCAATTGTGAATGATGATGATAGATGAGAGAATAATTAATGTTGGATTTATGAGTGTCACGGGTTTTTAGCCATATGAAATTTAGTTTGTATCAATATTGTATTACCAATGGAAAATAATTTTTGCCCATGGTGCATTGTTCAAAATAAAGGCACACAAATGGTTACTGAGTAACATTACATGCAAGAAGGAGATACAATTTTTTATGTTTCAAAGTTGCATTCAATGATGCCAAAGTTACTCCTTGTAAGAAATTTATAATCACTTAATAGTTCACTCCATGTTTACTTTTTTTTACATATTTACGTAATAAATTTAATTTTTTTTCAAATTAGGAATTGAACATCTTCATATTTTACTCAATAAAGGATGGGAGGAAAAAGTAGGAGTATCTATTACAAACATAGATGCAATGTTTTTAGAAAAAGCATTGAATATTATGATGAACTATCCCATGAATAGAATAAATAAAAAGAAGGTAAATTTACATACCTAGGCCCTAGTATAATTGATCATTTTATAGTAAAATTCTATTCATGAACATTTTTTAATATTTATATCTAATTCTTGGATCAATGTCCATGTTTTTAGACTATGTTTGTCATGCTAGAGTGCATAAAGTTTTTAAGATGTTTCTCTAAATTCTAAGAGTAGCACAAGAATACGATAGGTGAAAAAGATCCAAGATATATAAAGACACAAAGTTTTTCTATTTATAACAAGCGCTTTAATAATCTGGGATTCATGCCAAGCTGGGGGGAGTGTGCACCCTTAAAATCAAGACATAAAATGATCTTAACTATGTGTAGTTAGATGGATTGATATGTAACAAGATACTATGGCATCATTAAGGTATATTTAAGGAATAATTTTGCTTGTTGATATTTAAAATTTATGACTTTTTAAATTTTTTCATCTTATGATATTTTTTTTAATTCATGTTGTTGAAGATCTATTAGATGAATAAAATTACAATGAGTTGGTGAAGATGTGGTACTATTATAGAGAGTTTGGCAAGTTATACTTTTAGGGGTGCAAAGGATTGATCCCATAAAGTATGAGGAAAATTTGTAGATATTTTAGATTTGATAATATGGTCTATAATATGAGATAAAAATTTACTCTATCACAATATATTATTCTTCTTGTAGAACTTTCCTCATTTCTATAAAATGGCTTTGGTTATATTCATGGTATTAAGGAGGTGAAATAGTCCCTTAAATGTATGTTCAAAATGAACATTATATATATATATATATATATATATATATATATATATATATATATATATATATATATATATATATATATATATATATATATATATGACCAAATCTATGTATCTATATATGTTAGGTCTTCTTAGGAATGAGGTAATGGAGTGTAAGATAGGGAAATGAAAAATCTAAATACAAATAGAGGAAGGGGTAAAAAGATCCAAATGATACATTGGTATGTTTAGAATTATATAACTCATTTGAAAGTGGAAAAATATCTTATTTATGATATGTGGGCACAATTATTCAATATTTTATTGAGATTAGAGGGTGTGTGTGAAATGTCTAGGTACATGATAAAATGCTTGTTTGTAGTTAAAAAAAAACAAATTCCACTTAGAATGTGAGAAGAATTACCAAAAAATTATTATATTAATTATAAGATGTTTTTCTTCTATTATTATTGGTGTAACTCCTTGTGTTGTCATATAACTATTTAGATCATGGTCCAAGCAACATAAGACATTGTCAAGTCTAACTTCAAATGTATGCCTATAATATTTTGTATTTGGAGAATTTAATGTATAATTTTTTTATAGAGAATATACATTCCAAGAGAAAGGGAAATGAGCCAAATTTGAAAAGAGGCTTACCTTGAATCACACAAATTTTGGAATTCTTATAATCATGGTGAGGATGTAGTTACACTACCACTGATTTAGTACTACAACTTGGCCTGGTTTTCATAATAAAATCAACTTCTTTATGGAGAAAACATGTTATTTATCACATTCAAACACTTGACAATGGACGTCATTGTCCAGTATTGATGGCCTTACAACTACCATGATGTGTGGCCAAGTTTTTGAATTCTTGACATCACTGGGGATGTCAAATTGTGATTCAACTAATCCTAACCTATCATCATGTTGAATGATGTAGAGTTAAGGGTAAAAGTCTCCAAAATATCCTTTACTAGCTCTAGTCTTGTGAATGATTCATTCAATGCTTTGTTGTGCCTTCAAGTTTCCATCTCTAATTCAGTATTTCTCTTAGTTTTTGGGATTAATATCCTCCTTAATTATACTTTGGAGATGAGGTTAAAGATGAAAGGGATATTAAAATATCAAGGAAAGAGTATGAAATTGGTTCTGTAGATGTAACCCACTACAATATATGAAAGAATAAGTTGATGGTGGCCATAATAATATTTCAAAGATTTAATCTTAACATGTTTGATGTTATTTTAAAACCCTATGCAAAATAGAATTGCATAATTGTATCGTGTGTGATTTTAGCCTATAAATTATGTGATTTAAGGCCAAGATTTATTATAATACAAAAATAATATTGCGATTTCCTCATCTTCAACTATCTTACTAAGAATATAATTTAAAATAGTATAATTAATAATATAATTTTACAACAATCAATGAATTTGCTAGTTAATTTGTGTACGCATAATTAAATTTCAAAACAATCAAATGTGAATGTGAAAAGTTAAAATTAAAAATTACCAGCATTCCCCATCACAAATATTAATCCACCTATTTTTTCCTTAGGAGTTAACTTAAACAAGGAAAAATTTGTCCATCATGTTGCCTTCCCTCTCTTCCTCTCTATTTCCAATAAGAAAAATCAATGTATTTCATCAACATTCAATTTTATATATTTTAGTAATATGGGTTAATAATAATTTTCATATTTATTTGACATGTTTTAATATACACCTTTAAATATTTTAAATACCTCTAATCACTACACTCATGTAGCATTTAATCATAGAAATTATAGTTATAACTTACAAAAGATCATATTTTTTGTGTTAGAATATGCATTAGTTGTAGTCATATTATCAAATGCACATAAATGTTTGATATGGATTTCCATTGCATTGGAATATAAGTAATGTAAAGATGAATTTAGTGATTTTCTAGGCTATGTTTGACTATCTTTTTTTTTTAACTTTTTTGGCTGATTTAGTAGAACAATTGTTTATTGTGTTATGTTAGATGTGTGATTTTCATTAGTAAAATAATGTTTATGCAAATGTTTATTTTATTATTAAAAATTGATAACTAAAAATTTTAAGGAAAATATCTTGATGGTGCAATATAAATTAAGAAATATAATATATTGACACTATTTATAGGTCATATACTAATACCCATTACAAGTTAGATTCAAGGAATTACTAGGAATTCAAAGAGTTCAAATTTTTGTTATAAATTTTAATATTTAAGCTATTTATTGTAATAATAGGAATATAGTGTACCTCCAAATACATGTGACACATCATCTCTCATAAAAAATGAAAAAATATATCATTTAGTGAAAAATCAACATTCAAAAGAATTTTTATCAATCCTTCCATGTAGTAGTTAATTTTGATGGTCGACTTGCATTTAAGGTGAAATTTTTATGATGGTTATCCATTAAATATTTCCATTAAAAATTACTTTTATTCATTTTAAAATAAGAAAACATCAAATAGTACATATATATTTCTCTAATCATTCATAAATAATTCTTTAATCCTAGAATTCTAATTCAAAAATAATAATGGGAGAGTGATATTTTATGTAACACACTTTTTAATGAAGTATGTACTTTTGTTTAGTGTTTTAAATTGAAGTGAAATTATTTATTTCAAATTTTCATCATGGAAGGGTTCCATGAATAAATGCCCTTCAACTTGAAATTAATACCTACCCTTCAAATTTAATCTCTGACTACAAGCATTACAAGAAAAAACTTTTATTGGTGTGATTTAGTATAAAATCAAAAAAGATCATATATTTAAACTCATTTCATATAAATCTATTACTTTGACAAGTCCTCAATGAGACAGATGTGTTTCAAAATATTGTGAACAAGTTAAAATTTAGCACAATTATGTTTCCACCAAAAGAAATTATGATTACAAATCCTCTTCACCATGGATTTTAAATTAATTCATTTTTAACATGTATAAGGACCTTCCTCTTTGGTAGAGTTTTTATCAAGACATTAACGCTTTATAATCACTAAATAATTTTCCTACATTTTTCTACACAACATATGCTACTCTAAAAAATTTCCCTACAATCATGTACCCACATAACCCTTATAGAAGTTTACAAGAAAACCATGCACATAATAATTTCATTGTATGTGCAGTTTACTTCTAGTAATTGTCAGCATTTAACTATTTTTAGCATTGTCTAGAGAGGGAAAAATAGTGGTCTAAAATATGGGGATAGTCTTCTTATGATTATAAAACATTCTGGCACATAATAAGATCTTTAATGTGAATGATATAAAATTGGGTTTAAAAATTAAATAGATAAAAAATCAAACTATGGAAGGTGCACAAGATTCAATTATGTATGCACAAGTCATGTATGTCAAAATTGATGTTTCTAAGCATTTAACACCAATTTTTTGTGTCTACACTTAAACTTTAGCTTAAAATAGTCAAAATGTCATAGTTTTATATTAGAAAATCTCAACAAAAATGGATTCTTGGGTGTCCATAAATCACCCTATCAGCCTATAGTAACTCCATCAAACCTATTTAAACTTAAATTTAACCTTAATTTCCCCAATCATGCACAAATATTCCCAAAATCACCTTAAAATCTTCTTGTCATAAGTAATTAGGTTTTATTATGGTTATGTTTCTCTATAAGGGGCCTAATTTCATATAACATCAACATGAAGGGGAGGTTATGTGTGTGAAGGCCACTAAATCAACTTTCATTGTTATACTCAAAACTATTTGGTCATTAATTTAACCTAAATTGGCTCGATTCCATATGAATACTGCCAAATAATTCACATTTTCCAAATTTGGAAGGTTTTGTTGTCTTTTATGGATTTTTTATCTTGTAGGAGACCTAATATCATGGAATATTGACATGAAGCCTTGGTTAGGTATGCATAGGTCAAAAATCCTACATGAATATGCCCCAAATCATTTTCATTTTCCTATTTTCTAGTTGTTTAAGTTTTAATGTCTATTTTAGCCTAAAAAGGACTTGGTTGCATGGAATATTAACATAAATGATTGGTTCGGTGTGTGGGGGTAAAAAATTGACCAAACTTTATCCAATTGCACTATTTACCACCGAATTTTAACTAAATCACCCTAATAATGTAAAATGTGTCCCATATCATCTGTATTTACCTCAGTTATAAGTGGTTGGGGTTTTTATGTGTTAGTTTATATCCTAAAAGGAATTGGATCATATGTAATATCAAGATAAATGTGTAGTTAGGTGTGCATAGGTCACCAATTTGACCTAAATTACCCCAATCATACCTATTTAGACCTAAATCAAACTAAATTAGCCCTATTATGTAGGTATGTGCCCCAAATCATCTAAAATTATATTGATTACAAGTGATTTGGTTATTATTGTGTATATTATTGGTCATAAGGGACCTAATTGCATGTAATATCGATATGAAGGGGTGGTTGGGTGTGTGTAGGTTACCAAATTGATCTAAGTTTTCACAATCATGTTGAGTATGATGTCAATTGGGGCACTTTATTATTAGTGTTAAGATTATTTTATTTGGTGATTTATGTGTTTAAGAATTTTATTTAATTCATTTATTTCCTAAATTAGTTGTTTGGTCAAATTTTGATACTTTTTAGGAATTTCTTAAAAAATAGTTGAAGCTGCCAATTAAGTTCAGTTCATCATCTGAGTATTCAAATTAGTTTACAAGTTTTACGGAACATTTTTTAAGTTGGGTTAACTAAATTTAAGATTATTTGAATAAATATCATATCCTATTCTTGTTAAAGGGTCAATTTTAGATAAGAAGAATAAGAGGAATAGAAAGGTAGCAATCTGGTCTTCTCCACAACTAGGTTGGTTTAAGATCAACTTTGATGGTGCTTGTAGAGGGAACCTAGAATCCTCAAGGGTTGTTTGTGTAATTATGGATTGTAGTAGATACTTAATAAGAGAAATGTCTTTGAAGTTACTTGATGGAATGAATAATGAAGTAGAGGCTCAAGAATTGGTTGCAGGGATTAAGTTATCTTTGGAATATGGGATCTCTTCTCTGGAAATTGAAGGGGATTCACAGGTAATCATTCAAGCTTTGAAAAATTAGAAGGCTAAATTTTGGAAATTAGAGAATATCTTGGTGATTATATGGCCTAAGCTAGATCAGTTTGATAAATAGAAGTGTTCACTTTACTTTTGAGAAATCAATCAAGTGGCCAATTTTTAGGGAAAATGTTGGCATAGATCAACTAATGTCAGCCATGATTGATAATGTCAGAGAAGGATGGAGGGACTATGTAGGTATTGAGCAAATTGATTTTTTATTTTTTTATTTTACATTTTTTAAAATTTTAAAATAAAAAAATAAAAGTTAAAAATAAATATAAAATTATTGAAATATGATTTAAGGTGGCGATGGTTTCTTTTTTTAGCAGATGAGTTTGAGGTAGGGTGATGATAGTGTCATTTATGATTCCATTGAAGGCAAGCATGCGAGTTAATCATATTCATGATGGTTTTTTTGTGTGAATGGATTGGAGGCTTTGACAATTATTTGAAATGGGGGCCTTGGCTAGTTTTTGGGGTTGGGTTTGTGGCTAGGTTGTGTTTTCTAGCATGGAGCCAAAGTGCATCAAATCAATAGGATGTCCATTAATTTTTGGTGGAGCAAAAGCAAGATATATGGGGTTTTTGGGTAATATATCCAAGATGAGATTGTTTAATGTATTTTGTATTCCCTTTGTAGAAGTGGCATAGGTATTAGACTTAGAGAAAGTGTTAGGGATGGAGGTGTTGGCTATCAGTAGGGAGTGCAAATAAATTTAGACCTGGTATCTCTTTTTGTCAACAATCTTTGTCTGGTGATGTCAGACATGGACTAGATTAAAGTAATGGTATATTTATTTATTTGGATAGAGCATAGGGAGGATCTCCTATTGGAAATTGACTCTCTTCAATTAGGCTCCTTTCCAACAATGCCTTTCTTAGGTAAAGATGGTTTGGGTTTCATTCTATTGTCTATTTTTTATCTTTTGGAAGCAATATTCTTACAGCTTTAGCTAATTTTTTCTAAGAAATAGAAGAGGTCTATTTTGGTGAGAAAAAAAAGGAGGTGGCATAGGGTATTACCATGATTTTTATTGAGGTTCTACTACCGCATATTTCATAAATGGAAGTCTATAAGGCTCAGAGATGGATTCTAGAGAGAGAGTGAAAGCAATAAAATGGTTGGCAAAATAAGTTGAATGAGGTCTATTTAAGGAGCTTCCTTGGTGGAGAGGTAAGGGTAAAGTTAATATATAGCAATGGATCTATAAGAAAAGGTTGGTTCATCAAGTGAAGGTAGTTTCGAGTTCTAAGTCAAGACAAGAGATGGAAATTTTTTGTCCAGCTTCAGGGGAAATTGATCAAGAAGAACTTGTTTCCCGTTCAAGGAAGAAATCTAAGACATCAGATTTATAAAAAATGGTGGTTAGTGATGGAAAGTTTGTGGAAGTGATCATTCTAGATTAATTTCCAGATTATATTTCAACTGGTTTGTAGTAGAAAGTAAGATTTTGTTTTGTGTAACTATTTTTTGGTTTTTGGTTAATATTGCTATAAATCGACTATATATGTTTTCAAAAAACTATTGGTATTATGTATTTTTTTTAAGGTTATTTCCTTAACAATCTATATTGTTAAGCTAGACCTATTAGATTTATATGGCATATATGTTTTTGAGACAAGGACCTTTCAACCCTAAGATATATATATATATATATATATATATATATATTGGGATGCCATTTTTTTGTCTAATTATAGATTTTGGGGGTCAATTGATAGTGGCTTCTTGCATGATGACCAGAAAGCTACCAGTTAGTGTTAGTGGTACTCTTAGTAGTTTTTTGAGTTTAATTTTTGTTACTTTCAATTTTCTTAAGAGTATAATTGTGTAAGTCTAATTATATATTACTTATTTTTCAAATAAATTTATTTATATAGTTTTTCCTTTATGTTTTTCTTGAAATAACTTGTCATGCAAGTTTCTGATATTTGTCTAGTTTTAGATTTTATTGTAAAAAAGGTGCAAACATGTGGTGTAATAATTCATTTTATAAATTAATGTTGCATATTTGTATCTCTAATTTTTTTTATGCATGCCCTAATAGGCAACATTCACATGGAGTCATTGAATTACATATAATGTTAGCATCTTAGCCCATATTTCAGAAATAAACATACAACAAATTATAATGATGAGTAAGGATACATCTAAATTAGTGATCTCATTTATCTAAGTATCCATGATCAAGGGGCATCCACACCATCAAAATGACCTATGGCATGATCCTAGTATCCTTAATCGCTTGACTCTCTGTGTTGGGTACCTAGAGGGATTTGTATCCTAGTGGATGGATCTAAGCAACCATCATCATAACCAGTCAAACTACAACCCTTTTAGTTATCTATAAATTTTTATTTCAGGTATTCTAAAAGGAATAGTTACTAACAATCATATGTTTTTGGTTTTGAATTTATTTAGTACATTATTTTTTCAACAATCTCACTTTCAATACAATTAGTTTTACAACCAGTGATTTTAGGATTGATTGGTTGATACATAGCTTCAATTTCATATTAAATCAAAGCTGATTTTCAATCCCTTCATACATTCAAAACATTCAAATCACACATATTTAAACCTAAATTCAACCTATATTGGCCTAGTTATGCACAAATGTGCCCCAAATCACTTACTTTTATGCCAGTCTTAAGTGTTTAGGGTGTTAATGTGCTGATTTTGTCTTCTAATAGACCTAATCACATGTAATATCAACATGAATAAGTAACTAGGTGTGCATAGGTCACTAAATCAGCCTAAGTTAACCAATTTAATCCCATTTCAACCTAAATTAACCCAATAATGCATGAATGTGCCCCAAATAGCTAGGTTTAACATTATTGTGCTAAATTTGGTCTATAAAGGATGCAATTACATGCAATATTGAAATAATGGGATGGTTAGTTGTGCACAAGTCACCAAATTTTACCCTAATCACACCTATTTGGGCCTAATATTTTCTTAAATTACCCTGATCCCATGATCCGGACAACAATTCAGATGACAATTCGGGTGATGGGTCCACCCCATTTAATGGCAAAACTTCCGAGAGCCATAACTTTTGCATCGTAGCTCCAATCGACTCACCGTTTGAACCGTTGGAAAGCTAATAACGAGGGGAAAATCATGAGATGGAATTGATATTTTATTGATGAAGTTTGACCCCATAAAACCCAATGGAAGTGTCCTAAATTTCAATTTTAGTAGTGCAGTCTAAAAATAGTAAGTTTCTAAAAATAGTAATTCCTCGAATTATGTATTGTTGTAAATCATGGAAGTCAAACCAATTCATCTCCCTCAAGATTGGTGAGCTTCCATATCCTCCCCACACCTTCAAAACATGTATAAATGAAGATGTAACCCAAAATGGAAATCAGACATCTCTTCTCAGAGATAAGCATATGTTTGGGTCTGTAATTTTGTTAAATAAAACATATCTTTTCAGAGATAGCATTATTTGAATTGTGTTGTTCTTATTTTTGAATTATATTTCAACCAAAGCTTTCGAGTTTTGGATCATCCCACATCAATGTTCCCCAAATCATTCTATTTTCCACTAGTCACAAGTGGTTAACATGCTTTTGTGATAATTTGGGTTTAAAAGGGACTTAATCACATGGAATATTAACATAAATTATAGTTGGATGTGTGCAGATCACCAAATTGACCTAATATTCACCAAGGACACCTATTTGAGCCAAGATTCAAACTAAATTGTTTAGTTTCTACACGAATGCGCCCCAAATCATTCACTTTGCCATGGTTACAAGTGGTTAGGATTTTTTGTTGATGTTTCCATATAAGGGACATAATCGCATGTAATATCAACATAAAGGGTGGCTAGGTTTGAATAGGTCACCAAATTTACATAATTTTTCCTAGTCATACCTATTTAGGCTCAAATTAGACCTAAATTAGACCAATCATCCATAATTATGTCCCCCCCCCCATTTTTTTGACCTAATAGTAAGTGGTTAGGGTGTTATGTTGATTCTAGCTTGTAAATCACATAATCACATACTTAATGGACATAAATGGTTCATTGGTTGTACAAATGTCACAAAACTAACA
The DNA here is from genome assembly GCA_037957365.1 of Torreya grandis. NCBI lineage: Eukaryota > Viridiplantae > Streptophyta > Pinopsida > Cupressales > Taxaceae > Torreya > Torreya grandis. Next base: position 246,677 of record JARHVA010009352.1, read on the forward strand.
TATGTTTCTTTAATCACACCTATCAGGACCCTAATCTGACATAAATTAGCTCGATTATTGGGGAATGTTTCCCAAATCATCCACCTTTTCTCAATCTCAAGTGGTTAGGGATTCATTGGGTTGATTTTTCATACAAGGGACTTAATCACATGAAATATCAACATAAAGGGATGGTTGGGTTTGCATAGGCCACCAAATCATCCTAAGTTTTCCCAATCACACATATTTGGGAAAGAATTCAACCTAAATTGGCTTGATCACACAAAAATGTGCCCTAAATGAATTTTTTTCTTAGTATTAAGTGTTTATGGTGTTGATGCATCAATTTTAGCCTATATGGGGTTTAATCACATGGAATATATGCATAAAGGGTTTATTAGTATGTGTAGGTCACTATATCGATCTAAGTTTCCTGAATCACTCCAATTTGTGCTTAAATTTAACCTTAATTAGACCATCAAAACTTTCTCTCTTCATGCCTTGAGATGGTGAAGGATCTATTAGGAATAATCCTATACATGATTAAAAAAATATAGAAATATATATGATATGTGAGCCTTAAATATAAAAATATAAATACAAACACATAAATACACAAATACACATGATTTTACCTAGAAGCACCTTTTTTGGATTTAAAAACTAGCACAATAACCTTCTTGATTGTAACATAAATTGAACCTTTTTATAATGCTATACCAAGTCAAAAAGTTGTGTAACCTTCATACAATTTTTTTTGTACATTTTAATGCACACACTTTATTGTGTGTATTCATATTTCATGCATTTAACCAAATTATAATATTCAACCTCTCCTTCTTAATAATATCCATGACTTTATTTCAAACTCACTTTGTAACATCTACACAACATGGGAATAGACATTCACCAGCTACTGAGACAAGTGATCAATGTGTAACACTCATCTACAAGTTCATGTCAAATCACCACTAAAACATTGATATAACTTCTTAATTTTGATAGATACAATCAAACAAGTGTAAGAAATACCTTAAGATATATTACATTTCTTGACATGTTGAAATTATCCTAGCAACACCTTACTATGACTCAACCATTGTGCTCCATTTTGTAACCATCCATAATTTAATGAAATTACACAAAGATCCATGCATAACTCTACCATAATTATTGTGCATTGAAAACCTTGTGAAACTATCATAAATAATATCCATGAAATCATCCACAACCATCTCTATTTTCACAATCAATCTACACAACATCTTGCATAACTAGTGTTTTCACAAACACTTTACACAACACATAAATTATGCATAGTTACCATTTCATAGATCTATGCAAATTTGAGACATTTCAAAAAAATATCTCACTTGTTGAACACTTTTCATAAGGAATCATGCATTCATCCTTAAATAACTTTAGGTAGTTAGGCCCATCTTCTTTCAGTACCAAGATAACCTAGTACTCACTGCCTTAGTCAATTAATCTATAACATTTTCCTTTGTGTCCACTTTATCTAGATGTATCTTTCTCTCTTCCACCTGTTCTCTAAAAAAAAATATTATACATCAATGTTCTTCATTTGAGAATGATATTGGGGGTTATTTTTCAAATAGATTATGTTTTTACTATAAAAATATATCCTTACATCCTTTTATGTGAACCCTTCTATAGAACACAAACTCTAAAACCACATTGATTCCTTTCTTGCATGAGTAGATATGATATATTAAAAAAAAATCTTGGATACCTCAAAACTAACCTATCAATTTATCATCCATCTTGTTTCTCTACCAATCAATTCGAACACATATGCCTTGGTATACCTACAAAAATCAAGATCTCCAACCTAATCAAAATCCACAAATCCTTATAGATTTAATGTCTTGCTTTCATCAGGGTTTCCTTGATAGTAAATCAAATAATCAAAAGTTTGGTGTAGATACATATAACTACTTTTCATCACTACATGAATATACTAACTAATCTTATTACTTGTGTATTTTTAGGTATTATATAGATTATTAAGCACATCATGCTTCCCAACACACTCACATGAAACTTGATTCATGTCCTCCAATTCCTCCTATGTATTTAGACATTATATAGTTAATAACTTATGATTAATTGGAAAAGGTGTGTGCATAATCTTCCAGTCCTACATATTGAACCTTTCCAATACTGTTTCAATATAATTCCTTTGGTCTCTCTAGATCTTATTTTTCACATGATCCCATTTGATTTACATGACCAATATGAATATACCAACACAAAGATACTTAATGTTGAGTTACACAGACAATTGAGACTTTACCTACTTGATCATGCAATTTTCATTTCTAATTATTAGCATACCATCCACATAGATAATAATGATGATAAATATATCACCCTCTTCCTTATATAAAATAAAAAGATCAACATTAAAGCATGTGAAAGCCCAACTCCAACTACATAATTTTCAAATTATAATTCCACATTTTGGGTGATTGCTTCAATCCATAAAAGGACTTATTTGATCTATATACCCAGTCTTATTTCCCTTTTACCTTGAATATTTCTAGTTTTAACATGTATATTTCTTCTTCAAGTTCTCCATGTAGAACCATTATCATAATGTTAATTTGATATATCTCAATATCAAACACAATAATAATAGCCAAAATAAATCTAATTAAATTCATTTTTCAATACGAGAAAAGGTCTCACCAGATTCAATTTCCTCTATGTATGAGAATCCCTTTAATACCAAGTGAGCCTCATACTTCTTTATATCACCTTGTCTATTTGATTAATATTGAAAACCCACTTCTAGCCCACAAGTTTTTATCAAAGAGGTAACTTTACCAAGTCCCAATTCTCATTTTATTTAGAGACTCCATTTAATCCTTCATGGCCTTATTCTAATAATTTCTCTCTACACAACCAAGATCTTTATTCACCTTCTTGGGGTCTTCACCATCTATCACTAATAACATGAGTGAAAAATGAAAATCTAGTGGGCTATACCTTTTAAGACTATTGTGTACCCATTCCACTCTCCATGATGTGGGATTCATAGGCTCCTCCTCTTATTTTTATGGTTATGAATATTAATATGGGGCACCATACTATAATATTGGCTCTTTAACATCTATGTAAACCTAAACCTTATTTTCTTCTTCCTTTGGTTACTTATTTGGTTCTTCTTGCATAAAAACCATGGGTACCTCCTTGAATATTAAATTCCAAATATAGACCACTTTTTTAATCTTTGGGTTTCAAATCTTGTACCCTTTAACACCACTCCCATTCATAATAAATATGCACTTTACAGATTTAAAATAAATTTTCAATATTTTTTTCCATTGGAATGTGACAGCATGTTTTGTAACCAAAACATTTACAAGTATCTCAAGCATGTATTATTACAAGATCATGAATCTTGAAGAGTCTTGTAAAACAAAAATAATTTGGGTGATCTATTTAAAGGTAATAAGTAGAAGTGATTGCTTCATCCCAAAACTTTTACTTTAAGTGTGCACCACTCAGCATACTTTGGACCTTGTCCATTAGCATTTTGTTCATCTCCTCTATTACTCCATTCTATTATGGTGTGTATGGAGTTTTATTTTTCCTTTGAATACTTATCCATATATATATTTCAATGAATTATTTTTAGAAACACTCGCCTCCATTGTCTGTATACGACACATTGATCTTCTTGTTCGTCTAGTCCTCCACAAGCGATTTGAACTCTTTGAATTTATTCATAAATTTATTTATTTAGGATGAAGTATATATAGTCATTGTGAGATTATTTTATGAAAGACACATATAATATAGACTTATTTAATGATGGGACATATATTAGTCTAAAAAAATATCTTTGGATCACCTACAAGACTCCACTTTCTTGTGTAAAATTATGGGGAATTTTACCCAACTCTATTTACCATAAACACAATGTTCATATAAGTTGAATTCCAAATGAATATTATCCATCCTTTTCATCATAAATTTAGTAGGCAACATGAGAAAACATTTTTATCCTATATGAACTAGCCTATGATGTTATATCATTATATTCTATGCTACAAGTAATGCACATGTTCCTAATTCAATATTAGCCTTATAAATAATAGTGTTGTTATATGCACTTATTACTATAGTTGTATCAATCCTTAACATAATAATCATGTACACACCTCTTTCTAACATTGTGTCTATTTGCACCATATTTTACCCATCTCTACATAATGAGACTTAGACACTAGAATCATTCATTTTTATCACATAGATTATATTCCTCCCAAGGCAAGGAATGTTCAAAATAATAGGAAGATTTTTTATTCTCCCATTTATGAATTTCAGCTTCACTCTTCCTCTACCCAAAACACTATATGTTTATTTTTATCCTATACATACATCACCACCATCATATTATTCAAATTCTTAGAATCACTCCCTAGTAGGATTCAAATGATAAGAGGATATAGATTAAATCAACTATTCATCATTTCATATATGTGATATTGGGGATACAATATATACATATCCATCTCCATCACTTGAGACCTTCTCACTTGAAGATTGATCTTCATCTGATGGTTTAGAATTTTATGCATTTATCACTTTATTGTCCTTGAAATTCCTATTATCAAATTTGATTTGCATCCTTGAGGAAGGTATTTAAGCTTCCTCACCCAATTAACACAATGGGATCACTTTCAGGTTGTGGATGACCTATAATGTAAGTAAACTTCTAGAGAGGGTTGGTTCTCTTGATGAATCACCTTGATCCTCACCTAAATTACTTATTCACAATTAAAAGAGAGAGGGACACAACTACTTCATATAATTTTAAGACTAACTATGGGGTGATGCGCCAAAATTAAATACCTCAACCTTCTTGGACATACACAAAATGAATTCAAAGAGCACTCACACATACACGACTCATAATTCACCAATGAATATTGAACATGAGTGTTTTGTATAAATTATTTAGCTCATAACATTACCTAGAAGGATGGCCACTTATCTTAAGAAGCTCAAATGGCATTCATCACAACTATGAATTGCATAAACTTGAATAGACACAAACTACAACTTACACAAGATCAATTTTTTTGCATAAAGGTACACAAAATTAGACATAAATTAGGGACATTTTATAATTATCATAAGTTTACATCAATAATTCATCAATTTCACATAATAACACAACATATGAGAAGTAAAATCAGTTCTTTATTGCTCAATAAGGTGTTTACAAGTCTAAAATTTGGCAGGGCTGAGCCATAACCAACTAGAGGTATCTCCAATGACTTAAGAAAAATCTAATGCATATAGTGAAAGGAGCCTTTCATGAGGGGAACAACATACAAGCTTATCATTAATGCCATCATTAAGGTTGAAAATTGAAATAAAACTAAAGTTTAACTTAAATAGACATATCCTTCTCTTTTCTAACATACTAATACTTTCTTTTAATTCCCCAATTTTGGAAAGGGGCTTAAAAGTCCTTGTTTGAGGCTTGAATTTGTCAAAGATCAAGAAAAGTTGACCTATTTTGGCAAAGAGTTATCTCTTGGACTTTAAAAATTGACTTAGCCTTCAACAAAATTATCCAATACTGTATAATGAAACTTGACTTAGCCTTCAACCAAATCCTCCAATATTTCATGATGAAACTCCACCTTATGATGGGCATAGAAGTCCTTGTTTGATTTGACTTTTATCCTTGATTTTGGTGTAGAGTTAGAGTAATGGTCTTGTTGAGGTTATTGAGGACTCATTCCAACATTGATTCTATCTTGAAACTACCTTTGATTTCTCATAACTCTTCATAATGGCATAGAACTAGATTATTAGTCTTTTTGAGGTTGTTTAGGTCTTCTATTGAATGGCAATGATGATGATGCACTAACAATGCACAACTTTAGCTTCTCATTTGATGATATTCTTGACTATGTCACATTATTATCTTACATTGGAAGTTACATGAGCATGATTTAAGACATAAAAAAATCCAATTAAAATTTATATCATGAATCATATACCTAATATCAACTACTTTGAGGCTTCTCACAATGTCCTTCATGGCACTCAAGGATGACTTAGTTCAAATTTATAGGTGTGAGCTATAGTAGTGCTTGAAAATATATTGAGAGAGAGATATATATTATTTAATTATTTAATTATCCATTTTTTAAATCTTCCATTGGTATAAATCAAGTTTTATTAGTTTACATTCAAACCTAATATATTGGCATTCTCAAGACAATCTCCATAATAGCCCAACTAGACTTCTCAACAAGACCTGCCTGACCTTATGTGTTAGAAATACTTCATGAATCACCTAAAAAGGTATTAAAAAAAATATTACACTTAAAAAACCTTTTAATGCATACACATAAATTTTAAAATCATTTGGATCAATATAACTTGAGTTCTATCACTTATATCCTTCCTAAGAACTAGTTTTCAACACTTTTACATGTATAGGTATATAATTTTATCTCTCCTCAGGTATGGTATGGAAATTATACAAAAATAAAAAGTTTTTAAATATTTACCTCCACCTTAATTTCAAATTTCATATGTTTTGGATCAATATAACTCAAATTATACTCCTTTTTGTGCACCTAGGCTCTCTCCAAGCAACAAACATGCTAGTTTAGTAATTTTTTTATATTTTGAGCTATACATAGTTTCAAGAAATGATTATTATTTTTTAAATGACTATATTTCCCATTTTAAATATTAAAATTATTTAAATTTCATTTTAAATCTCAAAAACACTCCAAAAAACTTTTTCAAATGTACAGGCCTATAGGGCCTCATTGCTCATACATAGTGAATCATCTAGTTCCATTTTCCAAGTATAAAACCTTTGTTTATATTTGTAACTTGATTTAAGGTTTATTTATATCATATATATGGAATAATAATCAAACTTAATTCTTTATAAATCTTTAAAACACTTCAAAAGTTTAAATATTCAACATTCATGCTCTCTAGATAGGGTTTTGAAGAGTTTTGGAGTAATCTTGCTTCCAAACAATTGTTCATAAATATATAGACTTATTTATGAGACAAAACACAATTATATGAGATTAAACCATCCTATTTAACCTTCATATCAATCATTCGGAGCCATATAACCTCTCCACTAAGATATGACGTTGGGTTTGGGGTAATTTTAAGCTTAAAAAATCAATTTTGAGAGAGATTTGAGCTGTATTAGCATATTGAAAACATTTTTTGAGTCCCTAATAGTTTTATAATGTTTTATAAACATTTATTAATCTGATAAATCCGTATTCTATCCTTTAACCACCTAAAAACCAATAAAAAATTAATCTTTTGCCTTTGAAAATGCACAAAAATTTTCCATACGTCCTTGTATATATGCATTGGAGTACCAAAAGATATTAAAAATTATTGTAGGTGTATTAATTACATATACAAATCTTTTATTCAAGGAATTCAAACTTTTATTCACCTCTACATATGTGTCATTCTTCATTAACTTGCAAATTTACCTTTGATTTCTTTCACCCATGCCTTGGCATGCTTAAAAGTTTGAGATGGCCAACCAAGAAGTGGTTATGAAGACCAAAACATAAATAAGACTCTCTATGGTGTACATGCATGGTAAATATTTTTAAAAAATAAACCTTAATTTTTTTAAAAATACCTTAACTTTTGTAGAAGAGTCTTAAAACATATTAAGAGGGCATAATAAATGTTCAACATTTGCAATTAGCCTCCAACCAACTAAAGGAAAATCTCAATATGACCTCAATGTGACTTCACTAGGCATATTGACACTAATGAAAGTATTAAAATAACTTGAAAGACCTTATGAACTTAAACATACCCAATGACAAAAATAATGGTGACTGAAAAGGTTAACATTCTTGGTGACCTCTAGAAATTTACTTGTTTGCTAAGCAAAAGACTAGCTGCATAATAAAATCCATTATGCATGGAGTCCTTAAAATCATCACAAAATATGATCTGAACATGATAAACATTATTTTACCTTCCTGAAACAAAACTAAAACTAACAATGCATCCTCAAAATAATAATAATACATGTGCAATAACACTTAGGGGATTGAAAACTACTACAACTACCAATCGATCATGTGCATAAAAACACTTGGAGGAAAGTGAAATCTAACACTAATATGTACAAGATGAGATTTCACCTCAATAACATTGCTTTATAAATATCCCATTGACTAGGATTAGTAACTCTTCCACATTTAATTTTTACAATTGAAAATCATTATGTAATTTATAGCTAGAAAAGCCATAAGGACCACTCCATATTTTGTCAAATTTGGTGTGCTTAACTAGTTTTTATTTATCCTCGTCCCATTTGAGGATAAGGTCTCCTTGAAAATTTATTGCCACTGATTTCTTATCAAAATACCTTTTCACTTGAGCTTGATGAAGTTTTATTATGTGGTTGGAGTGGTCTCCTAGCTCCTCTAACTCTATTAGATCTACATATATTGCTTCTGTGGCTCCTTCTTCTATCATCTTAAGCTAGTTTATGGGCTCTAAGGATGGTAATTCAAAGTATATCAGTTTTCTCAACCCTCTACAATATACAAGCTTATAAGGAGAGTTTCCAAAAGACCTTTTGAGATTAATCATATCATCCCATTAGGTTAATTTCAACTTCACATGCCATGCCCTCTAATTCTCCTCCAAAGTTATTTTGATGATCCTTAAAAGTTCTTGGTTATATATTTGGTGAGTCCATTTCATTTAGGGTGTTAATTTGAAGATGTACTCAAGTGAATTCCATTTCTTGTATCCCATTTAGTTATTTTGGTTCTAAGATATTATCTGATATGTTGGTAGAAGTGACTCCAAACCTAGTTATAATCCCTTCATAAAAGTTAATAATATTGGCCTCATTTTCTTATTTTAAAGTAATCACTTTAGTCTACTTGGTAAAGTAATATGTTGTAGTTAGTATCCAATTGTGTCCCAAACTTGATGGTAGATTGATTGATTATATGAAGTTCAATCCCCACTGCATAAATGGTTGCTTAACTAAAATGGGGTGAAGACAAAGGGTTGCAAGCTTCTCTTTACCCACAAAGAAGGCACATTTCTTGCATTTATTGACCCATGCATATCAATCCTTGAAGATACTAGGTCAATAGTAGCCCCATTTCATGATTTTGAGAGTTTTAGTTCTTGGATCGTAATGCCCTCATGAAAATCCATCATAAAACTCTTCTAGTAATCTATCAATCTGATTTGACTCTACACACCTTAGCAAAACATCATTAATGTCTCTTTTGAATAGCACACCATCAAAAAAGACAAAGGGAATAGCTTCAAGTATGAAATACCTTCTTGTTGTCCTATATAAACCTTAAAGGAACATACTAATATGCAAGTAATGGATCATCTCTTGTGTCCAACTTGTATGAGATGGAGATGTAGTTGCATGTGGCTCATCTTGGAGTGCTAGGACAACTTCCTTATTCTCTTCTAAATCTTAAGCTAAGTGTTCACACAAACCCTTACTTTTTATTATCTTGGTTACCTTAAAGTTCATGTCATATTCCATCACTTTTGTGATCTAATCAGCCCTCTTCTCATTCGAATCCTTTCTCAACAAGAAGTCCTTGATACTTGGGTGAGATACCATAAAATTAATCTTATTATTTTAGAGCAAATGTCTAAATTTTTTTAGACTTATAATAATTGAAAATACTTGTTTTTCCTCAAAACTATACCTCACCTCCTAGTATTGCAAGCCTTGGCTAAAGAAGCCAATTGTTTGTTCTAGCTTCTCATCATTATGTTGGGTCAACATAGCTTAAATAGCCTCCAAAATTTAAAATGCATAAAATATAAAATTATTTGAGAAAACAAGATTTTTAAGTGTAGGTGCTTGGGGAATGGTTTGCTTGATGGCCTCAAAGTTATTCTTTCCTTCCTTTATCCAACGAAAATTCTAATTTTTCTTCAACATGGCTATTAGTGGCTTATATAAACTTGTAAAATCATAAATGAACCTTATTAAAATTTTGATTTTACCAAAAAATGTTTGTATTTCCTTTTTGTGTTGAGGCAAAGACAAGGTCAATATGGAGTCTACCCTTTCGGGATCAATGGCCAATCCTTTCTTTGAAATAACATGTACCAAGATCCTACCTTCATAAACTAAAAAGATAAATTTATTTGGGTTGAGAGAGACCCAAATTGCATACACCTTTCAAAACTCTACCTAAGATAACTCAAATGATCATTATCATTCTTTGAAAACATAATTATGTCATCTAGATATAAGAAAACTATCTCATTTAGCAAACCTTGAAAGGCCATGTTCATGGTTCTTTGAAATGTAGCACTTGCATTTAACAATCCAAAGGGCATCCTCCTATAATCATGGGTTCCCATTTTAGTGGTGAAGGCATTTTTGAATTGGTCTTCCTCTCTTACCAAAGTCTGTTTATAATCACTATAACCATCAAGAAGAGAAAATTGCTTAGAACCTACTATCATTTGTAGAATTGTATCTATGTATGGCAAAGGGTAGTGATACTTCAAGGAAGCCTTGTTCAAATATATAAAATCCACACATAACCTTATTTATCCATTATTTTTTCTCATAAGCATAAGGTTTGTAACCCATGAGGAGTTCTTGATGGGGAAGATGATTTTTGACTCAACTTGCTCAACTCTTTCCTCATCAAAGACTCCATGTTTGGATTAATAGGAATTTGCCTTTGTCTTACCCATTTGGCATTAGATTCTATCTCTATGGTATGTTGAGCCAATATTGTATCAAACCCATTGAAGTCACTATTTTTCCAAGAAAAAACATCAATGAACTCTTGGCACCACTCAACAAATGATTCTCTTTCATGTTTTGAACATACATTTCCAAATTTGAAGATGGTAATGCCTTCATAGTTTTCTTCCTTTGTAGACATCCTCACTTTCTCTCTCTTCTTTTGTTCATCACTATTTAATATGTTATCAAGTGTGATAAGTCCTTGGGGTAGCTTGTTTTTCTTCAATTGCACAATCTGATCCTCATCCTACTACTATAATTTATTTTGATTTCTAAAAGAGAATCCAACTTCTTCTTGAAGAAAACATGTTATTTTCTTATCATCTTCAAACACTTGTTAATTTAAAAAATTATCTGGGATGGAAGGCCTTACCACTACCTTGATGTTAGGTTGACATTTCTCATTCTTGATATCGGTAGGAATGTCAAATTGAGCTACTATGACTGCCAACTAATTAGTATGCTTATTTTCCTCTCTTGTAATAGCTCTAATGTTAAAATCCTCAAAGTCTTCTATGAGATCCCACACCATATATTTATATGACTTCAAGAAAAAGTTTTGAGCCAAATTCTAACCTCTAACCTGATAAACAACTATGTCATCATCACCTTACACTTGTAGACTTTTAGATCTTACCTTTATTTCCCATTGGAGATCATGTATGAGTTCCTCATACTCAGCTACATTGCAAGTAAATCTAAGCTAAAATCTAATTGAAGAGTAGTAAATTTTCTTTGATGGATAAATCAACATAAATACAACCCCTACTCCATACTTATTCCTTGAGCCATCAAATAATAGCTTCCATAATCCTTCACTAGACTCATTTGGCTTAGTAAGAGTTAGTATAGATGTTCCCTCTTCATGCAAAAAATACATTTCTAGGCCTTCTTCTTTGATCAGCTTGTAGGGATAAACTACACACTCATAAAATAAAATATTAAGAATGCCTTCAAGAAGAGTGGATGGATATTGATCACTTGGATGCTCCTCATCAAGTATAGTACAATTCACATTTGTAATTATTGGCATGTAAGGCTCTATATGAAATTTATAAATCATTTTTGATTTTATATTAACCCTAGTAACATACCTTGTTCTAAAAAATAAATATGACTAATGTGAAGATAGGTACCCTCCAATCTTTCTTGTGAAGTCTATTGACAAGTATAATGTAAAATGTGGTGGAAAATTAACTACCACAACATCTTGATGAATAGAAAGACCTCGACAAGCATGCAAAGTAAAATACAAACCTTTGATTATTCCCACTATCTTGGTAACTACCCCATATAATTAAAACACTCCTTTTGTGTTTGGCTCATATTTCAAGCCAAGTTTATCATATATCTACTATGGCATAAATGTGTTGCTAGTACCACTATCAACCATACAATTGTGAACTAGATTATCACCAATGATCAAATAAAGTTAGAAGGGAGGAGGTTTACCATATTTACTTGGTTGTAATTTAGCCTTGATTGGTTGTACCTTATATTTAATAGGTTGTACCTCTTACTTAGTAGGCTATCTGGAATTAGTAAGAACCACATTTTCCTTCCTTACTGATCTAGTTGAGATATGGAGGTTAGAGAGCTCTTGTTGAAGAAAATCATTTTATCCCAGAATAGTTAAAGTGTCCCACATTGATATGATCACATATTCCTTCTTCATTTGGTTTATAATGTTAAGAGTAGAGTTACTAACCCTTGATTACCCCTTTAGAACAATGATGCTCTCTTAACCATAAGAAGTTTGAGATATTACATTGACTCCAAAACCATAAATTTTTTGATTTTCCTACACTTTTGGTGCTAGAAGAGGTTCATTAGTATTTTTATAAGATGAATAATATAAATTAAAAAAAATCTACCTCTTGTGCATCATCTATTTCTCTCCTCTTAGATCTTGTGATAACTACTATTGGGTTAACTACCCCATTTGTATCCATTTTACGATTCATGGACAATGATCTCCTTCTTGCCAATTTACAAATGTGGCATCATATTACCCTTGATCATCATGTATCTCTCCTTGAGGTGGTATTTTAGTTTGTGATAGTTGAGGCATTTCCATACCTTACACAACTAAAGCTTGATTCAATACTCCATTTTTGTAAGAGGCTTCACTATGGGGTTGATTACATGGAGTAAACCATTCTTTTTCTTGTATGAGTCTATTTTTAATTGAGACAATATCTTTGGAAGAGGAATGATTAGTTATATCAATAATGGTATATGCCCTGGATTGTGTAATGGCTCCTTGTCCTTGTTAGGGAGGTTTATTTGAATGGTAGTTTTGAAAATGAGGCCTATTAGGCTGATATTTTTGTTGATAAAGAGGTTGATATGATATATTAGGTTGAAATAATTGCATCTTTATGGCCACTATTTCATTCCAAAATGATTGCATAAGACCCTTTAGTTGACTTAGCACACTAGATTGGCTAGGAAGAGCTACAACTTGATTAGATAAAGTTAGAATTAGAGATAATGTGGGAAATTTATAAGGTTTAATGGGCCAAAATTCTATAAAAATGGGCATAAGAGGCCTTTTTTCAATTTTTCCAGCTTGTATAAGGCTATTTTCTACCCTTATGACCACCTTAAATGCATTTAGGAGTATTCTTCCACCCATTGACTGGATCATCACCGATATGTCACTACTTAGATCTCTCAAAAAATACAAGAATGTATATTCAAGAGATGGTATAATCATAAGGGGGATCCTATCTCATGTATTTTGAAACCTAAGGTTGAAATTAACCATGAATTCATGGGGAGATCTCTAAATTGTAGTCAATTACTCAACAAGATAGAGGTGGTTTGATTTGTCCTCAATTTTTTTGTTAGTGGTTGCTCCTAACTCATCCTAGGTTGTAATGGAATTGAGAAGGTTCCTATACCACTATAAATACTTTCCCTTGAAGGATGTAGCAAGCAATCTAATAACTACTTTTTCTTGGGTTACATGATGCACTGAGCATAGGTTAGCCATGTATACACATAATAATTTCAAACTTTATCAATTATTGATGTTTTCTATCCTCAAGGAACCCTTCAAGTCTCAATAAGATTGATTTCATGCATTAAGGGGTCCATTTAGAAATGTGTAGGTAGACCATTGGTTCTTCAAAAGATTAATGTCCTTTTCTTCCACTTGTTATCTATACACTTATCTTCTAAAAACCATTCCCTTAAGTTTTACCTCCTATTTTGCATCTTCTAGTATTTTACCACCTTCATTAGCGCTTTCCCTAATATAAACCCCTTTTTTTAAGTTTACATAATTATGTTGACCACATTGACCTTGTATTGTTATTTATAAAGCTTACTAAGAACTAGGTCAACCATAGCTGACATAGTTCATAACCTAATTAGGTTTTGCCAATTTCAATACTAGGTCAACTGAGTAAAATTTTTTGGCCAAAAATTTTATAAGTCCACCTATATAAACACATCCAATTTTCCATTCTTAGAGAGACATCAAGAGTTGATTATTCATTTGTTCTTATTTACAATATACTCTTTTGTGATTCTACTTGAGGAGTCTTAGCTTAGGGTTTCTACTTGGAGAATAATCTAGCCTTATGGAGAAGTCTTGGATGATTTTGCCTTTCTTATTGATCCTTACAAACCATAACAATCTCTTGTGAAGAACCTTTGGCCTATGGAAATATTGAGTCTCGAAAGATTCATCTTCAATGTATCTCTAACTTTGCTCCTCTCTTTAGTAGATAGAAGTAGCATAAGTAATGGCTTTTCAATATATTTCTCTCTCCATGCATTAGGTTTTTACCTATACATAGCTTAAATAAGATTCTCTTATGCATGTTTACTTTTATTGTTTACTAACCCCATGTTGTGCCACAAACTTTGGTGAACACTAGATTAGACTTTTACTTTACTTGTTATTAGTATAGTGAATATGAAAGCATAGGCTCTAGTTAGGGTTATTGCATAGTTTTTCTTGATTGGAGGCTTTAGAACACTCCCTAGTGAATTTATTGTGGTAAGAGATACCTTAGCTAGGTCTAGTGGATCCATATTGGTCATGACCTTGATTATCTAATGTATCCCTAATTAGAAGTGTAAGTAAGATCTATCTTCTCCGAGCTAGGATTGATTTGTATATCTACTACATTTACCATTACATACGTTCTATTGAATCTAATGTGAATATGACCCTTGCAATTTTTCTTTCATGCTTTCATTTCTATCATTTTATTATTTTTCTATATTTGTGATACTATATCGACTAAGCCAGTATAATTCTAACTTTTGTGCTCAAGTTTAACACATATTTGTATTAAAATAACTCTATTCTTTCTATGAAAGTATTCATCATACATAGGTTACTGGATTAGATAGGTTGACATAGTAATCTTCTTTTGTCCTAGATAATAAAATAAGTTAGATAGGTTGACTTAATCTTTTAATCAGCATCCAAATCAACAAACTAAGTCTGATAGGTCAACTTAGTATTTCAATTAGCATCTAGATCAATAAAATAAGTTGGATAGGTCAACTTAGTCTTTTAATCATCTTTTAGATTAACGAACTAATTCAAACAAGTTGACTTAGTCATCTTATCTTGCTTTATCACATAGGGTTTTGTAAAACTAGGTTGAACTAGTTGACTTAGTTTGTATAACTTGAAAACAACATTCAAGGCACTTCAGAAAAAAATTTATAATCCTGATCATCTTATAAACCACCAAGGTTACTCTCTTTCTCTCTCTGTTAATTCAATACTTCATTGCAATTCTATTTTGTGTAAGTTTACAGTCTTTAAAATTGCAATCCTACAGCAAACTAAGTTGACTTGGTCGAATTAGTTTTGTAGCACATCTTCTATCTAAAAGACAAATTTGACTTAGTCAACTTTATTCTTAAAGACTCTTGCTTCCATAGAATAGTAGTGACCCAGTTGAATCTAATATTTATTGTTTACATCTAGTGTTGTCTGAACCAATTCTGTACCATTTTTAATTTAGAAACTAACTATTTTCTAGTAATTAATTCACACTTTTATTTTCAGCCATTTACATGTTTAGAGTAGCTCACATAGTCTAATTAGGTGGTTTTTCAAATTAACCATTTAGTTTCACTATTTTTATCTTTTTACACACACTATCAAATCACACTATACTCAAAATGCATTTAACATTTGTCTTCCCAAGGCCTACCTGCTTGAATTTCATCACCAAAGGGGAAGCCAACTTGGTTTTTTGTCCAAGTATAAACACATGGTTAATGGTATATATTGTAAAAGCACCTAAAACCATTATCACTACAAGATTGTGAAGTTAGGGGGTAGGCCCCAATACCAAGCCAATACCATTGCTAATACAGATCCATTTCAGCCTAAACATCCTGAAACCATCCTTAGATTGCTTTTTAGTTACTTATTTTCAGCCAACTTTCTTATCACACTTAAAATAACACTTTAAAATAATCTAATAACACTCAAGATGACCATTTAATTAGCAATTAATTTTTAGTTGACTACTTTCTCTTTGATCATTATATGTTGTATTGAAAAAACTTGCATTGGCCAATATTGGTGCAAGGTTTTGTGTTGTGTGCCCCAATTAAATCATTCTCATTAATCCAATTATTTGTGTTTGCTTACATTTCTTGCTTCAATTACATTACAAATTTTTCCCTACTTTTAACATGTTCTCATTCTATTTGACACAGTCTTTTAAAAACTATGTTTTTCCTTATCTACAGTACTAAGTCAACTTGATTGACCTTGTACTCTCTTTTTCCAATAAGGTTATAGTACAACCTAGTTGACCATGTACTCTTTTTTTCTAGTTAGGTTATAGTACTAGGTTAATATGGTTGATCTTGTATCCTTATCAGATTGTTTCTCCCTATCTACAATACTAAGTTAATCTGGTCAACCCTATACTCTTTTCATAACCTATTTAAAGTACTAAGTCAATATGTTTGACCTTGTATCAGTTTCCTACCATTTTTGCATTACCAAGTCAACCCATTCAACTTTGAACCCTTCTCAAACCCCTTTTTAGCAATACATAGTCAACACAGCTGACCTTGTATCTAATTTATGACCTTGCTCTTCAATCCAGCTGACTTAGTTCTTTGTCTCTCATTCTTCTTGTTTTTCATCTTTTTCATTTTATCAAACATCATGAAATCCCCTATAGAATCTTCTTATACAACCTAAATCTATTTATACATTATATGGGGTGCTCTTTTTTTCTTATCTTTTCTTCCTCTTTTCAGCCTTTGGAGGATCTTGCAATGCTCATCCACATTTTACTCTGGTCTTTGGGTCATCTTATGATTCCCAACCACATATAATTTCAGACTATATGGAATCTTATTATTCCCATCCCTACATAAACCTACCCTTTGGGGCATCTTGTGATTCCCACTCTTACTCTACATGGCATGATACCAAACTAATTCAACTTTAATAAACCTTTCAAGACATCTAGGCTTGTATATCACATAATCATCCTTGATATAGATGTTATCATAAGATCCTTCCCTTATTGTCATAATTTACATATTCTATCTATCTAACACTTTTTATAGGATACATAAGTCTCACCCTCTACAATAGTTCTCTATTTTCACAAACCTTTGTCCCTCATTTTGGTCTTTTGGTTTCCCTTTTTCTTCATTATTTTCAATGTAAAACCATGGATAGGACTTGGTCTTGCTCATGATATACCTTTATCCTCTTTATTTTCTCACTTTATACACACTTTTTGACACCCCTTGGGTTTTTATTTATGAGTTACAGTGTAAGACCATGGATAGGACCTGGCCTTCCTCACAAATACCATATTTTTCATATTCCATTTATTTTTCACATTCTTTGTACACCCTCATGGGTTTTTCTTTTATGATTTTTAGTGTAAAACCATGGATAAGACATGGTCTTCCTAATAAAATCATCATCTTATGATTCATTTTCTAGAATGTGTTTTGCAATGGTTACGAGTTCTTGATCCTATGTTCTTAGCTTTTGCTTTTACTTCTTTTGATAGATGAAATTTTCAAAAAAATCTATGTTAGCATGTTTTTCTCCATTTTCCTCATTCTTATGATAAATAATCACACTTTTCTATCATTGTATCCCTTTTTCACCCTTTGTCACATTTTTTCTAATTTGAAGTGATTCAAATTATTTCATGTCTCATTCCTCTTAATTTATTTTCCTTTCACTCCACAATGGATAAAACAAGGTCTAAGTCAAGATAGCACTTTTATTTCACCTAAATTTACAAGACTCTTAGACACCATGTTATCTCAGTTATCTCTTTTAGCAACCAATTCCAAAGTATTCAAATGAAAGTCATCTTTAGCACCCATGTTTGGTTTTCCAAATCTGTATGGAGGAGGAATAGAAAAATATATTAATAAAGTTAAAAGCCAAATCATTTGAAATAAAAGGCAATGATATACAAAAGGAAAAATAAAAAAATTAAAATTCAAAATCACACTAAAAGATGTGATTATAAACAGATATCCTATCTCTAATCGAAGCTCAAAATCCACAAGTTGGCCTCACACTAGATCCAAAGTCCATTAGGGTACAACAGGCTAGTAGATTGGAATAGGATAATTCAACAAAATTTATGGGGGTAAGTGCACAAATTTGGAGGAAAAAAAAGGACCTACATGTGGACATGATTTTTTTGAAATCTCAAAAAATTGAACTTCTATAGATAATTTGAGATGGCTACACTCAAAATTTGAAGATGGTATAAAAATATGAATTGTAGAATTTTGAGTCTAGTTTCCAAAAAAACTATTTTTTTTGAAAAATGTTAAGTATAAGTGTTAAGCACAAAATATACTGAGAGGGGGGGTGAATCATTATATTATATATCTTATAAATCTTTCCTTTAACCAAATTCCACTTAATCAAACATTCAAGATATGCAATAAAACTCAAACAATAAACATCACACAAGATAGAGAGAGACCCCAGATATAACATGGAAACCCAATGTGGGAAAAACCACAGAGAATTAATCTCAAATATATTCATGAGAAAAACCCATAGGAGCACCATACCCCTTTGCCAAGTACCAACCTCAGCTACAATTCGTGAGCACCAACCCACAAGAGCTTCAAACCCCTTTGCCAAGCACCAACCCAACACCTATTCATGAGCACCAACCCATAGGAGCACCAACCCCTTTGTCGAGCGCCAACCCATCAACAATTAATGAGCACCAACCCACAAGAGTACCAACCCCTTTGCCGAGCACCAACCCACAGGAGCACCAACCCCTTTGTCGAGCACCAACCCACAGGAGCACCAACCCCTTTGTGTATACCACACACCTATCTCTAAATGTTGTTATCTCAACAAATGATAGATCAATACAACATCTCCTTCCTCTCTCTCTCACCTTTGCTCTTCTAAGCTAGATATAACAAATACAAATCATATTCATCTCTCACAATTGCTCTTCTAAGCTAGATATTACAATATCAAATCAACCTCTATCTCCTCCATATTACAAATGGCTTCTCAAGCCTTTATTTATAGATTTCCAAATGACCTTTGGCCTTCCCCCTTTGTGACCCTTCAATCCTCATGGAAAATGGCACTAATCTTGGATGACCCTTCATATCCAAGCATTTGAAAAGTCATGTGGTGACCCTTCATGACCAAAAGCATCCTTCCCACTTTTGTCATTATCTTTGGTGACTCTTCGTATTCCTCAAAGTGACCCTTCATGAGAAATTGTGCCTTTACTCTTTTTTCTTCACTTGGTGACTCTTGGTATTCCCCAAGATGACTCTTCATGGGAAAATGTGTCCCATCCTTTTTTTGTCTTTATCCCGTGGCTCTTCGACTTTTCCATGGGCCCTTATTTTATCTCATATGCAACCAAAAATATATTCATTAATATTAAATAAATATTAACTCACATTAGCCAAGATAAACAATATTAAATGCAATGGGGCCTTTATCACCAATACTGCTAAACCTTTGACATCAATGACAATATTTCTAACAATCTCCCCCTTTGTCATTGATGGCAACCTCAATCCTGAAACTGCCACATCCTATCACCTACACATACCATCATCTAAAAACATACAGTAACTCCCCTTACTATAGCAACCTATACCTATTCCCTGTACCTATTTCTACACTTATACGTGTACCTGTTATTCTCCTCCTTTGACATCAATGGCAAAGGGCCTACCTAGAGCTAACACTTAGCTCCCCCTCACTTGATGTTGAACATCAATGGCAGGAAGTAATAAAAATTACTCCCAATTCCTCTCACCAATCTTTGAATGTATCTTTTGATCGTGCCTTTGAAAAGATATCTGACAATACATACACATTGTTCTCTATCCTTTGATCATCTGCAATCAACTCATATGAATAGTTTCTTCTAATCTCACAACCTTCTTTATGAAACCTTAATGTGTATCCTTGATCACATATTTGACTAACACTTAACAGATTATGCCTAAGACCTTTTACATACAAAACATTCTTAGTCTTAGTTCTACCATAATACAAACTCAAAGTACCTTTTTCAGCTATCCTGGCAGTGGTTTTATCTCTGAACCTCACTGTACCACCATTGATCTTCTTTAGAGATATGAATTTACTTTTATCTATTGTCATATGCCTCGAACATCCACTATCAATTAACCATGGCTGATCTTTACCTCCCACATGCAGAGCTGTCTGCACCATCATAGAATCTTCATGTTGTTTCTTCTACCATGTACATGTATGAACCTTCTCCCTGATGAATGGATCTTTGACACTCTAATTCTTCTTCTTGATGAATGGAGCATTGAAACTCTGATCCTTCTTGACTGACTCGAACACGCTTCTGCAATACCGAGCTATGTGTCCAAAGTTGTTGCACTTGTAACATACTATGGTCTCTTCATCAAAGCTTGATAAAGGAGAAAAAGAGTTGTGGCTTCTGCTTGACTCTACTTGAATTTCCTTCTCCTTATTTCTAAAAATTTTAGCTCTTTTTCTACATTCTAATTTTTTGTGACCATATCCATTACAATAAAAATAATAGCCATAAAAATGAGACATGTCTGTATATCTCTGACCTGATTGCCTTTTGTAGCTTTGTTCTCTCTAGCCTTCTCTATTTGGAATGTCCTCTATATTTTTCTCTTCTCCCCTTTTTATTTCCTCTTTTGTAAGAGCTTCAACATAGCTCTTTTTCTTTTCAAATCTGATCACTGTCTTATTTGAATATGCTTTTTGACTTTCCAAAATCTTATTCAACATATTAGTGCTATCCTTAAATTTTGAATCACTTTCTACTTTATCACTGACTGCTTTCTTAATATCTTCTTTTAAAGAGGCAATTTCAATAACATACCTTTCACAATCTTTTCTTGCTATTTCCAACTATGCTATGAGATCTTCTTCATTCTTCTTAGCTTCTTCAAAGTGTGCTTGTAGATCTTCAATCATTTCCTTTGACTCTTGTTCATTTTTCTCAATCTGGCACTTTAATCTTTGATTCTTCTTCTGAATACCTTCTAACTCCTCTAGGGCACAATTGAGTTCTCCTTCCATATCTACTTCAGCTTCCTCTTCTTCTTCTTGATTATCATGTATGGCCATGAATAGAACCTCTTCTTCTTCTAAATCGCTAACTCCACTATCTTCACCTGAGCTAGGATCTTTAGAATACAGGCTCTTCTTCTCGAATCCCTTCTTAGATTTGTCTTTGAAATTCTTCTTGTATGTAGGCTTTTCTTCTTCATCATCATTAACCTTATCTGGGCATCTAGCTAAAAAATGTCCAATCTTTCCACAATTAAAACATTTAAAAGGTAATTTTCCTTGATATTTACCTGTTCCTCTTTTTGGCCTATGAATGAAAAGTGCTTCATTGTCATTTTCATCATCACTAGAACTATCACTTGAATCTTGAATCTTAGCTTTCTCCTTCTTTGATGTCTTGAAAGCCGCTTCTCTCTTTGAGGGTTTATCTTGTTCTATCCACATCTCATATGCTGTGAGAATACCATGAAGCTCATCCATCTTTAGCTTCGCTAAATTCTTCATCTCCTCGATTGCCGAAACCTTTACATCATAGCTTATTGGTAGAGATCTCAAAAAATTTTGCACCACCATTGAATCTTCCAATTTTTTTCCAAGACCTTGAATCTGATTTACTATCTGATCAACTCGAAAGAGATAACTTGCTATATCTTCTTCTTCCATCTTCAAACTTTCAAACTGCCTTCTAAAAGTCTGCAACTTAGCTTGCTAAACCTTTCCATCACCTTTGTAAATATTCTCAAGTTTTACCCAAGTTTCATGAGCAAATTTACATTTCATAACTTTAACAAATTTAGATTCACATAACCCACATAAAATAGCATTAAAGCTTTAGCATTACATTCATTTGCCTTCTTTTCTGTTGGAGTAATTGTAGATGTATGTGGCTCTTCATATTCCTCCACCACTGCTTTCCATATGTCAAATCCAAGGGCCATCAAATAAACCTTCATTCTCATGCTCCAAAAATCATAATTCATCCCATCAAACATAGGTGCCTTATTTGTATAAAATCCTTCTTGTGACCCACCCATCGTGCTTTCTCGATTTACCTTCAAGATGTAAAACTTTTCAAAAAGGAACCTGCTCTGATACCAATTGTTAAGCATGGAATATACTAAGAGGGGGGTGAATCAGTATATTATATATCTTAAAAATCTTTCCTTTAACCAAATTACACTTAATCAAACATTCAAGATATGCAATAAAACTCAAACAATAAACATCACACAAGATAGAGAGAGACACTAGATATAACGTGGAAACCCAATGTGGTAAAAAGCACAGAGAATCAATCTCAAATATATTCATGAGAACAAACCCATAGGAGCACCATACCCCTTTTGAAAGTACCAACCTCAGCTACAATTCATGAGCACCAACCCACAGGAGCACCAACCCCTTTGTTTATACCACACACCTATCTCTCAATGTTGTTATCTCAACAAATGATAGATCAATACAACATCTCCTTCCTCTCTCTCTCACCTTTGCTCTTCTAAGCTAGATATAAAAAATACAAATCATATTCATCTCTCACAATTTCTCTTCTATGTCAGGATCTACTGTTCCATAAGAGCACACATGATTACCTTTGTATAAGCAACTAAACATGGAATTTAACCAGAATGATAAGTAACTAGAAATATAAAACAACACAGAATATGAGAGACAATACCCAATTATATTAATACTCATTCAGAAGGAAATACAATAAAGAAGATGCCACACTTCTTCCCACACCTCTAGAGCTCCCACACTTCTAAGGCTCACCAGTAATTCTCCTTCAACAATTCACTCTCTCAATTATGATCACAACAATCAACTCAAACATAGAGTTGTTGTTCACCTCCACCACTAGTCAGTAACAACATTGCCAGTACACCAAGTACACAACCATACTCCAAGTAGATCTCCTTTCTCTTGCAACAACTTGCAAATCAACAGACCTTACCATGTATATATCTCTACACCCTAAAGAACCCTTGTCCTTGCCTCACCAAGTCCTTATGATTCTTCAACCAGTACCCTGGTGGA
Source organism: Torreya grandis (assembly GCA_037957365.1). Classification (NCBI taxonomy): domain Eukaryota; kingdom Viridiplantae; phylum Streptophyta; class Pinopsida; order Cupressales; family Taxaceae; genus Torreya; species Torreya grandis. The sequence continues at coordinate 270,079 of JARHVA010009352.1, forward strand.
TCTTCTACCAGAACTTGCACAACCTGCAACTCTCCCTGATCATACACACTCAACACCCCTTTGGAACTAGGAGGAGCTACTCTTGCTCTCTCTACAAGCATAATGGCTATCTAACACACTTTACAATACAACCCATGAGTTTATTATATATATCTCATGCATATAATAATTAGACCCTAATTATAATTTTTAAACACACAACTCAAGACCAAAAATAGTCTTTTACATGCAAACAACCGGTTCGTTAAACTAACAATTCATCAACTCACAGTTCTAGAACTACACAGGTGACTGACATCGATCCCTATCTGTCTAGAGGTGACCGACATCAACTGATCCCTGACCGTTGTTGATAACTTCTTATCCACTCCTGACCGATGTCAGTTGTCCTGACCGATGCCAGTTACTGTGACACTTCAGCAACTCCTCCTGTTCGCATCCTGGTGAAGCTTTTAGCTCCACAACCTAACAATCTCCCACTTAGAGATAAATAGTTGCACCTATACCTTTGTCTAATTCATTTCCTAGCTTGTATCCCTCTTCAAGTACAATCTTGAAGACCAACCACCACACAACCTGTGGTGCACCTCCTGTCATCCAAGTAACCTGCCACATCTGAACCTATAACTCCATGTAGTGAAGGCCTTGACCATGCATAACATGTTAACCTGCTGCTAGTCCCTCTCAGATACTTGAGAATCCACCTTCCCCGAATTGGCTCCAAACTCTCTGACAACTCCCACTGCTTGGGAAAACTTAGGTCTACACTAGACCTCATGTGATTTCGAACACTGTTTTAAGCTCAGCTTGAACTGTCCAGCCCTTGGTGTGCTTACTAGTTTTGCATCCTGTGTATTGAACCCCACCAACAAGTTCTTCACATCAGCTCCCACTAGAGACAAATCAACCTGTGATCTTCCATGTCTCTCATGCCAAAGAATATCGTTGCTCCCAAATTCTTCATGACATACCTCTGAACTAACTTTACTTTTAGCTCAGAAACTCCCTGCATGTGTGACCCTGAAACAAGCAACCACATAACAGTAACAGGATAATGTTGTAATCATCATCCAACCCAATAAAGAAAACACAATGGGAACATTGACCTTGACTAAAGCCATGCTTTGTCATACACCTGTCAAACCTGTACCACTGTCCTGCAGCTTGCTCAAGACCATATACCCTGGCCTTCCATCTCACGTGTCCATTCACTCTCTTCTTCAACCTAAGAATCCATTCATCTATCAGTGCTTTCATCTCTGGCTAGCAACTCTACCAAATCTCCCATTTGGTTCTCTTCTTAAGGATTCATGCCATGCTCCCACTGTTTCCTAGATTCTACCTGCATTGCCTCTTCACATCTTCCTGGTTCTTGACCATCAGTGAGCAACAAGTAGTATAAAGAAGATGAATAACAAATATGAGGCTTACTTACCCTTTTAGTCCTCCACATGAGCAGTTTGAGACCCCTTGATAGCTTGTTGTCCACCCAACATCTGTTCCAGTGACTGATCTTGGTCATCTCCCAGTCTGCACCTGATCGACATCAGTTCCCTGTGACTGACCCTTACTGCCAACATTAGTTCCCCTTGACTGATGCCAGTGTCCACCTACCTAACACCATTGACTCTACTAGTCTACACATGATCGACATTGGTACCTGCCTATTTGATGTCGATTTCCCATGATCGACACCGGTGACTATGTTTTTCTGTGAGTGATGACTTTTTACCCGCGAGCTCACCTTGGATCAAAACCCTGTCCAAATTAACACAGCCCTGCTCAGAATAATTCAGTCCCCTCAGCTGATCTCTATTTGTCATCTCCTCCATGAACACCAAGGCTTTTTAGTTCTTAAGTTTGTCGAAGATATCTATCTTTTGCTTAAGAACATGCATTCCCTTCTTACATATGTGACCAAGCCTATAAAGCCACATCTCTGCAATAGAAAGTGAATCAGTAATATAAATAGATAGATAAAGGATACCTACTTTATTACCACCGTCTAATTCAAGTGCATCCGATGTGAGAGTTACTATGCATCTCTCATCACCCAACTTTCTTGAAGAAATTAGACTCATCTCCAAGACTGGTACTTGCATGACCTCATTCAACACCCGTGTGCATTACCTGTCTATAATTTCAGCTTCACTTCCTCTTTTCCAACCATGTGACAAGGCTCACCAACCCATAAATAAATCTCTCCAAAGTCTCCCTAGACATACTCATGAAAAGATGCTCTATTTCAAGCTGCATGGAAAGAGGCAATAGAATCTATAGACCAAGATTCTACTTTATCTAGAGCATCCTGTACAACAACACCTGCAACCTCTATTTCTTTAATTCTTTCATGTTGATCTTCTACCAACCAACAATCTTTCTTTACCTACTCTTTCTTTCCATCAATCAGTAATTGACCATTCGTGCTATTCAGTTTCTCCATTCGTAACTTACTTTCTTTTGCCATTGCTATACTCCCACTCAATCTGAAACCCCTGAGAGTGACCTATAATCAACAAAACACTTAACATGCTCTGACCACCTATTAGTGTACTTAACCACCCTTTGATACCAACTTGTTAAGATTGGTACCAACCTGGTCAACCTCACTCTGATACCAACTATCAGGATCTACTGCTCCATAAGAGCACACATGATTACCTTTGTATAAGCAACTAAACACAAAATTTAACTAGAATGATAAGTAACTAGAAATATGAAACAACACAAAATATGAGAGACAATACCCAATTGTATTAATACTCATTCAGAAGGAAATACAATAAAGAAGATGCCACACTTCTTCCCACACCTCTAGAACTCCCACACTTCTAGGGATCACCAATAATTCTCCTTCAATAGTTAACTCTCTCAATTATGGTCACAACAATCAACTCAGACATAGAGTTGTTGTTCACCTCCACTAGTCAGTAACAACACTGCCAGTACACCAAGTACACAATTGTACTCCAAGTAGATCTCCCTTCTCTTGTAACAACATGCAAATCAACAGACCTTACTTACCATGTAGATATCTCTACACCCTAAAGAACCCTTATCCTTGCCTCACCAAGTCCTTATGATTCTTCAACCATTACCTCGGTGGATCTTCTACCAGAACATGCACAACCTGCAACTCTCCCTGATCATACACACTCAGCACCCCTTTGGAACTAGGAGCTACTCTTGCTCTCTCTACAAGCATAATGGCTATCTAGCACACTTTACAATACAGCCCATGAGTCTATTATATAGATCTCATGCATATAATAATTAGACCCTAATTACAATAATTAGACATGCAACTCAAGACCAAAAATAGTCTTTTACATGCAAACAACCGGTTCATTAAACTAACAGTTCATCAACTCACAGTTCTGGAACCGCACAGGTGACCGACGTCAGTCGCTGTCTGTTTGGAGGTGATTGACATCGGCCGATCCCTGACCGATGTCGACAGCTTCCTATCCACTCTTGACTGACATCGATTGTCCTGACCGATGCCAATTATTGTGACACTTCAACAACTCCTCCTGTTCGCATCCTGGTGAAGCTTTTAGCTCCACAACCTAACATTCTAAGCTAGATATTACAATATCAAATAAACCTCTATCTCTTCCATATTACAAATGGCTTCTCAAGCCTTTATTTATATCTTTCCAAATGACCTTTGGCCTTCCCCCTTTGTGACCCTTCAATCCTCATGGAAAATGGTGCCAATCTTGGATGACCCTTCATATCCAAGCATTTGAAAAGTCATGTGGTGACCCTTCATGACCAAAAATGTCCTTTCCACTTTTGTACTTATCTTTGGTGTCTCTTCATATTCCTCAAAGTGTCCCTTCATGAGAAATTGCGCCTTTACTCTTTTGTCTTCACTTGGTGACTCTTGGTATTCCCCAAGATGACTCTTCATGGGAAAATGTGTCCCATCCTTCTTTTGTCTTTATCCCGTGGCTCTTCAACTTCTCCATGGGCCCTTCTTTTGTCTCATATGCAACCAAAAATATATTCATTAATATTAAATAAATATTAACTCACATTAGCCAAGATAAATAATATTAAATGCAATGGGGCCTTTATCACCAATAATGCTAAACCTTTGACATCAATGACAATATTTTCAACAATAAGTAGATCAAACATCTAAAAATTTAAGAGGACCTCTTGTTTTTTTAAGAAAACATAGTAGATAGATGGCTATGTGACCCACCATTTTTTTAGCATTGTTAAATATTTTTTAAAACCCTTTGGTGAATATTTAGATAAGATCTTCTAACATGTTACAAAAAAAATGTATTGTTTTTCAATGAATATTTTTTTTATTTTTTAACAATTAATTAGATCTTGAAACTAACAAAAAAATGCATAGCTGGTTGTGCAGCCCACCCTAACTACCTCAAAAAAATCAAAAATTGATTTTTTTGAATGTGTATATAATTAGGCCTATCTAATTTGTTTTTCAATTGGATTAATGAAAAACAAATTAGATAAACATGAATATACATGTATAAGTGCATCATGTAGTGGCCTAAAAAAGGTGTAGTTAGAAATAAATATAGTTTGAACCCTTAAAATAGCCCAAAAATTATTAAAAATCATATATTTAGAAAGAGGATAGTGTGCTCATCATGAGGTAATATTTTTTCAAATTTTTATGTTGAAATCCATAGCGTATTTGGAGATTGAAGTTGAAATTTGTTGGTTTTTCTCAAAACTCTTAGTCTCAATTGTAGATGCATAGTCACAAGCCTTTGGCTCAGAAACCCAAACCATTTTCAATCCTAAAGGCTTGATTTTCAACTCAAATACAAATAACATGTGTGCATACATGTTAAATAATGTGTAAATGTTATATAATTTATTATACAATGTGTATGTGTTATATAACAAGTACACATTATTTTGTAATAAGACCAAAACCATCTCCACAAGCATGTGAGAGTTGCACATGAAGGTAATTTTGGCTGAAAGCTTATATTTACTACTCTAAATGTTAAGTATAAGTTTATACTTTAAATTTACTTTAGTAAATATAATAAATTAGTGTCACTCAGGATTTGATAGAGTTAGTATCATAGTTACATGCCTTATGATGTGGAAAATAGTTTTTAAAAATCTAATTAGGTCAGTACTTATGCATTTTTAGGGTCGAAGTATTAAACTTAGAGATTTTAGGATAACTTTTGCAATTGATATCTATTATTGATAAACATATAGTCATTTTTAGGTTTTTGTGCCTTTTGGATTGATTCTTGGCATTTCTAAGAGTCTTAAGTCTGTCAAAATTGAAGTTTTCAAACCACTCACTTTGAAATTGATGGAAAGTGGTTTGATTGGGGTAGCATAGGTCACATTGATGACCTACACACATCAAACAATCACTTTGTATTAATTTCACTTGTTCATCATCCCTCCCTCATCCTTGATCACTTTTTACTCATGCTTCATCACCCTTAATCACTCTCTCATCATTATTCATTGTCCCTAATCACTCCTTCATTGACCATCATTATCCTTAGTCATCTTTAATCACTCCCTTATCATCCATAATCACTCCTCCATTGACCCTCACCATTCTTCATCATCCCTAATCACTCTCTACCCATCCTTAATCATCCCTAATCACTCTTTCCTCATCCATCATCATACCTAATCACTTCCTCATCCCTATTCATGCCCTCCTCATCCATTCTCATCCCTAATCACTCCTTCATTGACCTAAATTATCTCTCTTCATCTCTAATAACTCAAGATTATTATCCCTAATCACTCCATTGATTATCACCATCTTTCATCATCCCTAATCACTCACTTCTCATCCCTCATAATCCTTAATCAATCTTTCTTCATTCCTCATCATCACTAATCACTCCTTCATTGACTCTCACCATCCTTCATCAATCCATCATTGACCCTCACCATCCCTTATCAACCCTAATCACTCCCTTATCATCAAGCATAAGTATATACTATAAAGATATCTTTGATTTCAATCATATGTTATATAATCCATTATAATATAAATTAACTCTTTTCTAGGTGATAGTTAATCTTAATACTAAATGAATTGGATGATCTTCCAAATTTATATTCAAGTAAATTAAGTATTAACACAAAAAAGAGTCAAAATTTTAGTTGATTGAATTATCTTTGTTGTGAGATTGACTAAATGAAACTTTATTCGGTTCTACCTTTGGTATTTTGGTTCAAAAGATAAAAATTAAACACAAATCTCTTGTATAATTTTCTAATTTTGAGAATATTTGAATCAGATGCAAAGTTATTTAGTGTTTCCCATTCCTATATGACTTGAATCTTGGTTAGGTTCACACATTCACTCCTTGTGTGTGTAATGTGTCCCAAATATTTTATCTCTTTCATGATAAATGAACATTTACTCATGTTATCACAAAAATATGTTTCTACAAAATGTGAAACACTAGTTCAACATGGTGTACATATTCATCCCATGTTTTTTGAAGATTAATATGTCATTAAGGTAAATTAAAAAAATGACATAGATAAAGGACTTGAGGATGTCGTTCAACATCTTGAAATTAATGAATTTGTTATATGAGTTAACCTAAAAGGCATAACCAACTAGTCAATCAATCCTTCCTTTGTTTTTAAGACTATATTCCAAATGTCTAGAGGTTTAACATGAATATGGTAATACTCAAACTTAAGATCAATTTTGGAAAATACTTCTACACCATGGATATAGCATAAAAATTCCTTAATATTTAAAAGATTATAATATTTCTTCACTTTAATCTTGTTAATATTTTTTAATTGATTCACAACTTTGGCATAAACACAATCGGGCTTTTGCAAGGAAATTATTTGTGCACAATGTGTCTATTATCCATGATTTCAAGGATCTACCACTCTATCTATTCATTATCTAGAAATAATATGTTGTATAAAGAGGTTTGAGGTAGAGGTAATTAAGGGATCAAATCAATAGTATTGTTTAGTGTATAGTATGCAAGAACTTATTTAGGTGACTAAAAGATATCCTTGTATTCATCTAGTTTATGGTTCAATTATTTTGTCTTTGTTATTATTGGATAAACCAAACTAATATATGGTGACATAAGGATCTCATTACATTTACTTATTACCATCAAGATTATACTTCTTATTATACCTGACAATAGTCTTACACTTCTTGGCATTAATGATTGAAAGCTTATGAAGTAACTGCGATATATGGTATTTCAGATCATGGTAATCTATCACAACATTTCAAGGATTTACTTCATAGACTACATGTCAATGGTAAATACATGGTTGACCACATGTAAAACATCACATACATATAATGGTGAGATGTCACAAAGGATTACATCTTTAAAAATTTTGATTTTGTACACCAAGTGACACTACTAGGTGATCCATTTCTTAAGGCCTACACTAGACCATTCCTAGCATATGGTTATGGATGATGTACAAATTTCAATTTCAATTTTTGAAAATATGATTTAAGAGAAATTAAATTATTCTGACTTCCATTAGAAATTATTAAGTGTATTGGCTCACCATTAATCTACATTTGTTAATGAAAAACTATTTTTAATTCATATAATTTCTTGTTAAGGGAAGTAGAGATATTTTTATTACCGACCATATCATTGGGTTCATAATCTATTAGCTACTTAAATTTTTATAGTGATAGATAACTTGTACCCACTTCTTGACATGTGCAATTAGATATTTCATAGTGTGACACTTTTTATTGAATTGAATATTGAAGTTATGAATTAAGCACCAATTTCCAATCTTGGACTACTTGTTCTAATCATTTTGAAAATTATTTTCCACTCTCTGGTATGATGACTTAATCAATATACATATAAATTAAAGGCTTTCAATGTAATTATTTGGATCATAAAATGTCATCATATGGAAATTAATTGATTAGTTTCAGGAAATCGCATAGTTTGGTGATCCTCATGTATTTACTACCTATTTTTAGTGTTATGGTGGTTTTACTTGCTTCTCTTTTTCTAGCATATTTTCAATTGTGAATTACATCATTTCTAATAGGCCCATATTTTTTCATAGGTGTTGAATGTTTATGTTTCAAATTTAACTCCACATCATTTTGATCAATATGTATTATATTTTATGCTAGCACTCAACTCTCCACTTGTATCTCCTAACATTATTAAACCCCAACAAAATAAAACCATCAAGATATTGGATGGAGTGATTAAGGATGAGGAGGGATGAGGAAGAATTGAGTAGAGATGATGAGGGAGTCAATAGGAATGGTGAGGTTCAATGAGGGAGTGATTAGGAATGATGAGTGATGGTGAGGATTAATGAGGGAGTGATTAGGGAAGATGAGGGATGAGGAATGAGTGATTAGAGATGATGAGGTATTATGAATCAATGATTAGGGATGATGAGGTGATGCAAGATCATCACTACCCAATATAAATAGTGATCTAGTTTACATTTTTTGAGTCTTTAGAAGGTCTTAAATGTCATAATAAGTATTTAGGATTATTTATAAGTTTATATTTTTGTTTCAATTTTAAATTAGAGTTGTATTGGACTTTCTTGCCAAATCTTTCATTTGAATTTTTGAGCTTTCATAGAGATTTCAATCTTGTTTCAAGAAATCCAACATTGAATTTGGTGTGGTTATACTTTAGAAAGGATTTTATGATGTTAAAACATATATACCTAAACTCATATTTGAGAAATATGTTAGTGGTTGAGTTAGTTGAGGACACTCTCAACATACAAAAGATGATAGAATTTAGTTGATGGTTATTTGGTAATAAGAGTCTCATCCATGTCTTAATTTATATTCAGAGTTAGATTAAAGAGAGTTGGAGGGGGTAGGATTAAAAATGATGAATTTAAATAATAAAAAATAAGTGAATAAATAAAAAAATTGATTATTTACAAATAAGAAAGCAAACAGACCCTACATCTTCTTGAATATGTGCAAAGATAGTTGACAGTGTGCATGATCATGAAACATGATTAGTAAAAATTTATTTACAATCTTGTTGTGAGTGTTAAGTTGAAAATAGATTTTATTTGATGGTGATTATATAATTTTTCATTTGAGTTTCAAATATTTTGAATGTTCAAATTACAAATTGTATACCCTGTGCTTTTACAAATCAGGCCTTGAAATCTGAGTGAAGGTCAAAGTCTTGTGGAAGAGGAGATTCTATTTGGTGGGATTTTAGAATGTATGATTAATTAGTAAATTTACATAAAAAATCCTTAATAATGTTTAAACATTGTATGTTTTTATTATACTAAGGATATTTTGTGTTTAACAACACAACCCTATCTTCTGTGATCAAAAGTTCTAAGTATACATCTGTGTCAAAAGGAATATGCATGTATTGAAGTGAACATTAAAATGTATATGTTGGTGAGATTATTTTAATATGATCATGAAGTATTATAGTCTTTCAAGTATATTTCATATATTTGGATGATAAAAAATAAAACTAACATAGTCCTGTAGTCATCAAGAAACTTAAAACAGTCAAAGTGGTATCTCATGGAAATTAGAAAATTGAGTGTTATATATAGAAAGAATTGATTTTTTTAAGTTTTTAAACATTATTTAGAGGATTTTAAACCCTCATGTTGATTCAGAACCCTTTTTGAAATGAATTATAAAAAATAACCTCTTCTCGAATTACTACAGACCTATGATTGAGTACACAGTCTATTCAAATTTGGTTAAGTCAATATATTGTAGCTTAAAAGGTAAAATATAACACTTGTAAAACATGAATAAGGCCAAATAGTACCTAATAAAATATTCAAATTCATTGGAAATGACTTTGGAATATTCAAATCTCATTTTGACCCTTCTCAAGTCTAGAAAACTAGTCCAAACTCTGTATTAGGGTTTCTACTTTCAAAGTGAGTTTTTAGGAGTTGTAACCATCAATAATTCATGAAATTTGGTGAAAATTTTGAGCTCAAAATGAAAAAATATAATATGGTGTTTTTAAGTTGTGTAAATATGGATAAGTATGGATGGGGGAGGACTATGTGTTAGATAGGGTAGAAGGAAACTTAAAGACCTAATCCAAGAGTAGAAAGAGCTAAAAAAAGTTATCAAATAGTTAAACCAAATCATATAAATTGTTGAAGAGATGGGATATGTTACAGGGTATCCATAAATGAGGTTGATTTTATGGTTTGAGTCCATATAATAATATTCTATGATAGAGTAAGAGGTAGTGTGTGATATGAGGATTGTGTTAAGAAGTTAAGTAGGGTTGAGAAGAAGTTAGAGAGAACTCAAAGGAGTGGAAGGAATTTTATAAGAGCCATATTAAATCCTAAGGAACTAGAGACAATATTTGATCCAAGTTGTTATAAAGCATAAAGACTAGTAAGTGGGATAGTCTTAAAGTAAGAGAGATTGAATGCATTAAGTAGAATAGAATGAAGAGTTTAGTGAGACCATCTGAAGAATGGTGGAGGATAAATGAAATGAATAAAATGTATATGTGAATTTGAAATGTATGTAGGGTCTAAAGATAGAGATCAAACAATAAAAGATAAAGTGAAAGATATGTGGATATTGTCAAAGAGCTTGGATAAGCAGAGTATGTAATAGGTTTCTGCATCATGAGGGATGGTGAGGGGTAATGAGGGAGTGATTATAAATTATGAGGAATGGTGAGGGTCAATAAGGGAGTGATTAAATATTATGAGGGATGAGGAGAGAGTGATTATGGATGATTAGGGATGGTGAGAGCCAATGAGGGAGTGATTAGGTATGACAGAGTGATTAAAAATGATGAGGGATGGTGAGGGTCAATGAGTGAGTGATGAGGGATGAGGAAAGATAAGGAGTGAGTGATTAGGGATGATGAGGCATAATGAGAGTTAATGAGGGAGTAATCAAGGATCATTAGGGATTGATTAGAGATGACTAGGGTAGTGAAGGTCAATTACGTATTGATTAGGAACAATGAATAATTATTAGAGAGTGATTAGGGGTGATGAGGCATGAGTAAGAAGTGTTAAGGATGAGAGAGGGATGATGAACAAGTGAAATTAACACAAAGTATTTGTTTGATGTGTGTAAGTCATCAATGTGACCTATGCTACCCTAATCACACCACTTTACATCAATTTCAAAGTCAGTGGTTTATAAACTTCAATTTTGACAAACCTAAGATCTTATAAATGTCAAGAAACAATTTGAATGGCAAAAAAACCTTAAAAATGACTATATGTTTACCAAAAATGGATATCAGTTGCAAAATTTATGCCCTAAAATCTCTAGGTTTTATACTTATACCCTAAAAATTCCCAATTACTACCCTGATTGGATTTTGAAAAACTATTTTCCATATCGTAAGGCATACAGCTATGAGACCAACTATATCAGATGATGAGTGACCCTAATTTCTTATATTTACTAATAATAAGAAAATAAATGTAACTATATAAATGTAAACTTATACTTAACATTTATAGTAGTAAATATAAGCTTTCAAACAAATTTTTCTTCACGTACAACTCCTACATGCTTGTGAAGATGGTTTTGGTCTTATTTTAAAATAATGTGTATGCATTATATAACACATATGCATTGTATAATACATTATATAATATATATGTGTTATTTGAATTTATACTAACACACACATTATTATTTTCTCAATAAAATTATCATGTTATGGCTTGGTAATTACCAATACATAATTTAAATAACATGATTTCATTAATTAAATAATGCAATCACATTACCTAAAATGTCTACAGAATTATCCCCTAACTCCGTGCACATACCGATGGTGCTACCTATTTTCTCATGCAAGTACCCAATATTTGTATTAGATTGATAGATTATTGGAGAGTGTTTAGTGATGTAATGGAGTAATCCTATTGAGTGTATGAAGTGCCTTGATAGCCTAAGTAACAATGACAAAGTGTGTAATGTGCTTGTTTTAGTGTGCTTGAAGTTGGCTTGGTTGATCTTCTATTTTGGTATGGTTAGAGTTATTCAAGGATGAGTATGGAGTATTGAGTATGTGAAAATGATCCCTAAGATGTTTTATAATATTTGAGTGGTCATGTGCATAATTTTAATTCATTTGGTTGTCCATTTTTTTCATCTAGACACTTTGAGTCCAATGGCAGAAAATTTGAGTAGGCAGTTTGATTACATCACCATTGCCACATGGGGAATGAGTTAGGGGGAATTGGTCATATGGTTGTGATCACATTTTTTCCTAGTTGATATGTGATAAATATCAGATCATGCACCTAATTTTAGTCAAAGATATGTGGGTAAAAATTTGGGCTCCCAGGTAGTTTAACAGTGTTTTCCCATACTTAGCCAAATTTGCATAAGGCAAGAAAGAGCCAAGTAAGCATTTTGATGGTGTCATATCTAACACATGTGGACATATCAAGAGAAGTTAATAATATGGTTTTATTTAATTTTAATCCTAATTTATATTTATTAAATTATATATCATGTGATGAATCACATCAAAAGATATGCATGAGTAAAGTTGGCCTTCCAAGTAGGTTTTGACATAGTTGGCTCTGTAGTAGAAGAATCTGAGTGAGTAGATAAATGACACTATATCTCACACTCATGATGGTTACAAGAGAATATTTTCAAATTTTTGGAATCCCATATGAAATATTTTCATATGGTGAAAATGTGAGGTCATGATATTGATCGAGGAAAAAGATATATCTATGTGAAGTTGGCTCTCCAGGCATATTACAGTTGGTCCCTACACTTAGTCAATTTGCATGATGTTAAAGATCTGAACCTAGTAAAGATCCAAAAGTTTATGGGTGATCATAAATATTTATCCAATGGTGTATTTATATTAAAAATTTTCAATGTGATAGTTTTTTTATCAAAGGTAAAGATCAATCAAGTCTCAAGGAGATCGATGGAGTGTGTTTAGTCAAATATGTTAGGTTACATGAGATTAGGTCAAAGTGATTGAGGTTTAACTTTTGAGAATTTGTGCCTATGAATTAAATTTAGGAAAAGATAAACATTTTGTAATTTATCTGATTATTGAGGACCCCATATGTGAGCAAAGTGGTCAAAGCTTAACTGTGACCATCTACCTTTAAATATTTGAATTTTATAAAAAGAAAAACTAGTCTACGATATTTTACCCATAACTTTTGATCTAGGATGAATTTGCTCATGATGTAAAAATAAAATATGAATAGGAATCCATGTTTCATATATTTAACCCAATTTTAATATCTAAAAGTGTGTACAATCAAAGATATTAAGGTTCAAATTTGACTATGTTTGTGCATATTATGCAAATAAACCTAAGAAGGGCAATTTAGCTCATTTTGATGTTGTTTTGATATCTAATGATGAATTAGATATTTGGGAGTGTTTTATAATATATAAATATGATTTTTGTGGTGTTTATAGGTTTTACCAATCAATATCATACATGAACAAAGATTAAGAAGTTGACTGTGTTCTTGAAGGTTATTGGCAGATTGAGTGACCATCTTGTAGAGGCAAGTTGAAGGTGTTCTAAGCAGAGTTGAGGAAGAAAATGAGAATGGAAATGTTGTATTATCAAAGACTTATTAAAATATTTGATTTGAATATTTGAACCTTGATTAGATGTGGATATTTAAAATAGATTGACTATATTTTGACAGTGTATGACTAATTTGAGTGGTCATCTTGAGTGTGATAGTTTGAGGTATTTTGGCCTATGTTGGAGTGTCTAAGGAATATGGAGATGTTTCATATATCTTGGATGTTATATTAATATTAATTATTTATTTGGCTATGTGAGATAGTTAAGTGTTTGGTTCATTAGTTTGAGACTATGTTTTATATGTTTGAAGACCTGAAGAGCGAGGTGACCTAATTGGCAACTTTAAGTGTGGAGTTGGTGTTCTAGGTAGAATGGACCCATGTGGGAGAGAGAAATGGATCATGTGGAGTGAACATATGATTTTTTAATAGGTCTTGAGTTTATATTTTGATTTTTGAAGTGATAAGTGGGTGAATAGGTCTCTATGATACCTATAAGAGCTACTTAAGGGTAACCCATTGATGTTATGGCTAAGATTTGTGGATTGTGTTGAGCTATGTCTTGATGTGAGATAAGCCTTAATGGTTAAGTAAAGTATAATGGCTGACAGAGAATTTTTTAATCATGAAGGCTCTATATATAGTGTAACCAAAGGAGATGTTTTTTAGGCTTGTGGGAGAGGAGTGAGCATTGAAGCGAAGAATAGAAGAGGTCAAGTGTGCCCAATGGTTTGTTTGATGAGTATATAAAACTAAGAACTATGTGTATGACATGTAATTCATGATGATGAGATCATAATAGTGTTCTTGTAGGTTGAGAATGAGTAAAGAGTTATAGGTTGATCTAAGAGGATGATTTGAATTCCTTATGTGTGAATGAAGGATTGTTGATGTCTATGTGATCTTAGTGGTTGATCTGAGAGGTAGATCAATGTGTGGTCTATGTGTATGACCATCTATATGGTCATGTTTTTAAAATTTGTAATAGATTTAATATTATGAAGGATGCAGTGAGTGTGCATATTTGAAGAGTGAGGTTAGTTGGGATATGTAATGTGTTCTAATTGATCTTTGTGTGTTGGTTCAAGTATGTAACATGCTTTCGCCAATAGGGTGTGTTAGGTGACAGAGTTATTGCTAAAGGTGAAGGGTGATAACAAGAATTCCATCATCATGTTTTGAAGCCATCAGTGCAAAGGTGGAGTTTTTTATTGGTGTTATTATGGCATCTCAACATCTAAGGTGATTATAGCCTCGTTGCAAGGTGAAACTTGCTAAAAGTATGGTTGTTGTTGCAGCTCAATTAGACAGATGTGGTAGAACCTTGTGGGATTGTAGTCTCACTAAATAGGGATTGTAGTTCTTTGATTAGTTTCAAATTTTATAAATTGGTTCTTGTTATTTTAATATAGTATTCCAATTTTAGGTTCTAGTGGGTTTCTTCCCCCAAGAGGGTTTCCCACATATGTCATGTGTTGTGTGCTTGATCTTGCATTGTCTCTCTTGTTCATTGCTATTAGTGATATGTATGCTTCATGAATATTGGTGTTAACTTATTAAGATTTTAATAGATTTGGAATTGAAGTTAGATTATTTGGGCTCATTAATTCACCCCCCCCCCCAGTGATTGTACCTCTAATAATTGATATCAGAGCAGGTCCTTTTTAAGAAGCTTAACAACTTGAAGGAGATTCTTAGTAGGTACAAATATGGATAAACAATTAAAGAAAGAGAATTAATAGTGGAAGGATGTGATCAAGGCACTTGAAGAGTAGATATGTACTTTGAAAAATGATGTTAAAGAGGTTGAGAAGTTTATCATTAACCTCAAGGATCGACTAGAATATTCCAAGATAAGTCTGAGTTCAAAAGAAAAGGACATCACACGTGGTGAAGAATTTTTCCATGACAATGAAGAATAAGTTGATCTAGAAGCTAAGATCATGGGTGCACTTGGTGAACTAAAGGAGAAAGAGAAGAAGAATAATAAGATGAGAAATATGATCAAATTTCTTGAAGCACAAGTCAATTCTATTGAGGGAATCTTGATAGAGCAATCATGTAGAATAAAGGATGACATGTCTAAAGAAGCTAAGAGTGATAAGGAGACTATCCAAGTTCTCAGAGGTTAGTTAATGGTTGTAATATCAAGTGTAAGAGCTAAAGAGGATGAGAGCATTCAATTGGAAACCAAGCTAGGTTCATTTATAGATGAGCATGAGTAATTTGTTCTCAAAATAAGCAATCTTGGAGAAGATCAAAAGAAGTCAGATCAGGTCAAGGGAAATTCAAGAAGGTATGTTAGACAACCAAATGCTTCAAGGTATGCTAGTTTATTCCATGGTAATTGTTATGCATCTAATAAGTATGGTCATAGAGCTAAGGACTGTAGAATGAAATTAGTCAAGTATGGACATTTATGGAGCTATGATATAAGGATTTTTTTTGCCAAAGATTGATCATAATTCAAATCTATCAAAAGGTACAAATGATGTTATTTGTTTTAATTGTCATAAAAGTGGACATATTGCTATATTGTATCCAAATAATGTTAAGAGGTATTCAAGGTATGTTAAATGATATAGATCTCCTAGACGGTTTGAGAAAGGATAAACTCATGTATTGAAACCAAAGGTAATCATTTTTAATTCTTCTAGTCATAAGGTTGATAAGAAAGTTGCTCTAGAAGCTTATGTTGTAGATCAGTCCAAACTCAAAGGTCAAGTTGGTAAGTTGGCTACAGAAGATGAGAAGAGTCAAACTATGGTATGGAGACTTAAAGAAATAAAGACTAAGTAAACTAATCTTGTTGTGTCTAAGAGTCTTGATGGATTCATTGTCAATATGGAAAAGGGATCAGAAGTGAAGGAAAGTCAAGAGTTTCTATTGTCAACATTTGTTGACAAGTCTGAAGTAGAGAATATGTCAACTGTTCAAATAGAAAAGGAAAAACAAAAGTCATTTCAATTCAAGCTCAAGGAGAAAGCCAAGGTGTTGATTGAGGCTAATTCTATTCCTAAGAATAAGAATAAGAACTATCAATATTAGATGACCAAGGAGGAAAAGGAATATGAAGAGTTGTGGGCAAATCCTAGTTTCACATCCTCGTAGGACATTGTGGGTCAGGGTGTCTCTATCTGGGATTCAAAGAGATACTTGTTATCCAAAGGAAGCTTAATGGTTATCATATATTGTTTGATGAGATGATATGAAAACAAGGTATGTTTGTGCATTATTTGTATATATCTTTTGTTAGAGAAAAGAAGCTTGTGAAGAATCTCAATGGTCCTATCTTGAGAAGGAGTTAGCTTGTTGATCATAGTTTGGAAGCTCTGGTATAAAGGTGAGTTTCAAATATCTATCTACATATCAGTTTGTTATAGATTCTAGGTGAGCCTATAAGTTGAAGGCCTTTCTTCTAGGCTTATGTTCTAGATCTTTCTAAACATGTTAAAAGCTTATTGAATAGTTGCGTATGGCATGGAATTTCACAATGTTCTAAAGATTAAATATCTTTCTGAGTACTAACTATGACTGTATCGTATTTGAAGACTTGTTGAAGATGTCATGTTCCTAATGAAGCATGAAGTTAGGGGGAACTTTATAATTGGTTAGATCCTAGGATCAGAGGACTAAGTAGTTGAAACTGAGAAAGAATGTGTGGAGAACAAAGTTTATGTGCTCAAGATGATAATGCCAATAAAATAAGGTCTTTGGTTAAGGGGGAGCAACAAGTTCATGAGCCTGCTCCAGAGATTTGTGAAGGAGATGTAGTATAGAGGTAGAATGGGTGGTTCCAGCTGGCTTAAAGAGATTAATTCAAAATGTAGAGAAGATTTTGATGCTCATAAAAATTATATACACTTCTTTTTGATGTGTTCCAAGTGATTGTTTGGTATGAAGGTATGTTTGTGCCAATTGAATATTTTTTAGTGCTCTCAATTTTCTCAGTTTTTGGCTTAAGGGCAAGCAGGCCTAAAATGGGTTATAGTAAATATATGTTCCCAATGGTTTGGAAGATAAAAATTTGGTCCAGAAGTGTGTGATGGGTGTCTCTAGGTGTGAAAGAAGTTTTAGAGGTGTGCGTTGGCTAGAAGGAGGTTTGTTGACCTTGTTTGTTTTAAGATTCTAAGGTTTTGGGCTATGTTAGAAAAGTGGTTTTCCTTGTGAACTGAAGTCTTAGGCTTCTTAATATGTTTAATGAGCCAAATGGGTGGTCAAATCAAGTTTCACATAGATATGAAGGTTTTTTTTCAAGATATTCCTATTTTTATCAATATGGAGGGTTAATTGGGTAGTAGGTTTGTGAAGGAAGTATGTTGTAGAGGATGTTCTTGGTGATGAAAATTTGTGTTCTTGAGGGGGAATATGAGAGTGATCCAAATATGGATTTTTAGGTCCTAAATATATGTCTAATTAAAATTATAGGCTTTGCAAGTTCTAAGTAGGGCTACCAGGAGGTTAGACAGGCCTAATTTGAAGAAGAGTGGTTTTTGCTCAATTTCTCCAAAAGATAAAGGTATGTTTTTTTCAAGAAGAGTTATCAATTTTTTTGAGAGCATGTTTCCTATTTGGTGAGCGGCATGAAGTTCTGTTGGTGGTCCTTGAGGTGGTTTGAGAGAGAAGGCTAGTAAGCTTGTATGATGGTTCTTCATGGTTTGTGGAGATCTGAAGATGATCAAGATGTAAAATGGATCAAAAATATTAGTGCGAGTCCCTCTTAGATTTTTCTTGGTGATTTTAATCATATTTTAGTGTTTTTTTCTTTCTTCATTGGTTATAGTGCTTGGTTGAAGAGAGCGTTGACATGCAGCAAGAAGGATGTTATCAAGGCAAGAAAAGGTATGCTCAAGGTAAGGGGGAATTTGTATCATATTTCTAACATGGTAATTTCCTATTTATGGTATTTTTAGGTCTTAGGATCAATTTTTTCCCACTTTGTCATTGTGTCAAAGGGGGGAAAAGTTCCTATTGTGGGAATGCTTGAAGAGAGATAAGGTGAGTTATATATTGCTATATGATGTTTGTTGACATCAATGAAAAAGGGGGAGATTGTTGGAGATTTTTTATTGATTTCATGGAGGTGTCTTAGTGAGTGGATAAATTTATTTTATATCCTAAGTAACAATGACAAAGTGTGTAATGTGTTTATCCTAGTGTGCTTGAAGTTGGCTTGATTGATCTTCTATTTTGGCATGGTTAGAGTTGTTCAGGGATGATTATGGAGTATTGAGAATATGAAAATAATCCCTAAGATATTTTATAATATTTGGTTAATTGTGTGAATAAGTTTAATTAATATATTTTTCCATTGTTTTCATCTAGACACTTTTAGTCTAGTGGCAGAAAATATGAGTAGATAGTTTGATGACATCACCATTGCCACATGGGAATGAGTTGGGGGGAGTTGGTCATATGGTTATGATAAAAATTTATGCCTATTTGATATGCACTAAATCTCAGATCATGCACATAATCATAGTCAAATATATGGGGGTGCAAAGTTGGGCTCACAAGTAGTTTGACAATGTTTTCCCATATTTAGCCAAATTTACATAAGGCAAGAAAGAACAAAGTAGGCATTTTTTAGGTGTTATATTTCACATGTGTGGAAATTTAAGGAGAAGGTGATCATATGGATTTATTTATTTTTTATCTTATTTTATTTTCTCTAAATTTTAGATCATGTGATGAAGTTCATCAAAAGATATGCATGAGCAAAGTTGGCCTTCTATGTAGGTTTTGACATAATTGGCTCTATGGCAGAAGAATATGAGTGAGCAGATTAATGGTGATATATCTCACATACATGAGGATTAAAAATAATAATTTTACATGTTTGTATTCCCATATTAAATATGTTCATATGGTGAAAATTCAATGTCATGGTATTGATCGAGTCAAAAGATATATCTGTGCAAAGTTGGCTCTCTAAGCATATTGCAATTGGTCCCTATACTTAGTCAATTTGCATGATGTTAAAGATATGAACCTAGTAAATATCCAATAGTTCATGGGTGATAATAAAAATTTATCTAATGTTGTACATAGATTCAAAAGGGTCAATGTGATAGTTGTTTAATAAAGGTAAAGATCAAACAAGTCTCAAGGAGATTGATGGAGCATGTTTAGTCAAAAATGCTAGGTTGCATGAGATGAGGTCAAAGTGACTGAGGTTTATAATTTTATCATTGGTTCCTATGAATTAAATTTAATAAAATATCAATGGTGCATAATTTATTTTATCATCAAGGACATGATATGTGATCAAAGTGGTTGAAGTTTAACTGTGACTGTTTACAATTAAATATTTAAATTTTAAAAAGGGAAAAACCAATCTGTAATATTTTACATAAAAATTTTGATCTAAGATGAATTTACTCATATTTTAAAAATAAAATATGAAGATGAATCCATGGAAAATACATTTAACCTAATTTTAATATTTGAAAGTGTGTACAATCAAATATATTAAGGTTTAAAGTTGACTATGTGTTTGTGCATGTTATACAAGTAACCCGAGAAGGGTAATTGAGCTCATTCTAATGTTGTTTCGATATATCATGATGAATTAGATATTTTTGAGTGTTTAAGACTCCATGAGGATGATATATGTGGTCTTTTTAGGTTTGAACAATTGATATTTTGTATGAACAAAGTTTAATAAATTGACTATGTTCCTAAAGTTTACTGGTAGATTGAGTGACCATCTTGTAGAGGCAAGTTAAAGGTGTTCTAAGTATATTTGAAGAATAAAATGAGAATGTAAATGTTTTATAAGTCTCAAATACTTATTATAAGTATTTTATTTTCATATTTGACCCCTGATTAGATGTGTAGATTTAAAATAGATTGATTGTATTTTGACAGTGTATGACCAATTTGAGTAGTCATCTTGAGTGTGATAGTTTGAGGTATTTTGGTTCATGTTGGAGTGTCTAAGGAACATGGATATGTTTCACATATCTTTGAGGTTATATTAATATGAATTTTTCATGTGGTTATGTGAGATACGTTAATTTTTTGTTCAATATCTTGAGATTATGTTTTCTGTGTTTGAAGACTTAAAGAGTGAGGTGACCTAATTGGTAGGTTCAAGTGTGGAATTGGTGTTACAAGTGGCATGGAATAATGTGAGAGTGATAAATGGATCATTTGGAGTGGACCTATACTTTTTAAAGTGGTCTTGAGTTTCTATTTTTCTTTTTGAAGTGCTAAGTAGGTGAATAGGTCTCTATGAGACCTCTAAGAGCTACAAGGGCCTTATTGAAAGGTGTAGCTACTTAAGGATGACCCATAGATGATATGGCCAACCTTTGTAGATTGTATTGATATATGTCTTGATGTGAGAGAATATTTAAGGGTTAAGGCAAGTCTAATGGCTGACCACTAAGTTATTTATCATGAAGTATCTATATATAGTGAAACCAAAGGAGATGGGTTCTAGGCTTGTGGGAGAGGAGTGAGTGTTGAAGAAAAGAAGAAAAGAGGTTGAGTGTGCCAAATTTTTGGTTTGATGAGTAGATAAAATTTATTACTATGTGTGTGACCTATAGATCATGTTTATGGGATCAAAATAGTGCTCTTACAGGTTGAGAATGAGCAAAGAGGTCTAGGTTGATCCAAAATGATAGTTTGGATGCATTATGTGTGAATGAAGGATTGTTGATGTCTATATGATCTTGGTGGTTGATTTGAGAGGTAGATCAATGTGTGGTCTATGTGTATGACCATCTAGTCATGTTGTTAAAATTGTGATGGATTTTTTTCTATGAAGGATACATTGAGTGTGCAAAGTTGAAGAGTGGGGTTAATTGGGATATGTAATGTATCCTAATTGATCTTTGTGTCTTGGTTCAAATATGTAATGTGCTTTGGCCAATAGGGTGTGTTGTGTGATATATTTTTTTATAAATTTGAAGGGTGATAATCATAGTTACATCATCAAGTTTTGAATACATTAGTTCAAATGTGGATTTGTTCATAGGTGTTATTGTGATAGCTTAGTATCTAAGATGGTTGTAGCCTCCTTGCAACGTGAAACTTGATAAAAGTTTGGTTGTTGTTGCATCTTAGCTAGATAAATTTGGTAGCACCTTGTGGTATTATAGTCTCACTAAATAGGGATTTTAGTTCCTTAATTAGTTTTAGTTGGTCTAAATTAGTTCTTTTTATTTTAGGATAGTAGTCCAATTGTAGGTTCTAGTGGGTTTTCTCCCCCAAGAGGTTTTCCCACATATGTCATGTGTTATGTGCTTGATCTTTCATTGTCTCTCTTGTTAATTTAAATGAATAATATGTATGTTTCATGAATGTTTGTGATAACTTATTAAGAGTTTTAGATATTTGGAATTGAAGTTGGATTATTTGGGTTCACTGATTTACCCCCCCCCCCCCCTCAGTGATTGTACCTATAACATGGATCTGTAAGGGATATTGAGAAATGGGGAAAACTCTATGAGAAGGTAGGACCATTTTAATTTTCATATATATAGACCTTATGGGATGATCTACATATTTTATTTTTTGATCTAAGACTTGTGTGGCTAGGAAAAGTTCTTCAGAGTCCTTAAGGTCAAAAGTCCTCTTGTTTTAACAAACCTAATTTGAGTGTCTTGACTTCCATAAAGAGATCCTCTAACTTGGTTTTTCTTTCATCCTCCCCTCCACCCATTCCATTTTCCCCCTTGATATTCCAAGTTTGATTTGAAATCTATTTTCCCTTCTTTTATATGTCCACATCTTAAAAACATGATAACACTTCTTTGTTTTAGTTTTATCTATCTTTAGAACAAAACAACATGTTTGAGTGACTAGGATGACTTCCTTTACACTATGGCTCTACATTTCTAGATGTGACTTGATTTATTTTACCATTTATCATTATTTTACACTTCATTTTTGTGGACAACTAAGCTCATTTCTCCTTTCATGTACTTTTTCGATTATTGAGTGATGTTGGCTTCGTACTTCTCACTCATTAATGTTGTTTCCCCTTTTATTCACCTTTTTCCATTGATGACTGAGTAAGGATTGTTATTGATCACTCATCAATGTTATTTTACCATTTTTCTTGCCCATATTTATTTAAGTAAGTATTTTTACTGCTTTCACATTGATGTTTGATTACCATCCTTTTTGACATATCTCCTTGGTTTGACTTGGTGAGTTTGCCTTTCTGACTAAAGGTTTACTTGTTTGAGTTTTTCAATCTTTAGTAGCCTTGGATTTTCTATTACCTAATATACTTTAAATTTTGACTTGGTCATTTGGTCTAAAATATCACTTGTCACCCTAGATTTCCAAATTTCCAAGTACGTCTTGTCCACATAGGACCAATTATCTTGGCTTTCTTGTGTTTGTTTGTTTTTACTCTTTAGTTTTATATCTTTGGGTTTGTCAAAAGTAGTATCTACACCCTCCACTATCAAAACTAAAAACATAGTAGATGACCATCCAATAATAAAGGTAAGTCAAGGTACACATATATTTTTTTTTTTAGTTATTTCCTTTTCAGTCATTTAAATTTCAATTATTTTTTCTTTAAAATACTACAAAACTTTTTTAGCTTTAGCATTGTGTGTTACTATGTTCTTTCTCAAAGCACCATCCCCTATTTCACTTGAGTGACACGTAATTAGCTTTGATTATGGAATATGTACACACATAATATTTTGAAACTTTATCAATTACTTATGATTTCTATCTTTCAAGAATATTTCAAGTCTCAATCTATCTAAGTGCATGCCTTAAGGGGTGCACCAATAAATGGGTGGGTAGACCATTGGTGCTTCATAGTATTGTTGTCCCTTTTTTCCACTTACTATCTACACACTTGTATCTTAAAAACCATTCCCTTAAGCTTTGCTTCCTATTTTTCATCCTCCTCTAGTCTTTTACCATCTTCATTAGCATTTTCCCTAACCTAAACCCATTTTTTGTAATTTCACATAACTATGTTGGCCACATTGACCTTGTATTATTATTTACAAAGATTAATAAAGATTAGGTTGGCCATGACCGTAATAGTTCATAACCTAGTTAGTTTTTACCAATTTCAATACTAGGTCGACTAGGTCGACCTTGATGGCCTAAACCTTTGGAAGGGTTTAGGGTTAGATCCACCTATATAAACACATCCATTTTTCCATTCTTAGAGATACAACAAGAGAAAATTATTCAATTTCACTTCTTTACAATCTACTCTTCCTCCATTCTACTTAAAGAGTCTTAGCTTAGGGTTTATACTTGGAAAAGAATCTAGTCTTATGGAGAATTCTTGGATGCTTTTTCATTTCTTAGTGATCCTTATAAACCACAATAACCTCTTGTGAAGCACCTTTGGCTAAGGGAGAGATTGAGTCTTGATGGGTTTATTTTCAAGGTAATTATCTCTAACTATGAATTAGGTTTTGACCTATACATAGCTTAAATATGATTATCTTATGCATGTTTAATTTTATTGTTTACTAACCCCATGTTATGCCATAAGCTTTGGTGGGCACTAGATTTGAATTTTACTTAACTTGGTATTAGTAGAGTGAATATGAAAACATAAGACCTAGTTAGGATTATTATGTCGTTTTACTTGAATGGAGACTTTAGAACCCTCCATAGTGAATTTATTGTGGTAAGAGATCCCTTGACTAGGTCGAGCAAATCCATATTGGTCATGACCCTGATTATCTAATGTACCCCCAATCGAAAGTGTAAGTAGGATCTATTTTTTCCAAGCTAGGATTGATTTGTAGATTTGTTGCATTTCCCATTACATACAAGCCATATCTCTAATGTGCTCTATAGGAATGGTTTGATCTTCTCTAGTGAATACAAGTAAACTTTTCAATTCTTATTCTAGAATATCATTATATTGAGAAAGATTTAAAGGAATACCACCATCAAAAGGCACAAAAACTTGGTTTTTAGTGTCAACCATACTAAAATTTAGTCTTGATATAGAGTTGTTCAGAGGTAAGTCCTGATGTATTGAGGTAGATGGAATTTTAGCGTATGGCTTGGATTTTAATAACCTCTTTATTTTTTTTAAATTCAAAGGTAATTCAATAAAATTAGAATGAATACCTTTTATAGCTAATTTAATTACCATTTTTAGCATGAAATTGACACTAATATGCTACCAAGATATCTGTGTGTTTAGAAAGTGACCAGATGCTGAGTACTTGAGTAATGTCTTTGATAAAAAATAATAAAACCAACACCAATCTCTATAAATCTTATTAGTTATGGTCCCACTGAGTGTGCAAGAAACTATTATCAAATTTGAGTTACACCCTTGAGGAATCTATTCAAGCTTCCTCACCCAATTAACACAATGAGATCACTTCCAGGTTGTGGGTGACCTATAATAGAATTTAAACTATAGAGAGGGTTGGTTACCTTGATCCTCACCTAAAATACTTCTTGAAAAATGAAAAGAGAGAGAGCCACAACTACTTCTTATAATTATAGCACTAATTATGGGGTGATGCACCAATATGGAATACCTCAACTTGCTTGGACACACATAAAATTAACTCAAAGAGCACTCACACATACACAACTCAAAATTCACCAATGAATATTGAACATAAGTGTTTTGTATAAAGGATTTAGATTATAATATTACCTAGAAGGATGACTGCTTATCTTAGGAAGCTCAAATGACATTCATCACAACTATGAATTGCATAAACTCTAAGAGACACAAACTAAAACCTACATAAGATCAAGTTTTCTACATAAAGGTGCACAAAATTGGACATAAACAAGGGATAAGATGTAATTATCACAAGTTTACATCAATAATTCATCAATTTCAAACAATAACACAACATATGAGAAGGTAAATTTTGTTATTTATTGCTCAATAAGGTGTTTACAAGTCTAAAATTTGGTAGGTCTGAGCCACAACCAACTTTAAGTATCTCCAATGACTTATAAAATATCCAATACATATAGTGAAAGGAGCCTTTAGTGAGGGGACTAACATGCAATCTTGTCATTAATGCCATCATTAGGGATGAAAACTGAAACACAAGTGAAGTTTAACTTCAATAGACATCTAATTCACTTTTCTAACATACTAATAGTTGATTTTAAGTCTCCAAGTTGGGAGGGGGCATATAAGTACTTGTTTGAGGCTTGGAGTTGTCAAAGATCAAGAAAAGTTGATCTATTTTGGAGGAGAGTTATCTCTTAGAATTTAATAGTTGACTTATCCTTCAACAAAATCCTCCAATATTGAATTATGGATCTTGACTTAGCCTTCAACCAACTCCTCCAATATTTCATGATGAAATTCCACCTTGTGAGGGGCATAAAAGTCTTGTTTGATTTGAATTTTCTTCTTGATTTTGGCATAGAGGTAGATTAATGGTCTTCTTGATATGCTTGAGGAATAATTACAACCTTGAATATTTATTTCAAATAACTTTGATTTCTCATAACTCCTCATGATGGATTATAAATAGACTAGTAGTCTTCTTGAGGTTATTGAGTTCTTATATTTAATGGCAATGATGATGATGCATTAAAAAGGCACAAGTTCAGCTTCTCATTTGGTGATCTTCTTGACTATGTTCACATTATTATATTTCATTTAAAGTTACATGAGAATGATTTAATACCTTAAAAAATCTAAGAAAAATTTAGATCATGAAACACATACCTGATATCAACTACTTTGATTCTTCTCACAATGTCCTTTCATGGCTCTTGAGGATGACTTAGTTCTAATTTATAGGTGTGAGCTCCATTAGTTCTTGAGAATATATATATATATATATATATATATATATATATATATATATATATATATATATATATATATATATATATATATATATATATATATATATATATATTATCCATGTTATCAATCTCTTAGTGTTATAAAACAAGGTTTATTATCTTACATTTAAACTTAATGGATTGGCATTCCCAAGACAATCTCCATGATAGCCCAACTAAGCTTCTCAACAAGACATGCCTGAACCTTATCAGTTATCAATCCTTCATGAATGGAATAAAAATGTTAAAAACAAATATATTACATTTATAAAATATTGTAACACCTATACACAAATTTTTAAATCATTTGGATCAATAAAACTTGAGTTCTAGCACTTTTAGCCTTCCTAAGAACTAGTTTTCAAAACTTTTGCATGTACAGATCTATTATTTAGAATTTTATCTATCATAATGTAATATAAGAATATTATACCACCATAAAATATATATATATATATATTTCCTCTCAAATTTAATTCAAATTTCAATGGGTTTTTTATCAATAGAACAAAAATTATGCTCCTTTTTGTGCACCTAGGATCTCTTAGGGCAGCAGGCATGCCAGTTTAGTAAACTTTTTTATATTTTGAGCTATACATGGTATCAAGAGCTTATTATTTTTTTTTTTAAATTAATTTATATACCCCATATACATATTAAAATCATTTAAATTTCATTTTTAATTTAAAAATCACTCCAAATGTATCTTCAAGTTGGTAGGCCTATAGGTGCTCATTGCTCATGCATAGTGAAATATCTAGGTCCATTTTTAAGGTATAAAACCTTTGATGATGATTTTAACCTGGTTAAATTTTTATTTAGATAATGGATATGGAATAAATATAATTATTTATTATTTATAAATATTTAAAACACTTCAAAAGTTCAAAAATACAACATTCATGATCTCTAGATAGGGTTTTGAAGGGTTTTTACGTAATCTTGCTTCTTAACATTTCTTCATAAAACTCAAACATTATTATTGAGAATAAAAAAAATGATATGAGATTAAACCAACATATTAAACCTTATTATAAATCATTATTATCCATGCAACCTCTCCACCAAGATTTTACATTGGGTTTGGGGCAATTTTAAGCTTGAAAAAACAATTTTGAGAGAGATTTGAGTTGTTTTAGCATATTGAAAGCATTTTTTGAGTCCCTAACATACGGATAATTTATTAAAAACATATATTTTTCTGATAAATCCATGAATCATTCTTGTCCCACTTTGAAACCATTAAAAATATAATCTTTTACCTTTGAAAATACATGAAATTTGCCCATATATCCTTGCATATGCATTGGAGTACCAAAAGATCTTAAAAAATGATGTATATTCATTAATAACATCTCCAAATACTTGATTCAAGGAATGAAACTTGTTTTTCACCTCCACATATTCACCATTCTTCATTAACTTACAAATTTACCTTTGATTTCCTTCACCCACACCTTGGCAGCTTATAAGTTTGAGATGGACAACCAAGAAGTGTTTATAAAGACCAAAAATTAACTAATAATCTCTATGGAATACATTCATGGGAGATATTAAAACAAAATCAACCTTAATTTTTTCAAAAATGCCTTAAATTTTTCAAAAGAGTTTTAAAACATACAAGATGGCACAATAAATGTTTAACTTTTGCAATTAGCCTCCAACCAACTAAAGGAAAATCTAAATGTGACTTCACTAGGAATATTTACACTAATGAAATGATGAAAATAACACTAAATACCTTATGAAATTAAACATAACTAATGATGGAAACAATGGTGACTGAAAAGGTCAACAATTCCCTTTCTTTTCATAGTTCCAAAACTTCTTCAAGGATTTATTCAGAGTCTTAGATATACATATAGACTTTGAGTGATAATCCTTAGTATCCTAATTCACATAATCAAGGAATTGTTAGTATGATATATTTTCACAAAACTACATGCCATTTCCTTTGATAATAGATTTTTAACTACATATTCCACTTTTAGCTATGATGTGGTAATATTAATGACCATCACTAGATTATCCCACATGTCTAAAAAAGAACATAACAATGTGATACACTTTTATTTGCCATCCATTATGACATCCACAAATGATAACTAGTTTTGAAGGATTTTAAGTGCTTTGTAATTATGTCTACATCATTCATTCACAATGAATACAAATTATTTTTCAAGAATAGTTTGTTTACCAATGACTTGGCCTGGTACAATGTTCCAAATTTATCCCAAACAAGAGTTGCAGTATTTTCATTATCACTAAATCTAATAAAAATAAATTGATAAAGCTTCTAACTTTCCTATCACCTTTTTCCCATTCTTCTAGTTTCATTCCAATGAGTGTTACATCTACTTCAACAATCCATTGATCTTTATCTACCAAGAGATCTTATATATTTAGTTAAATTTCTTACAATTAAATTTCTCAATCTCTATCCTAGTGATTCTAGTCAATATCTTCATGCAAGATTCTTCCACAAAAATCCCACTTCAAAGAAACTATTTATCAAAATTTACTCCAACTTCTACCAAGCTTAAAACCAAGCTCTAATACTAAATATTGGGAATAATCCTATGCATTATAAATGAATATAGAGGATAACTATGTTATGTGAACCTTAAATATATAAAGATAAAGACAAACATACAGAGACACATGACTTTACCTAAGAAGAATATTTTGTGTAAAAGTAACACAACACAATAACCTTATTAATTAAAACATAAACTAATATGTTTTACAATGCTATACCAAGTCACAAGGTTTTGTAACCTTCATAAAATGCTTATTATATTTTAAAATGAACACACTTTAATGTAGATATTCAAAATTCATGAATTTAATGAAAATTCATTATTTAAGCTCTCCTTCTGAATAATAATCATGCATTTACATAGAACCCACTTTTTAACTCCTATATAACAAGGGAATCTACATTCACCAACTACTAGGCCAAGTGGTCAACATGTAACACTCCTGAATAGATCCATGTCAAAGACCAAGACATTGTTAGCACTTATTTTGTCTAGTAGATACAATAATAAATAAGTATTAAATTCCTTAACATATCCTCCATTGCTTGACATGTTTCACATCTTCTCATAGCACCCTAGTATGACAACCACTACAATCCACTTCACAATCTTTCATTGTCCAATGAAACTTCGTAGAGATCCCCGTGCAACTCTACTATCATTTTTTGCATGTTAAAAACATTTCCCCACCATCATAATCAATGTCTATGCAATCTTTAAAAATAATATCTATTTGTAAAATCATCTACACAGCATCTTGTGCAACCAATTCTTGCACAAACACCTTGCACAATTACCATTTCACATATCCATGCAAATTTGAGACATTTTTCATCATGATCTTGATCTCTCATACTATATGAGGGATACTTTGAAGCAAATAAATAATAAATAATTAGTTTATTCATTTTTAAATTACAAATATCATGTAGGTAAGGTTCAAAAATTGGAAAATGATAAACTTATAACAAAAAGAGGAAGAGAAAATCTAGGGGAAGGAGGATGAGGCAAGTAAAGAGGAGGGTAAGAAAATCTAGGAGAAGGTGAAGAATTTTGGGTTTCATACATTAATGTCATATTGTTAAAATAAAAATTTAATTTAAATTTTTATATTAATTTAAAGTTACCTCCATGCACTACCTCAACTTTGAAATTGTCTCAGGGTATGTGTATGAAGTTGGGGGATAATTCTATGGACATACCCTTTAACACATACGTGTTATTCACATAACATGTACATGTTATTTACATTATGGCTTGACAGCTTTTGAGCCATAATGTGTATGCATTATTATAACATGTATTTGTTACTTGTTTATTTTATTTTTTTTGTAAACCATCTTAACAATGGCTCTTACCATTTTTCCAACTCTCAAGTGTTATTATGCCATCACGTTTCTTTTCCAAAGACCTAAAAACTCACTAAAAGTCCCTTGAAAAGCTTGAAACATCTTAACCTTCATAATGTTTCCATATATATGAGGTAAGTGATCAAAAACTACACCTAATAACCTTGTATTTTACCAATTTTTTATTTTTTACACTATTTAACTTGTAAATTATTTGTTTTAAATAGACCAATCCACTGTAAAAGACCATAACCTTCCTAATTTTTTGTTTTTTTGAAAATATATTAGTGATTGATGTGAAGGTGATTATAGATACATAAGATGAATTTTTTGATGAATATTTTTATTTATATTACAGGTGGCATGAGTATAAAGGCAAGAATGCAGTAATAATGATAGTTGCAATTGCAGTTGTAGGGAGACTCTAGAACCTCAAGTTGCACCAGAATATACTTGGTGTACTTGATGGCCTCCTCTATAATTCTAGTTGTGTCAAGTTTGGTTGATCTTGATCTTGATCCTTTAGCCTAAGGTAATCTCTTTATAAACCTCAATTTATGGTTGATGCTTTGTCTTCTAACACAAGTTGAAATACTCTAAGCTTGAGCCTAAACTAGAGTTTGAGCCTAAACCTAAGCTTGAACTCAAATTCCACATTTGGACTTATACCCTATTACCATATAGACTAGAGTTTCACATTGTCCACTCCCATTAATGGCACACTCCATCTCCATCTCCATCTCTCCCTCCTCATTATCATTATTATTCTTACCAATATCATTTAATACTTCAAATATAGACTTAATATACACATTCATATCCATTTTAAGTGGTAAAATGAATAACTTCCTCATTTAAAATGGTTATAGAGGAGAGATAATGACAATGATCATAAATGATGATAATACAATGAGTAGAGGTACTTAAATGTATGCTTAATTATCAAATATAATTATAATTTGGATGTTTTACATGTACCTTGTTACCACACAGTCTAGAGTTTCACATTTCCCACTCCTACTAATGGCCCACTCCATATCCATCTCCATCTCCATCTAGCCACCTGACCCTCCTAATCCTCTAGTAAACCCTTGACATAACCCTCTTATTTTTTTATTTTTTGAAAAGAGATTAGTGAGTGACGTGAAGGTGATTATAAATACATAGGATGTACATTTTGGTGTACAATTTTATTTAGATTGCAAGGGACATGAGCAAAAGGGAAAGCATGCACTAATAGTGATAGTTTTAGTTATAGTTGTAGTGAGAGGGAGATTCTATAACCTCAAGTTACACCTACATATACTTGATGTGCTTGATGGACTCCTCCAGCATTCTAGTTGTATCAAGCTTGGTCGATCATAATCCTAATCCTCTACCCAAAATTAAACTCTCTATTAACCTCAATTTATTGTTGATGTTTTGCCTTCTACCATGAGATGCATGGATAATTTTAAGAATAGACCCATAAAACTTACTATAAAATCTTCGTGAATCATGGAGTTTATGTATAATTCCATTGGCAAATCTTTGGCAAAATTGACATGCCGGTATAAATTAACAGGCAATTTATATTAGCTCTTTCAAAAAAATTATAAATATCTAGTGAATTAAACTTCATATTCAAATCAAGAAATAATGGTAAAAAATACATAGTTAACCCCTTTCCTCAAACACATTCATGGGAAAAATATTCTCGAGGTGGAATAATGATTATGATCAATGGATAACCTAGGTTTTTTAGAGCAACTAATTTTCTTTACCCTATGAAATTAGGGTCAATCCAACCATTTCAAACACTTGCCTAAATTAATAAATCCAAGCAAGGAGGACATGAGAGATATCATGAATAATATCTACTACAAACCCATCCCAAACCTAAACCTTAAGCAAATGTGTGTGACTCTGAAAAGAGTCATCACCATATCAATGCCCAAACACACATTCATAATGTTTTTAGTTCTTGTTGATCTCATTACTAAACAAACAATCCCAAATAAATGTAAAGATCTTGATGATCTCATTACTAAACAAACAATCCTATGTGATAACCAAATTGTGTCTAATATTAAGGGTTTTGATATAAGATAAAAAAAAGGGGGGAGTTTTCACTTTATGAGCAAAGATCTAACAAAAAAATAACATGGTAATAGTTTGAATCTCTTAAAATATAGTAAAAATTCATTAAAAGTGTGAAAACATTTATAGATATGTAGGGCTTATATTTCTTACTTGGATTGTACTTCATTGTTGGTTTCTTAGACTCTTTCTTGGCCTCCTCTTGCAATTGTCACTTGTTTCATGATTCCCATGACATGTAGGGATTTTATTTATTACTTGGATTATACTTCATTGTTGGCTACTTAGACTCCTCCTTGGCCTCCTCTTATAAGTGTTTCTCACTTTACGATTCCCATGACCACAAAGGAATAAAACTTTAATAGAAATAAAGTTATATGAATTTAGGTTGTAGGGCTTCATGGTTCTAGGGTTTTAATTAATTTGAAGCACTTATGTATATTTATTTTATAAGAGGTAATTTGTGTTAATTAAAAAACCAATGGAGAAAGAAGTTACATTATGAGAATTCTAAATTAGAGATCTTATTTATGGTTCCTTATTTTTAACTATTGAATTTGTCCTTATTTTTAAATATTAAATTTGTCCTTTTTAAGTGCTAAATTTGATGGCCATATGACTTAGTATAAATTGAGTACAAACCTTTGTAAGTCTCTCAAAAGACCAATCAGATAATATAATAAATTGATCACAAAAATTATGACAAAAAAATAAAGTATAGAGTATAAACCAACTATGCGGCCATAGGGCAAGACAACTATGAAAAGCAAGGATGACATACCTGAAAAGAATATTCATAACATTTTCATATTTTTAAAATTATAAACTATATAATAAGGTATGCCAAAATATATTAACCATATTCATATTAGCCTTTCAAATATTTTTTTTGTTTCAATTAATAAACCATGCCAACCAATGTATAATTATTATCTTAAACATTTAAAAATTAAATAGAATATGATCATGAGGATCTGTTGCATTTATTTAGTTTATTCTTTGTGAATTGTTTAAAAGAAGTATCTTGCATGTCATTATTTCTCAGAGGAAATTAATTTCTTGTTTTTTTAAAATAAGTATGTGGTAAAGATCAACCATTGATATAATAAACTGAGTATAGCAAAAATTGTGAAAAAAAAATTAGAGTATAGAGTATAAACTAACTATGGAGCCATAGGGCAAGACAACTATGAAAAGTGAGGATGACATAACTGAAAAATATTTGAAACATTTTCATAGTTTTAAAATTATAAACTATATTACAAGATCTGCCAAAATGTATTAACCATATCCATATTGGTCTTTCAAATATATTTTTATTTCAATTAAAAAACCATACCAATATAATTATTACCTTAACCATTTAAAAATAAAATACGGTATGATCATGAGGCTATGTTACATTTATTCAATTTGTTATTCTTGTATTGTTTAAAATGAGTATAATTTTGCATGCCATTATTTCTCAGAGGAAATCAGTTTCTTGTTTGTTTAAAATGATTATGTTTTAAATAACAATCAAATAATATAATAAATTGAGTGTAGCAAAAATTATAACAAAAAATCATAGTATAAAGTATAAAATGACTATGGGAACATAGGGCAAGGCAACTATGAAAAGCGATGATGACATAACTAAAAAAATATTCAAAATATTTTTATTGTTTTAAAATTATAAACTATATAATAAGGTCTGTTGAAATATCTTAACCATATCCATAATCAATAATGGTCTTTCAAAACAAAATTATTTCAATTATCAAACCATGCCAACCAAAATATAATTATTACCTTAAATGTTTATAAATAAAATATAGTATGAAAACCTCATATGGATATTTGAATATGGAAATATTCAGTGAGGGAAATATTGGCTACAATCATGGTAGAAGCATCAGCAAAGAGAAGCTTGACATGGTTAATCATCAACATCACAAAATCCAAATGATGTAACATTTTGAGAACATTTACTTTACCTATTAAATCTTGTATGCCAAACCATCTTAAAATCTCTGCTCGAGAGAGGCTACAATAAGTGCCTTACCAAACATCTAGATTTGATGCTTTGGTGTGGACTTACATTTACAATTTAATACATCTGAGTTCAAATACAATTTATTGTGTTTGACTTGCTAAATTTCCTATGAAATTAAGGAGGGCAAACCATGTTTCCAAGTAGTATAGAGTGGTGAGACTACCTCGAGATTTTTATAGAAGGGTTGAGGTGATTGATTTTGTAATTAGGTGTGATTCTTGAGTAATATATCAGGTTTCAATACATGGGAATGATATGTTTATTAGTTTTATCCTGCCAAATAATAATATCTACCCACCACTCTCTATAATTATAATATTATTATAGGTATATCCTAATGAGAACCATGATGTAGAAGATTTTTGATGAGGAATCAAGATAACACAATCATGATACACATAAATAGATATCTATTAATTAAGCCTTACCACCAAAATATCAAAGATGATGAAGATGTGATACACACCCAATTTAGGAAAAGAGATTAGTTGAAAATAAGTAGGAAATGTAATTTATCTACATTATTTCAAATAAATTAAATAATTAGGTAGTAGCCTATGACATTGAAACAATCCAAATAATGGGGGCATGAAAGGGAAGAATCTAACAAAGAAAATATATTTTAAGTTTCTTTTCTATTGCATAAAGATTAAGGGTAGAAGAAATTTATCTACATATGTAGACTACATATAAGTTGCAAGCTAAAATTTATCATGTATATTTTTCATGGTCTTCAGAGGATGTCAACATATGTTATAGTAGTAGGCCAATCCATATATTGATGGGATCCTAGTGCATAATTTATACACAACCCATCCTTCTAGTCCAAACTAGCTTGTTTGTGGAGATTATGATTGGGGAAAATTTTCACAAGATTGTTGTTATCATGAGAGTAGTATTTAATCTTCTCTTAAATGTGTTATCTATTGAATCTTACAATATCTTCTAAAATAATATCCATAATAGTCATAAGAACTGGATTATCTACCACCTGAAAAACCATTATTATAATTATAAAGTAAAGAATCCAAAAATACTAGAGGATAAAAGGAATTATGTTTTTATTTGACTTGAAATAAACCCCATGCTTGTTAGGCTTGCAAAATGTAATTGACAATATGTTGATGACAAGGCCCTTGGATTTCATGGAAGCTTATAAGGATAATTTATGAATGAGTAGGAGGGTGAAGTTGGCGAGCGTGTGGAGGTTGGATGAAGAAATGGGGGACATGTTTTATTCTTGAATAAAATAATCCGTTCACTCCTATTTTTGAGATATCAAATTCAATAATTTAATGCATATTATAACCTTATTTTTCTACTATTCCCACCATTGTTGTGGTTAGCAGAGTATATGAAAATGATAGAGGCTTATTTATTTTGTTCTACTACAGAAATCCATACCTTCCAATTATAATGAAACCAACTTAGAAATTTTCTTTGCCTTCATTTCCAACCTCTCATTCCAATCTTCTGACTACCATAACTTCACATCCACCAATAGCTTGCATAAATAACTAGAAAAATCGATAAATTGTCACATTTGTATTCAAGAACTTACATTAATCCCACAAGTGATATGTTGGATCAACATTAAATTTTTCCTTGGGTCCCCTCAATATGTCAACACCAATTCACTAAAATTTGGGGAAAGATTTAAACTTTTATCCATGCATATTTAATTCCACCTACACCGCATTCAATTCTAGAAATAAAATAAACATTAGGTTTTTAAATTATTTATTATTAAGTATTTTAGTTATTAAATCCATATAGAAGGAAGAGCATGCTTGTTTTACCCATTTTTATAAATGGTGATAAAAATATTAAAAATGTTTTCATAGTTTTAAAATTATAAACTATATAATAAGGTCTGCCAAAATGTCTTAACCATATCCATAATTGGCCTTTAAAATATTTTTTAATTTCAATTAACAAACCATGCCATTGAAAATATAATTATTACCTTAAGCTTATTATGTCCTACATGGTCTCTCTCTCTCTCTCTCTCTCTCTCTCTCTCTCTCTCTCTCTCTCTCTCTCTCTCTCTCTCTCTCTCTCTCTCTCTCTCTCTCTCTCTCTCTCTCTCTCTCTCCTCTCTCTCTCTCCTCTCTCTCTCTCTCTCTCTCTCTCTCTCTCACACACACACATGGCAATTCCAGACTAACCAACACATGTCTCATATAATTTTTTAGAAAATCATAACAATACATGCAAAGTAACTACGAAAAGTCTATGTCCTAAAATAGGACCAAATATAATTTATAAGGCAATTTGAAACACATGTGTAAGAAATTGTATAAAATTGAGTCTATTTGACCTATGCATATTTTCATAACTTTGGCCAATTTTAAAATAAATAAAAACCTACTATAGCCTTTAGGCTATAAATAGCCTCTAAAATTTTCCCTGATGAGCTATAATACTCTGAGCATGAGCCAGAGCAAAATCCTAATCCTAAGCCCAAACCTGATCTTGAACTTGAATGCCACATTTGTACTTGTACCCTGTTACCACATAGTCTAGAGTTTCACATTTCCCACTCCCACTAATTTCCCACTCCATCTTCATCTCTATCTCACCCTCCTCATTATCATTATTATTCTTAACAAAACCATTTGATCCTTCAAATATAGACTTAATATAAACATCCATATCCATTTTGAGTAGTAAAATGAATAACTTCTTCATTTAAAATGGTTGTAAAGGAGAGAGAATGAAAATGATCACAAATGATGATAACACAATGAGCATATGTACTTAAAAGTGTGCTTAATTATAAATTATAATTATAATTTGGGCATTGTACATGTACCATGTTACCACATAATCCAGAGTTTCACATTACCCAATCCCACTAATGACCCACTCCATCTCCATCTCCATCTCTCCACCTAACCCTCTTAATACTCTCACTAACCCCCACTTAACCCTCATATTTTTTTTGTTTTTTTTTTTAAAATAGATTAGCGAGTGACATGAAGGTGATTATAGATACATAGGATGAATTTATTGGTGTATAAATTTATTTGG
Organism: Torreya grandis; assembly: GCA_037957365.1. Taxonomy (NCBI): domain Eukaryota; kingdom Viridiplantae; phylum Streptophyta; class Pinopsida; order Cupressales; family Taxaceae; genus Torreya; species Torreya grandis. Next base: position 307,456 of record JARHVA010009352.1, read on the forward strand.
ATTGTAGGGGACATGAGTAGAAGGGTAAGCATGCAGTGACAGTGATAATGATAGTGACAGTGACAGTGACAGTGACAGTGACAGTGACAATGACAGTGATAGTGACAGTGACAGTGACAATGACAGTGACAGTGATAGTGACAGTGATAGTGACAGTGATAGTGACAGTGATAGTGACAGTGACAGTGACAGTGACAGTGACAGTGACAGTGACAGTGACAGTGATAGTGATAGTGATAGTGATAGTGATAGTGATAGTGATAGTGACAGTTGAATTTGTATTTGTAGGGAGAAAGAGATTTTAGAACCTCAAGCTGTGCCTAAATATACTATATACTTGATGGCCTCCTCTAACATTCTATGTGTGTCAAGATTAATCGATCTTGATCCTAATCCTTTACCCAAAATTAAACTCTCTAGTAACCTTAATTTATGGTTGATGATTTTCCTTCTGGTACAAGATATAATACTCTGAGCCTGAGCCTGAGTTAAAGCTTGAGCTTGATCCTAAACATGAGCCTAAACCTAAATGCCACATTTAGACTTGTACCCTATTACCACATAGTCTAGAGTTTCACATTGCCCACTCCCACTAATGACCCACTCGATCTCCATCTCCATATTCATATTTCCCTCCTCATTATCATTATTATTCTTACCAATACTATCTGATCCTTCAAATATAGACTTAATATAAACATCCATATCCATTTTAAGTAATAAAATGAACAACTTCCTCATTTAAAATGGTTGTAGAGGAGAGATAATGAAAATGATCACAAAGGATGATAACACAATGAGTAGAGGCATTGAAAAGTGTGCTTAATTATCAATTATAATTATAATTTGGGCATTGTACATGTACCTATACATAAGGTGAAAAAGTGAAAGTTGTCAATAGGTTTGTGCATGGTTGGAAATCTTTAATCTTTGGGAGCACTCTAAGGTGATTCATACCTTTTTAAAGGTCATATTCAATGCCTAAAACAAGCCTATTAGCTATCGAAAGAACCATGCCATGTCATTAGGCCTTCAAGGTCAATTATCAACAATGAAGTGTAATTTTTGACCATTGATCCACATTTGATAATTTTATATGATTTGATAATTTTAAATTATTGAAAGTCATGTGATAGTGGGAATACTATTATTGGTCATATTATATGAAAAATATTAATAATGATGAATATTATATGCAAAATCATATTATATGCAAGAACTATAGAAGCACGTAGAGAATATCTATGTAGATAGATTTCTTGAACTGGGTGAAAAAAGTCCATTAAAAAATAAGTTTTTATCTATAGTTAGTATAACATGTATGTGCTATGGTATAACATGTACGTGTTACTAAACATGTACACATTATCATAACGTGTATGTATTATATCATAATGCATACACGTTATAACATAATGCATATGCATTATAAGTTCAAATTCAAAATCCAAGCCTTTTGGATCAGAAATGGCATAGATTCTTGATCCAAAGGCTTAAACCTGTCAATCTACAGTCAAGTCCAAAATCTATGATAAAAAAACAATAAATTTCAACTTCCATCACCAAATACACTAGGAATTTCAATTAAAAAAAATTTAAAAATTATTATCATGATGACGATCATGCTCTCCTATTTTCAAATATATGATTTTTATAATTTTTGGACTATTTTAAAGTTAAAACTATGTTGATTTATAACTATAGCTTTTTTAGGCCACCATATGCTATAAATATACATGCTTATACATGTTGATGTAATTTTTTTTGCATTCATCCAAGTGAAAAACAATTATATGGTCACAAAAGAGGCCTATTTCTACACACATTTTTAAAAAAAATCCATTTTCATTTTTTATATAGGTAGTTAGGGGAGCCACATGACCAACTATCTATTTTTTGTTAGTTTTCAAGATCTATTTATGTATAAAATTAATAATTAGAAAAATATGCATTGATAAAATATTAAAAAAATATAGGTCAAAAACTAGAAGATATTATCTAAATATTCACCAAAAGGTTTCAAATAATATTAAATGATGCTAAAAATGGTGGACCATACGACCGTCAATCCATTCTATTTTCTTTAAAAAAATAAGAGTTCCTATTTAAATTTTAGATGTTTGCCCTGGATATATTTAATCATTTTTTTAAAAAATAGTGTTTTAGAAACTAGACTTGAAGTGCTACAATTCATGTTATTATAACATCTTCAAATTTTGAATGTAGTTAGTTTAAATTATCTATACAAGTTCAATTTTCTGAAATTTTAGGGAAATAATGTTCACGGGTAGTTCCTTTTGTCTCCCAACTTTGTGCACTTACCCCTCACTTTTTTGAAATCATCTAAAGTCTTAATAAAGTTTGATAACTATGAGAATATCTAGGACATTATACAAAATTTAAATTCAACCAAATTTTTTAATAAATTATTTTTTATTTTTCCATAAAAAATTAATATTGAAAATGTATAAAAAAAAGAAATTGAAATTAATATTCTTAACAATAAATTGTGGTCTAATTCAATGGTGGTTAAACATGGTCTCCTTGATCACTCTTTGGTCATGTTATGATAGAGAGTCGACCATGATTTGTTTAAAAAATGTATAAAATTATAGAAAGGTTCAAATCAAAATTTATATGTTAACAAATATATTGAATTAATAAATTTACTTGAGTGAAGGAATTATGATGCCTCTTTACTTGTTATTTCTTCTTATGCATATGTGTGTTTATTGGAATTACTTGTCAAAATCCATTGATTAAAGATCATTTACAGAAGATCTATGATCAAATAAATAAATATAATATGTGTTGCACTTTTCATGTATAATGATGATGATGATAAAAATTTTAAGAGTTAACACTATGAGTTTGGTATGAAGTTCTCATGCAACTCCACTTCAAAATACAACATCCATTTGTGATCCCTACTTTATCAGACTTTACGTGAAAGATATAATAGAAAGAAGAGACTATTATGTGGCCTCAAAAGTGACAATAAAATTCAATATAAGAAAAGTAAGATCAAAAAATATGAAATTAAAACTGATCATTTAACAACTACAAACACTCCAATCTATGTAGTGGCATGCCTCCCCTAACCTCTTAAAACTTCCTCATACCAAAATAATTCACCTTTTTATATAACCTAAAATTTATATATGCTTAAACATATTATATAATAATAGTTCGAAGTTTTTTTAAATGATTTATAAGAAAAATCCACCATCAACCTCAAAATTTTATATAAAGTTGTGGATGTGTACACCATTCAATAGAAAAAATTATCTTCTTAAAGTTTATAGATTTATTTATGTTGAGATGTACAAAATATTACACTAAGTTCATCTATTTTATCAAATTCAATTCTCTAACCTGATTAACTTGTTAAATGTTGAAAATTTTACAATTTACTCTTCTTAGCATCCCACCATGACTCATATACATTAATTTGGTGTTACCAAAAGTAACAAACATTTCTCACAATTTCCTCTAAGATTGTTTTAGTGTTCCAAACCCTAAAATAATTTCAATGATTTGTCCCATCAGGGATTTGAGGAATTTTCTCATCATAATTTTTATTAACAATGTTGGGGTTTGGGATTTGGTTTAGGTTTATATTCATGTTTTTCTTTAATTTTTCAATTTAATTTTTTTTTAAATAATTTTTGATATATATATATATATCAAAAATTATTTTTAAAAAAAAATTAAATTGAAAAAATTAAAGAAAAACATGGATTATATATATATAGAATGTAGATATAAAATTGTGGTTGGTGTGAGATGTGGAAGGAAAGTGACTGAAAATTTATTACATCAAATGGATATCAATTTTGGAAGGAAAGATACATATTGGTTGGGAAAAAGGGAAAATGTCTGATGAGATATGTTTAAGTTTATTTATTTATGGTAGATAAAATGAATTTGTTTTTCCAATAGATACTCATTTAGGATTGAATATTTGAACCCAATTTACATTATTTAATAATGGTTACTTTGATATATATAAAACATGTAAATTTATCAAACTCATTTAATAAGTTTTGTTATTGTGGATTTTAATTTATAGTTTGTAAAATTATGATTGGTTAAATTATATATTGAAAAAATATATATATAATATATTACTTTAAATTTTTAATTTATATAATATTCTATTACAAATTAAGATATTTATCTTCAAATTTTAAGATTGAATTTTGTAAATATATTTATAATTTAATTTTTACTGATTTTAAAATTAATTTTATGTTATATAAAATTTTAATTTTAATTTACCAATTATAAATTAATGTTTTTTTAATTTTGATAATTAATTTTTATTAGTTATTAAATTATAATATAAATATTTTTTATTTTTTAATTAATATTTCATATTTTTAAATTAAAGTTTAATAATTTAAATTTTCAAAATTAACTTATTTAAATTTTAATGTTTTTAGAAGTAAAAATATAAATTAATGTATGTATATTTTATTTTTAATATTAATTTTAAAAATAAAATTTACAACACTTTAATTTAAATAATAGATTTTATATTTTTTAATATTAATTTTTACTAATATCAATATATAGTTAATTTATTAGTAAAAATAATATTTATAAAATTAGGATTTATAATTCTTAATATATTATGTATGTATGTATGTATGTATGTATGTATGTATATTATAATATGAAATTGATTTATTGGTGAAGTTTTTTGGCTTATAAAGAACTTTTCAAGATTAATTTTGTTGAACATAAAGATCCAACATCATAAAGGATAATATCGGGTTAAAATTTGAATCCCAAATAAATTTAACAAAATACAATCCATCAAATAAATTTAATCTAAAATTTTGATCAATAAATTAAATTGATATTTTGTAAACTTCAAAAAGTCATATATTTACATTAAATTTACTCAATAAATTAAAGTAAGTTTATATTAAGATTTGTAATATCTAATTTAAATAAATTAGAGTTTATATAAACTTCATTTAATTTATAAAATTATACTATATTAAGTTTATATAACAAAATTGATTTTATATTTGTAAACTCTAATTTAAAATTACCTTATTTTTAATATTTTTTACAAATTAAATTTTATTCTAAATTAAAATAATATAAATTAGATTTAGTGATTTAAACATCAAAATTTATTAATAAAATTTTATAAATTAAATGTTATTAATTAATATATCTTTTAATGTCGTTGTAAAGATATTTAATAATTTTATAGATGTAATATTTTTATTTTGTTATTTTTTTATAGTATATTTTATTAATAAATTATTTAAATATAACTAATAAAATATAGAAGGGTTGGTTAAATGAGTTGATTATGCTTAATTCTATCCAAATTTGAATTTCACAAAATATTTATAAATCAAATGTAATCATTTTAATTAACTTAATGACTTTGAATTGATTTAGTACTTTTAATAATAAACCCTTAATTTTATAATATTTTAAATTAAATTGATCTTAACTTTTTAAATTTTTTTTTTTTGTTATTAATTTTTTTTTATAGATTTTTAAAAATTATCATAATATTGAATAACATTAGTTAACAATTATCATATCAATACATTCAAAACTACTTGAATAGTTAAAAAGTCTTAAAGAATACCAATTTAGTGAATACATCTCTATTGTAACAGTCAAGTTTCAAATCTCACTTGTTAATATACATTTTACTTGATCATTAAGTTTAGGAAATAATAATAATAATAATAATAATAATAATAATATTATTATTATTATTATTATTATTATTATTATTATTATTATTATTATCTTTCCCCAAGCTCTTTTCTTATAATCATGGACTGCGGAAGAAACATAAACTTTTCTGTTTTATTTTGCTGATCAAAAAATATTCCTGGATAACCATAACCTGTTGGTGCAAAGAGTTTGAGAAAATATCTCTAGGAGAGTAGCAATTCGGCTCTTTATGGCAGATTTTAACATTTGTGCTCTGGCAATTACTAATAAATTCAATTGCATGTCAACCTTTCTAGGACGAAGTGAGATGAAGATCCATGGCCATTGCCAGTGAAAATAAAGCGGGAGACTGTAACGCGCAGTTTGCAGAGCAGTTGCAGAAACACGCAGATACAGGGTCATGTGGTCGTCGAGAAATTAGTGTCAGTTTTGCATTATTTGCCATACACACACTACGATGAGGAAAAAGTTAATGCATTAGCGTTCTTGAATGTTTGAAGGTAAAAGAAGAGCTTATGTTCTTCTGGAATCAAATGTGTAATAAAATTTTATTTTCTCAACGTTTTTATTTTATTTCTTGAATAATTGTAATTGTGTTGACAAAATTTTAAGTAATTTTGAATCAAAAGTTAATAAATTGATATTTCAGATCAACATTTATGATCAGAATTAAATTTTTTGAGAATGGATCATAGATATTGATTCGAAATATCAATTCAAAAGTTTCACACACAGTACTTCCAAAAAACATGCAATCTATTCATTATGGACTGTGAAAGCATAAAATCTTTAACCAATACATTTTAAAATGCGCTAAGAGTGAACGATTATGTCATGATCTGTAAGTCGCAGAATCCACAGTACAAATAAAGTTTGACATTTTTGTGTACGCTGGTTATGCTCAACTGATGAAAAGAAACAAACCATAGCAGTATGATTGTGAGAACTAAAAGAAATAAACCATACCAGTGTGACCGTGAGAATTACCAATTTATAATAAACTACAAAGTCTTCCCTTAAATCTTACCCTTTTAATACACTCGAGAATAGTTAAGGAGGTTATTCACCGTCTACCATAATACTCGTTCATGTGCTGCGCAAAATAATTTGAGCGTGAAATACATCACCGACAGGGATAATGTTAATCTGGAAAGGGATCCCTTGGTTGCAATGTGACTAGCAGACCGTTCTTCATGTAGAGAATGAGAGCCAATTTGGGCTCCACCACTTGCCCCGCCACCGTTTTCATATCGAAACCCCAAATCACAGTCGCTGCGATCCATTTCATCTGATAGTAAGCGAAGTCCTTCCCCAAGCACAGCCTCGGCCCGCCGTTGAAGACCACGAAGCTTCCTCCTTTGTCCAGCCACCTCTCCGGCCTAAATTCCATGCAGTCCTTCCCCCATATGCTTTCCAGTCTCCCCATCGAATAGATCGAGTATATGATCTTGGTGCCCTTTTTTAAATACGTCCCGTCGGGTAAACAGTCGTTGGAATCAACTTCCTTTTGGTCGACCGGGACAGACGGGTAGAGCCGCAGGGACTCCGACAGCGCCACCTGCAAATAGTGCATCTGCTTCAGCTCGTCTAACGAAAAACTCAAAGAGCCCGCATTACGAGGAGCCGAAGATCTCTTGACCAAGACTGTACCGGGTCTCCGCCCGGATGCGCTCCTCGACCGCCGGGTGGCGGAGCAGCAGCCAGAAAAACCACGAGAGCGCTACCGACGAGGTGCCCCGCCTGGCCAGAATGAAGTTCACGGAGATGTCCCGCAGCGTTTCGTCCGTGAAAACACTACCGCCGTCCTCCGTCTTTACCTTCATGAACGCCGTCAGCAGGTCGGCTCGGTCCGGTACCGCGGTGGCCGTGGAGCAGCTTCGTGCCCTAATGATCTTGTCGACGAAGTCATCGACGGTCGGGAGGGAAGCCCGGAGCTTCCGCTCGGGGCCGAGGTGCAAGAAGCGCATGAGCCTCCACACGACGGTGGGCGTGAGGAACCTGAACATAGTGGCCTCGGTGGCGTCCTCGAAAGCCCGGGCAAAGCCCGCGGGCTCCGATCCGCCGCCTCCTAAACAGCCGGGGTCGACCCCGAGAGCGACCGTGCAGACGTTGTCGAATGTTAACCGCAGCAGCACGTCCTGCAAATCGACCGCCTCACCCGATTTAGCGGCGTTTTCCAGTAAAGGAACCAACAGCGCCTGCCCCAGCTCCTGCACCGACCCGACCATGAACGCCTTGAACGAGGCCGTATTGAATTCAATGTTGGCAGTCCGCCTCTGCCTTCTCCACGTCTCGGCGTCGGCGTTGAAGATGCCGTTGCCCAGAAAGTCATGCGCCAGTGACCTGAAGTAGCCCCCTTTCGGATAATTATTAAATTTGAGCTTCAGGACGTGCTCCAGATTGGCCGGGTCGGCCGTCACCACGCAGTTGAGGTTGCTCATGAGAGGCCCCTTGAAAATAAACGTTCCTCCGCACCTTACTAAAATCTTCGTTATCCAGTCATACATATTATCGTTTACATGGAGTATGAGAGAGGGAAGCATCCCCAGCAGAGGCCACATTCGAGGCCCGGTGGCAGTCCTGTGTACACAATAATGAAAACTGACATATCCCAACAGGGTTATTGCTATGTCTATGCCTTTGATATCTAGTTTTAGTCCCAGGTAAAGGAGAAGCTGGTCGAAACTTACCATTTTGCAAATATTCTCGCCCAATGTATTCACTGATCATACAAGCATACAGCTCGTATTTAAATGGAGAAATGACGGGGTGATGATCACTCCTCTCCAAGTTGCAGGCGCTCTCAGTTATTCTCATTAAAAGTCTTCATGTTCAAAGCGTTACCTCCATTTATACACTTTCAAGTTGCAGGATTGCGATATGAAGTTTTTCATATGCAGTATGAGGTAAGTTTGTGCTGTATTCTTATCATTTCTGAGCTGGGATTACATTCCACTGCACCTCATAATTGTTTCAATCTACTGTCTATGAAAGATGGGCTGCATTATTGTGGCTTGGTAAAATTGAATCTCAAGAATGCTCTCATAAATGCCTCAATTATCAGTATACAACCACCCGTTGGACATATAATGGTTATCCAGTCTGTGTCTTGTGTTATTCATATTGTATAGAATATTTGCCCAAGGGTTATCAAATACTATTTTATAAGGTATAATAAAAAAAATTAGTAGAAGTATTTATATATTTTTATTTTTAAGAATTGTTGGTCTCTATATTATATTGGGTCTTCGAGAATAATCTATTTTTTATAGATATAATATATGTTTTTTTTAATTTCGTATTATTTTATTTTATTTTATTTATTTATTTATTTATTTTATTTTTTTAAAATATAATGTTTAAAATTTATTACATAAGATGTTCAATAAGAACTTTGTTATTTTAATTTATATTTTTATAAATTTATTATATATTTGTAAGAATAATAAAATATTATATATTAGAGTTATTTGGTTAGTAAAATGAGGAATTTTAAGGTTGACAAGTAAGCTATTTTAGTTAGTTTTGATGATGTTTCTTTTTTTAGTAAGGTTCTTATGAATGAAGCTATTAAGATAATAGAAAACCTTATTAATGATGAAACTGTTAATTTGGTGAGGCTTTGTGATATAGGAACATCAACCCATATTTGTATAATGTGTGAATAAAGCTTATGTAAATTCAAACGAGCCTTGATCATGAAGGCAAATGCATTGTAAAGACCTAATAAGGTCCTAAATAGCTTAGGTAATCTTAAGTAGATGCTAAAAAAATGTTTAAGTAGCTAGGAAGTCATATCTTGGAATCATAGGCAAAATATAGAATTTCCCTCCAAAACCCATTGTTTCAAAATTTAAATGTAAAAAGGAGATTTGTGGGCATGGTGATCAGTTTTAAACCTTTTGTAATAAGTCACCAAGGTAAATATCTATTATGAACATGATTTACAATATCTAAAAAGATATTATACCTCATCACCTTATCTAGGAAGACCCTCACATTAGAAAGAGGCAAAGAACGCAATTTGTTGAAGTTTGAGAAGATAGGGGAAAGCTCCTTAGTAAAATCCAAGACAACACCAAGCTAAGATAAGTTTGCTACTCCAAGATGAGTTCAAACCTCCAACTTTAGATAGAAAAAAGTTTATAAAACTAAGACTAAATAGCCTTCATATGGATATTCAAGAGTGGTTGAAATGCATTCTCAAGATGAACTCTTGAGAAACTTGTGTAAGATAGTCATTTGTAAGGAATGTTGTATATATTATAGTTGTTTGTTATATGTAAGAAGGTTTATCTATATGTAAAGGAGGTTTCAAGGAATGAAATAGTGATTTGAGATCCAAGAGTGTCTACTCTTATCTTGTAAATACTTTTCTAGAGTAAGTTGTTATGTTTTAAGATCTAAAAACCAAGTTTGTACAAGACAATGGTTGGTAGTAAGTTTCTTAAGATTGTGTAAGATCAGTATGAGGGAATTTTGAATTAAAAAGAGGTGATTTTATTATTTCAGGATTGTTTATCACCTCTTTACAAATGTTTATATTCATCTCAAGTGATATCTTATGAGATCTTATTGTTACAAGTTCAAAATTGCCTTTAAGGACTAAGAAAATTTTATTTTCATGCTTGCACATTCTAAGAAACATGGTTTTATTCATCATTCATATGTTTGATAAATTTTTTTTTAAGGTTTGAGAAGGATTAAAGAGGTAGCAAAGAAATTTTCTAAGTGGTTTGAATATTTGAAACATCCTATCAAGCTCACAAAGCTAATTTTACACCTCTTGGCCTATGTAGGAGAGAACTAGGGCACGAAAGGGAAATTCTACCAGTGCAAAAATATGAAATTTTGTCAGTATGGGAGCCTTAGAGATAGTAATCCAATGAATATAGTATTGCATTGATTGGTGGAGTATAGATGGAGAAATCACCAAAACATAGTTGACCATATGAAAAAAAGGTAATCCAAAATGTAGTCAAAGTAAGTCTTCATGTTTTCATATGCAAAAATAAATTAGAATTACTAAAAATGTGTTGTTAGTGATGTGTGGAAATATTGAAAGGTTGGAAAAATGTTAAATTTTGTGTTATTTTGATCAAATTGACATATGGATTCAAAACAGACATAATCAAGTCTAATAGGCCTAGAAAGTAATTAAATTTTTTCTTGAGATATTAAGACATTTTGGAAAGTTTGGTTACTTTTTTCATAAGAAATGGAATTGGGAGGACTAGAATAAAGGCATCAATCTCATGCTATATAAATTATAGTAGTTGTAAAGAAGATCAAACAAGTTTCTCATTAAAAAAAAAAAAAAAAACCTTGGATCAGGCCTATTAACCCTATTTGAGCTAGTAGCCCTGTTTTGTTGAAAAAAAGGAGCCTCAAACAAAAATGTAACAGGAACTTATGTTTTATGTTGACATTAGTTGGAATAAACATTACTTGCTTATTCAAATAGGAATTTAAAGTCCAAATGATGGAAACATCTCTTTTAGGCCTTTTAGGCCTAGTATATTTCTTGAGCGAGTAATAGCAGAATTTAGAATTTGACCTTTTAAGTACTTCTAAGTGAGTGTAAATAATAAGATATTGAATCAGACTTCAAGTCAAAAACCTAATAAGGTTTAAATTAATGTGATACTAGACATAGGTTAGTGAATTGGATACTGAAACACAAATTGAGGATAAATAGAATGTTGGGAGTGGATAATAAGCAAGATATTATCATATAGTATTAATAAAATGAGAATTGATTCTAGAATTGCCATCAATTTTTGGTATTAGAGCTAAGGATGTATCTTTGAATAAATTAATCAATTTTGAAGTGTGATAAATTAAGAGATTTTGAAGATTGACAAGTTGCAGGTTGAAACAATCAAGCTTGCAAGAGAAAAGAAGGTAACAAAAGTTGTTAAAATTTGCTTTCAACTCTTAAGGACTGATTGTGTTTCAAGTGATTCAATTTCAAGGATTGCAGAGGAGTGGTTCAAGGAAACCAAAGCCTAGAAAGGCTTAAGAAGAAAGTGAAAGCCAAGAAGGCTTGAAAAAGAGCTAGTAAAACTCAAAGAGAGAAGAACATAGTGAATGCTCTTACGGGAAGATCCAAGAAGAAGTCTTGCATAGACCTAAAGACTGAGATGAAATAGACTCAAGTGAGGTAAAAGATAGAGTTTGAAGAATTGAGAATAATAATTGAGGAACTACCTAAGATAAAAGATTAGTTAAGGGAATAAAAAGAAAGGGAATTGAAAAAGAAGAAGAGAGAAGAAGACTTCCAAAAGGAAATGAATTAAATGAAGCAATAGATAACTTTGATAAATTTCATGATAGAGAACATGAAAAGCCCATGGAGTGGGTTGGTGATGAAAAATATGGTACATTGGCCTATAAGACCACTTTTTGAAAGAAAAACAAAGCAAAAATTGATTTCCTTGATTAAAGAAGAGAGAATAAAAATGAGGAAGACAACAAATTAAAAATAAAAGGTGGTAAAGAAAGTTCTCATAGTGGAAAACAAAAGTGAAGAATAAGCAGTAATTGAATATTTTTTAACCTCTCTCAAGGAAAAGGAAGAGGTGGATAAAACCAAAGAGAAGCCAAGAGGGGTAATCTTGCCTCAAATTTTTCAATCTAACACTAGTTTTGATGTTTTGAATGGAGGTTTTGAAAATGATTTGATAGAGACAATAGAAATGAATGACTCAATTATTTGTGAGAGTCAAGAACAATTAGAAGCTGAGTTAAAGGACTTGGATAAGTTGATCTTCTCATCAATGAGGAGGTAGTTTGAGAACCAATGAAAGCCAAAGAAGACCAAAAAGTTATTGAAGGAGTAAACACTTGGGTTTAAGAATAAGAAGGAAACATAATGAAGGAGACAAAACACATACTTAAAAAAAAGTATGGATATTTCAAAAAAATGGAGAAACCCAAGGGTCTCAATTTTTTTTTCTAATATTAAATTACATTATGCTTGTACATATTTGATAGAAGAGAAGGTGAAATACATAGAGAAAAGAGCTCTTATAAGATCTCAATAAAAGAGAATATAAGTTGATATCCTCATTCAAGAGGATAAACATTCAAAGAAGAAGACTAAATAGAAGAGAAGACATCAAAGTATTGCATGGATGGATAAGATAACAAGAAAGAAGAACTATAAATGTGGGAGCAAGGAACATGTCCATATATATGGATATACAATTGAATAAAATAATTTTTAAAATATTTTAAATTATATTTGGGCATGTAAACAAAGCGCATGAAATTTTAAACCCAAGAGTTTGATGTAGGAGCATCAACCCATCTTTGTATATTTTATGAATAAAGCCTATGTCAAGTTAAATGAGCCTTGACCATGAAGGAAAATGCATTGTAAAGACCTCATAAGGTTTTTAATAAATTACATAATATTAATTATATTTTAAAATGGTTTTTAAGTAGCTAGGAAGTCATATCTTAGAGTCATAGGCAAAATATAGAGTTTCCCTCCAGAACCCATCGTTTGAAAATTCAAATGTGAAAAGGAGATTTGTGAGCATGGTGATCAGTTTTAAACCTATTGTAATGAGTCACCAAGGTAAATATCTATTGTGAACATGATTTTAAATATATTATACCTAATCATCTTATCTAGGAATAGCCTCACATTGGAAAGAGGCAAAGAAGGCAAGTTGTTGAAGTTTAAGAAGATAGGGGAAAGATTCTTGGACAAATCCAAGACTATATCAAGTTAAGGTAAGTTTGTTACTCCAAGATGAGTTCAAACCTCCATATTTAGATAGATAAAAGGTTATGAAGCTAATACTTCAGCCTTCATATTTATATTCAAGAGAGGTTGAAAGACATTCTCAAGACGAACTCTTGAGAAAATTGTGTAAGATAGTCATTTGTAAGGAATGTTTTATATATTATAGTTGTTTTTTGTATGTAAGAATATTTATTTGTATGTAAAGGAGGTTTCAAGGAATGAAATATTTATTTTAGATCCAAGAATTTCTACTCTTATCTTTTAATTATTGTTATGGAGGAACTTGTTATGTTTTAAGGTTTGAAGACCAAGTTTGTATAAGATAGTGGTTTGTAATATGTTTCTTAAGATTGTGTAAGATTAGTATCAGGGCCTTTTGAATTAAAAAGAGATAATTGTTTTTGTTTCAATATTGTTTATCACATATGTACAAATGTTTATATTCATCTCAAGTGATATCTTATGATATTTTATTGTTATAAGTTTAAAATTGCTTTTAAGGACTAAGAAAACTTTGTTTTCATGCTTGCACAATCTAAGAAACGTGGTTTTATTCATCATTTATAAATTTGATAAATGTTTTTTTAAGGTTTGAGGAGGAGTAAAGAGGTATAAAATAAATTTTCCAAGTGGTTTGAAGATTGAAACATCCTATTAAGCTCACAAAGCTAGTTTTACACCTCTCAACCTATGTAGGAGAGAACTAGGGCATGAATTGGGAAATTGTTCATAACTTGAATTTGAAACAATGTAAAATTATGAAATTTAATGAGTATGGGTGCCTTAGATATAATAATTTAATGAATCCAATATTGCATCGATTGGTGGATTATATATAGATATATCATCAAAACATAGTTGACCATATTCAGGCAATCCAAAATGAAGTCAATGTAAGTCTTCATGTTTTTAGATGCAAAAGGAATTTAGAATTACTGAAAATATATTTTTAATGATGTGTGAAAATATTTTAAGGTTGTAAAAATGTTAAATTTTGTGATCTTTTATCAAATTTACATATGGATTCAAATAGACCTAATTAGGCCTAATAGGCCTAGAAAGGAATTAAACCTTTTCTTGAGATGTTAATACATTTTGGAAAGTTTGGTTACTTGTTTCATAATAAATGGAATTTGAAGGACTAAAATAAATGCATCAATCTCATAATATAGAAATTATAGTAGTTGTAAGAAACATCAAACAAGTCTATCATAAAAAAAAACACCTTGGATCAGACCTATTATGCCTTTTTGAGTTAGCAGCCCTATTTTGTTGATAAAAAAGAGTCTAAAACAAAAAATGCAATAGAAACCTATTTTTGTGTTCAAATTAGTTGGAATAATCCTTACTTGGTTATTCAAATAATAATTTAGAGTCCAAATTGTCAAAAAAGCTCTTTTAGGCCTTCGAGGCCTAGTAAATTTCTTGAGCAAGTAATCACAAAATTTAGAATTTGACATTTTGAGTACTTTCAAGTGAGTGTAAATAATAACAAGAGATTGAATCAGACTTCAAGTCAAAAACCTAATAAGTTCTAAAGTGATTCAAGATTAGCCATAGGTCAATGAATTGGATAGTGAAACACAAATTGAGGATAAATAAAATGTTGAGAGTGGGTAATAAGAAAATATTATCATATATTATTCATAAAATGAGAATTGACCCTAGAATTGCCATCAGTGTGTTTGAAAACCACTTATTTCATCTTTTGAGGAATTTTATAAAACTTAAATGGTGGAAATGTTTAGTTGATGTTACTAATACAAATTGGCCTCATGAAAAATAGAGCTTGGATAGGTTTTTGGATTTTTTAAATAGTAGATTAGACCTCATTAAGGAGATTAAATTAAATAACCGATTTCCTTTTTTAGACATCCTCATAATAAGAAGCAATGATGGTTCTTATCTCACTATGTCTTTTGGAATAAAACTCACTCAGACAAATATTTGCATGTCGATTCCCACCACCATCTAGCTCAAAAGAGTGGCATTATCAATACCCTAGTTACTTGAGCTATGAGAATTTCAAACACTGAACATCTTGATCAAGATTGGAACACTTTTCGATAGTTTTTAAAATGAATGGTTATAATGATAGCATGGTTAGAAGAGTGATCTAGAAAGAAAGATAACTCTTTACCCTACTTGCCTTGAAGAATATTTTTGTGGTAGAGTTTATTTTCCTTACATTAAAGGAACTACCAATGTTTTAGCTAGGATTCTTAAGAAAAATAATATAAAAGTTACTTTCACCCCACTTAATATGATCGAAAAAAATGCTCGACAAGGCAAAATATCCTCATGTTCAGAGTTGTTTCAAAGGTGTATATTCTATCTCTTGTAGCTATGGTATGGTTTATGTGAGGGAAACAAGTCATTTTATATAGGTTAGATTAAAGGAGCATTGTATTGATCTCACTCACAATTGTATTCATAAATCTACCTTAGCAACTCATTCTCAAGCCACTGGCCATCGTATTTGCATGGATAAACTTTAAATGTCATTTCCAAAGAAGATTTTTTCTTGAAGATAAGGATCCGCGAAGCAACTGAAATTGAGAAAAAACCTAATAATTTGAATAGGAATGAAGGGTGAAAACTTAGTACTAATTGGAAACCTATTATTCATCTCATAAAAAATAAGAATGATTCTCATCCTTAGTTGTCCCGCATGGTTGCTGCCTTACCCTCCTTTGTTTTGTCTCTGCCTTGGCCCACCCATTCTTTCATCTTCATAGCTTATTCTTATTTATGGATTTGGTATGTGCCACTATTTTTCATGTTTTTTCATCACCCTTGATGATAGGCCTAGCTTTGGCTCAAAACGTCAATTTGTTTTACTTGTAACGTAATTTTTCAATTTTTATTCATTACTTACTACGTAATCATGAATTGTCTTAGCATTATGTTGTTAGAAACAAGAAACAAAGAAATATAACAATAAAAAAAACATAGTAGAAATGAAATAATATAAATTATATAAAGTACAAATTTTCCATATAACATATACCTTTTATTTTAAAATCTAAATATTTAATTGTATTTCAACTTTTAATATATTCAATTTAACATTTTATTATTAATATTTTAATATTATTACTTTTATTTAATTTTTTTTATATTTTTAATATTAAAAATTATAAACTTGTAAAGTTTAGAAGATTAAAAAAATTGCAAGTTAAATGAACCTTGTTTAAATGGTTATTTTAGTTGTGTGGTTGTTTATTTAAATTAAATAATAAATTATTACATATTAATTTTTTATATTAATAATTTTAATTTTCAATTTATATATATTTTCATTATTATCATATATAATTTAATTTCAAAGATGATGATGATGATGATGATGATGATGATGATGATATCTATTTTCTAATACGTCCAAAAATAAAATAACATATTCATATGATTGTTTATACTTTAACATATAAATACAAACAACTTCCAGTAAAGAACCAAATTTCTTCCCTATTTAACCTATAAATTCTGAGTGCCCTTAATTTCTTTTCTATTTAATTTGTTTTCTGTTTTCTAATCTTGTATTATTCGCCAACATTTTATTTCTTAATTTTCTTTCCATACGCTCCGAACGTTCCTGAAACTGGAGATAATAAATTTCTTTATGATATCCACTTTACTGTAATAAATATATACATGTGGATTGTCCATAGGATATTAAAAAAATATGTATTGTTGCTTTGTTTACTATGATTTGATGGAAATGGTTGCTTATTGTATGGCCACGATAGTTCCATCTCGCTCTATTTAATACCACGAGTTTTCCTCTACCGATTCCATTCAATGAATTAATCTCTTTTGAGTGTATGAATATGCATATACTAGTATCTAAGAGGGCGCTCTTGTAACATTTTGTGAGAGAGGTGGCATAAATTATCCTTCTACTATCATCTTCACATTATTATTATATCAGCAAAATTATTCTTCTGGATTTTTTTATTTTCATATAAGGTTTATTTTTCTCCATTCCCTGCACATCTATGGTCAATGACATTTTATAGCACCTATATTTTGGTTAATGTTATCAAATTGAATTTTTAATTTTAAGATTTTGATCGATATTTATAAGGTTCTCTTTCATCATTTTTTAGTATACACATTATTAATATATTTTATTTACACATCAAAATTGAAATTTGGAAGAAGAAAAAGATTTAAGTCAGGAAAAGTTTACACTTGAAAGAAGACAAGCTAGCATAAAGGACCTTAAAGTTTTTAAGAATATGGATTACATTTACAAGATTTCCAAGTATTTGGAGTCTCCACTTTAATCTACCTATGGTTTTTACCTACCCATATTAGATTTAACAATAACAATTTATCAAAAAGTGCTACAACCCAAGGGGCAAATAAACATATTGACAAGACAACTAAAAGTAACTATCTCTAACTCAAATATCTCTTTCTTTTGTACTTTGTTCGATATTTTGAATGTTGTACGTATATTGTATTTGATAGTATTTATATAATACACGTTTGTTAGTTTATTTATATCTTTTATATTATTTTTACTCGTAGTTGAGTCTTTCTTACCACTTAATAGAATTTTATTCGTCAAAGCTCTTGTTCTATCACCTTTATTTTGTAACATAGTTATTCTTCAACATCTAATAACACTCCAATTCTAATAATGTCCTTCACCCTCTATCTCTTTATATATTATTTGTGTAAGTTCCCCTTATAATTCCATTTCAATCTACTTTGCACATAATCCTTATCTATAGTCTTAGATTGATTTGTAGAATGAAATTTTGTATGTGATAGATTTTTAATTTTATATTCTATCATTTACCTATTTCGAGAATTATTGTATTTTAGATATCTTATTTTAGGCGCAATAAATTATGATGAATCTAATATGAATCTTATCTCATAGCTAGTTGGATGATATTCACTTTTTTATTTTATACTATTCTAGTTATATTTTATCTTTTCAAACATGTAATCTCTTAAATTTTTCCTATTAAATCTCAACCATCTCAACCTCTTTATAATGTATAATGGTTTCTTTTTCATTCCTTCTATGAACATATTCAAATGTATTAATTCATGGTAGCCTATTTTTTCAAGCTCAATCTAGAATAAACATTCAATGCAATAAGGTTGAAACTGATAAATAAGATCCATTAAAAGATATTGACATAATTTAAAGAATAAAAAATCAAAATATTTCCCTCAGTTATGTCCCTTCTAAATATAGTGATTTCATTATTTAATCATTTTGATACCTAGTTCCAAACTTATACATGCTTTCATATCATTTATGTGGACATCAAAGTAATGCCCCACATCATAAAATTTCTCAGTCAAAATTTTATGATTAAATAACATATAAATATTTTTTCAAAGTGTTGGAAAAAAAATGTCACATATGCAAGTTACAACTGATAGTAAATTTTACCAAATACAAAAATCAGCTCATGGAAAATAGAAAATCAACCAAAAAAATCACATTTGGGGACCATATAAACATTGGTGCCCCTCTCCCCCTTCATTTATGGATGTTAATAAAAATCCTATCACGCAACCTACCGATCTGTAATAAAATAATTCAAACATCACAAAACAAGCTCTTTATAGTTCCTCCATGGAGATCGTAAACACTCCTCCCACTCTCATTCATGATGGTTCCATTAATCCCACCTTACACCTAAAATCCATTAGAAATATTTAAAAATAATGGATCAAAACAAATATTTATGTGACTACCAAATTTATAGAAAAAGCCCTTACTTAAGATGTTTTAGAATGGTATAGCCAACTCACACCCAATTCAATCATCAAACTAGAAGACCTAGTCAATTATATTATAAAATAATTTTAATATCATGGTCTACTTATAAATAATATAGAAATTTTTATCAATGCAAAATATTTAACTTGTGAAATCCTCCCATGATTTCATCAAAAGATGGAAATCCTTAACCCACACAATTAACCATTACATGAACAAAGAGATTATTTTAAACTCTGTATCACTTCCCTAGGACCAACATTATAATATAAAGTGAGATTCTTCTCCCCAAAAGTACTAGAAATTGAACCCAAATGCCTTTGATTTTCTAGAAGCTATGAGCAATAGATGCTACTACTTCTAAATTTTAACATAGATCTTGTAAAAAACTTGCCTTAATAATACAACCTCAAAAAGAATTATTGGTAACATGTTATATGGACATTCTCATGGAAAATATGAGTACCTCAAAAGACTCACATAAACATTCATGTTGGGAGTATATGTAAACAATGACTCATTCACACAAGAATCATACCAAGAATATCCCCTATTTTCCCGAAGGACCAAAAAAAGAAATAGCCCGCACAATCCAATAGCTTCCATAACATAGAATTCACCAAAATTATCTCTCTAACTATTACT
>JARHVA010009353.1:0-52500 GCA_037957365.1 Torreya grandis
TATTATTAATTTGATTGGGTTGTGACTCGATTTCAAATGATATGTTTGAATTCTACATTTTCAAATGACAATATTAAGTGGTATTTTATATTATTCAATTACTAAGTGTAATGATTAGTTTTTAATTGGGATATATATAATCAATATTTTCATGTTTGTGATTGAAGCTTTAATTGATACGGTAGTAGTATGAATTGAGTAATAATTTATGATATTAGTTGGATAACATATTTTAGTATTAAAAAATTTGTTGGCAAACTTAATGTATGGAATATTTACAAATCCATTTCAAAATGGTATATGAATTTATTTTTATATTTGTGTTGTGTTTAACTATTATTTATGACTGAGATGTGTTGTTTTATTATTTATCTAGTTTAGGGATGAAGTTTTAATGTGTTATTGTAGATCATCAACTTTATCTAAAATGGGGTGGATGGTGTATTGAAACATTATGTTTTAACCTTTGTACCTCAAGGCAATTGGATTTAGTCTTTTAATAATTGATATAATAATAAAATAATGATGTTTCTTATTTTTGTTTTTTACTCTTAGTTTAAATGGTTATTTTGGGAATGTACTCACATACACTAGTATCTTATTTCATAGATTTGTGGTGAATCCAATGAATGCAATTATTGATAATGGATTATATTGATGCAAGAAACCATTTGGCTCCACTAATATTTATTTTATAATGGACTAGTAAGGTTTATTTTTCATATTGATTGATATTGCATTTCATTAAAGTGTTTTATAATGTTTTTTTTATAATGAAGAGTAACCATTGTGGTGCTGATTTCTAATTCTCATGTCTAGAATCTTGTTATGTATTGATACTTGGAGGTAATTAAGTTTAAAGTATTTTGAGTCTAATGTGGTCATTAAACTATGTAGTTTATAATTTCATTTAAATATTATTGTTATGTAAATATTAAAGTGGATAAGCCAATGACATATATGCCCATTGAACTAGACTATATCCTTGTGATATATCAAAATTTGGGGAGGTCATCTTGGTTATTAATCAAGCTTATATTAAGTTGGTTATTAGGAACTCATGTTTAATATGCATGTTTAACCTTAAATGTATTATATTGAGATTATCTTAATGCTTATAGTTAATAGATAATGAATGTAGCTATTTTTATAAGGTGATTTCACATAATTGAAATCGATAAAATGTGTTTAACTTAATATTGAATGCAAGTGGTTTGATTAAGTAGCATTGTGTGGGTGTGAATGTGTTATATTAATGCTTATGTAAATATTTATTATGGATTACATATTATAGATAAAATTTTGGATGCCATTATTAATAAATTATTCATTA
Organism: Torreya grandis; assembly: GCA_037957365.1. Classification (NCBI taxonomy): domain Eukaryota; kingdom Viridiplantae; phylum Streptophyta; class Pinopsida; order Cupressales; family Taxaceae; genus Torreya; species Torreya grandis. The sequence continues at coordinate 1,334 of JARHVA010009353.1, forward strand.
TTATTAAGTTTGGTTTTACTTTATAATTAAAAATTTGATTGTTATCTTTATCTCTAGAATAATATGATTAAATGTATTCTTATTCTTCAATTTCAAGAACTAATTTAACCATGTTGATTTTGGAGGGAATCTTAGGAAAACTCAATGTTGGTATTATTGGTTTTGATTTACAATTATATGAAGTATGTAATGCTTATGAATTAATCTTAGTCATTTGATCTTATGACAAAATATGACTCATATTACTATGTATTCTACTAAAAAATTTAAGATTAAATAAGTACCCTTATACATCATGAGATTAATAGATAGTGAGGGGTTGAATCTTTTATTATAAGGTCTACTCAAGAATACCAATTCCTAGAACATTTGTATTTCTTATACCCTTCTTCCAATCTTATTTGAGAATGGTTCATCTAGTGGTCTAGTTATATTATTATATAACAAAATAAGATGTGTTTGTTATGTTGTTATCAAAGCCTAGGTTTAGAGATCTAGGGAACTTTGGGATAACTATTAAAATTTACAAAGTACCTTAACCTTGAACTTGTGAAATCCTTAGTATGGTTAGGACAAGATCAAAACAATGTTTTGGTGTTGATGTTAACAAGGGTGACCCTAATTATAATAGGGGTAGATGTATAAATTGTGTTAGATGTTATAGTGCACATAACATGGATATATTGATCAATCCTCATAAAAATGTGATTAGTAATAGTGAATATCCAAATTATAACCCTTTATTGATAATACTTCTTAGGAAGTATTTAGTGGAATATAAACATACTAAAAGCCATTCAAGGGAAAATTGATACCCAAGATCATAGGATCAAAATCTTGAGGATGTTCCCTAAGAAACTTTGATTAGGAGGGAAAATTATCAAGTGAAATAATATGTGAATAAAGACTTTCCATTGGCAATAGTTGACTTGATGACTAAACAACTTAGCAAACTACCTCCAATAAAATTTTCATGAGAAGAAATTGGTGATGGATCTGATCCATGGTTGGTGCACCTATAGAGATATTTTTTAAATATACACAACATGACTTCTAATTTGAAAATCAAGGGTGGCATTTTATAAATTGGTATATTTTATATCCATATGGTAGAATCATCTATGTGTATTGGAAGGTTACCAACCCATGACTCTCTCTTGGGAAAAAATTAAAGGTAGTTCCTCAATACTTACTTAGGTATTAATTCCAAGAAATAAAAAATCAATAATTTTTAGTTATTGAAATAAGAGAACATGCCTATCACTAAATATGAGAATAAATTATATAACTTGATTTGAACTACATGCATATGATGAGCAAACTAAATTAATCAATATTAGACTTGATCAAAAATAAGTATTGTTTGTATAAAGTCAATATGACAAATCTTAGAATCTTAGTGGCTACCATTTAATCTACCCATAGGACTAAAGAGAAGGAAACATCTTGGTAGAAAGTTAGGGAAGACTTGGAAAATAACATAATACAAATTAAGGCTAAAAAATTATCCTGCTTGCCAAAAAACATTGAAAATCTAGATCAGAAATAGATTTACTTGAATTAATAGTTGTTTTTAAAATTTTAGGGGTAGAATAAAAGTTTTAAATCCCAAAACTTACCTAGAACTAGGTTGAAAAGACAAAATTTGACTTAAAGTGACCAACATGGGCCTATAATAGGGATAATTATATTCCTATTTAATATGCTAATATTATAAAATGTTAGGAATGTGGTGATAAAAAATATTAAAATGACTAACTAAAATTAAAACTTAGACAATTAGCAAACCACCTAGTATATGTAGATGTCAATAATCGGAATGTCAATTTTTAGGTAACATTGACTGAAATAAGAGTTATATCATCTAGTATTGACAAGTCAATTTTAATTGATTTCGATGATATAGATAGATTTATTTCAACTTATATATCATGAAAACTTAATTATAAACCTATTATATTTTGAGAAGGATGGGAGGTCAAGCTCAGAATAGGTAAAAGGGTACTGATTTGCGAGTGCCTAGAAGGTGTTGAGCAAAAATTAGGTGTTTTTAATCCTAAGTTAAATTTTATTAAAGATCGTTTAGCTTCTTATTATCTAATAATTGGAATGGATTGGTTGTAACTTTGACATGTAATGATATATTACTTTAGTGTATGGATCTAATGCATGGATTATTCATGTAGAATAAATGAAGTGTAAGTCATTCTAAGGCCTAAGTCATGAACATTACATTTATCCTTAGAAATTAAAAGGGTAGTATGTAAAGGCTACCAACATAATGCAGTCAAAATTCATAAATAAAATAAAAAAGATGAGTATTCCTTCCTAAAATATCCTCTTTTAAATGAATTCAAGGATGTATTTCTAAAAAACATATCTACGCTTCCACCTAAAAGGGAGTTATATTTTTCAATTGTTATTATGCTTAGGGATGCACTTACCTCTAAATATCCCTATATAATACATGTCACTAATTTTTAAGAAATAAAATTTCATCTGTAATAATTCTTATAAAATGGGAGTATAATTCCAAATGTATATGTTTAGGTGTTCCAATTGTCTTTATGAAGAAGATAGATGCAAACTTGAGACTATGTGTTGACTATAGGATGCTTAACAAGCTAATGATCAGGAATCATTATCCATTACTGAGGATAGGTTATTTATTTGATCAAATTAAAGGATATATTATTTTATCTATGGTTAATTTAAGATTATGATATCACCAACTATGAATCAAGGAGGAAGACATTTATAGAACATATTTTTAGACTCAGTATGGTCCCTACATATTATTGTGATGCCTTCCAAATTTTTATCTCCTATTGCATTTATGAAATTGATGAATAGTGTTTTTAGTGATTTTATGGATACATTTGTGATGGTTTTCCTTGATGATATTCTAATTTATGTGAAAATTTTAGCTAAACATGAAAAACATTAGAAGTCAGTCTTGTAGAGGCTAAGATAACATAAGTTGTATGTAAATTTATCAACATGTAATGTTTTCCATTCTAAGTTCCACTATATTATACATAATCTATAAATAAGGTATATTTTTAAATACATACAATATCAAATCAATACATGAGTGGATTGTTCCCACTAGCATGCACTAATTACACAATTTTATGGGCTTCCTAGGATAGTACTACAAAATTATGGAATATTTTTCTAGCATATCTAACCCCATAATATATTTGAAGTGCAAGACCAAGAGATTTTTTGGTTACCTCTCTACAAAGAGGCATGCATTACAAAAATTAAGGTTTTTTTGACTTCATCACCCATACTTGTTGTACTGAACCCAAATAATAACTTTGAGGTTTGGGCAAATGCTTCTAAGGAAGGTTTGGGTGGCATTTTGCCCTAAGATGGAAACATGCTCAATTATAATTCATAGAAACTAAAAGAGAAGGAAAATAACTATCCTATGAATAACATGGAGTTTGATACCATAATAGATGTATTGAAATAATTTAATAACTTTTTATTGGTAAAAATCTCAAGGTAAAATTTGATCATCATATATTGGAGCATTTATTTTACCAAGAGGATATAAATTCATACCAACATAGATGGATAGAAAATTTTAGAAAATTTTTTATGAACATTTCATATGTTTTTTTATTAAGGGTAAAATTTAATGTTTTAATAAGAACCCACAACCTGGAGGAGGGTTTCAAAAGGAACCCACAACTTAGAGGAGGGTTTTGATAGGAACCCATAACCTAGAAGAGGGGTTTGATAGGAACCCACAACCATTAAAACCAAAGATATTTCCATGAAGTATAATCAAGAACCAACCAAGAACTAGTCTAAAAATAAATTATACCTCCCAACATCACCAAAAATCTAAAGCTAACCATTAGCCCAAGAGAAACCTTGAGTTAGCAACAACCAACATTCAGTCTCACCCATAAGATTTACCAAAAAATCCTGACCAAAGAAGAACCAAAATCAAATAATAGTTAAAACATAAAAGATAGGGTTTCTAAAGGATCACAAAATTGGAAAAATAGGAATAAAAATATATCCTACTAAGCTCAACCTCTAAATGTTTTGACATGAACCCTCAAACTTGAATGAAACATGCTCCCTAAAAAATATAGAATTTACAAATCAAGAGTGACAAGGAAAAAATAGAGATAAATCAACATGAAATTAAAATATGGAATCCCTAAAATAGAGGAAACCACCTCATTGATTATGGCTAAGTCTAAAATCCTCACTCCCTTAATTGGAACCTTCATAGTACAAACTTCAGATCTGAACCATATGTCAAAGATCATAAAGGGTCCCAAATAGATCCAAACTCATAAGGCCACACGTTTTTCAATAAAAAATCATGAATCACATGGTAAGTAGACCATACCTATCCTCAAAGAAAAAAAACCCAATAAATAATACAAGCATGCAACAACCCCAGATAAAAATACCAAACTAGCAACCATCTTTCTTATGGGGTGAGACAGAGCAAAAAAAACCAACTAAGAACCTCCTCCTCAGAAAATATAACGTGCATATTCAAAAAATAAGGCCATGGAGGCCCCCATAATAGATCAACGAAAGTAAATGAAATAAATGGTTAGATCTTTGACCTAATCAAAAGACAAATCAAAGATCTTCAGAACAAAAGCAATGAAACCACCTTCAATTTGAAATGTGTCAAAGGGCCTAAGTTGAGAAATAACAGGAGAAAAATAGGGGATAAAAACAAATTTTTAACCTATCTAAGCCCCTCCAACTTGGAAAATAAGTTTAAAGTGCATAATCTCTCATCATGCTTGAGCTAAAAATCCAAAAATAATTAATTCTAGCACTGCATGAATCAACATAAACACAAATCCTATAAAAAACAAAACCCCATGAAATAAAGCACATGGGATCTACCAAATAATATCAACATCAAGGTTCCATAAGGACAAAAACCCACCAAACAAGTCTATTTAAGGGGATCAAAATGAAAAAAACTTGTAGAGATTCAAAAACCCAAGGATCAAGAAGGGGAATAGGAGGCATCCTCCCACTCACCCCTCAGTAAGTAGTGTTGCTAGTTAGTATAGGGTTTTTATACCATTATATCATGGATATTTCATATGTTAAAATCAAGTAAAATAATTTTATTTATGTGATTATCCAATGCATGTAACTTTCTTCTATTTATGTTATCAGGTTTAATTTCAAAAAAATTATGTTAAGTCATCAACTTTTGGATAAGTATTAACATGAGGTGAGAGTAGTTTTGGCCCACAAGCCTATAGTAAAATGTTTTTCTAAATTTTATGTGGAAAATGATTGCTTGTAAAGGCATACAAATAGAATTTATGTACCAAAAAGTAGGGAATTACTTAGTCAAGTTTTGAAATAAGTGCATACAACACCTTATTATGTTCACCCTAGTGTCATCAAGATGACACATGAATTAAAAATGTACTATTTTTGGTGTGGAATGAAACATGATGTGGCTACCTTTGTGGCCAAATATTTGTAATGCGAGTGAGTTAAGCTAATAATTACCATCCTAGAGATATATTGTACCCTCATGAAGTACCTAAAGATAAGTGGGTTGTAATATCACTTAATTACCTTGTTGGGCTTCCTAAATCACACAATAAACATGACACCAATTTGGTTCTAATGGAAAAATTGACCAAGGTAGGTCATTTTATTATTGTAAATATAACAAATGATTTTTTTGTTTTTCCAATGGGATTTATTAAATAGGTTGTTTATCTACATGGCATTCTATAATTAGTTATTTTAGCTCAAGACAAGTTGTTCATGACAAGTTTTTGGTGAAGTTTGACTGCATACTTCTAAAATCACTTCAATTTTAGTTATGTGATCCACCCAGAAATGGATGGTCAAATTTAAAGGCTTAATCAAGTGGTGGAATACATATTTTTAATGTGGGTAATGGACCAATAGTCCAAATGGGAATATTAACTTCATATTTTTGAATGTGTATAATAACACTTATCATTTTATGATTAAAATGTCTCCTTCTAAGGATATGTATTGGTGTAAATGCAAAAATTCTCTTTGTTGGGACAAATTGGAAAACATAAAAATTACTAGACCTAATCTACTACAAGATTATGATAATAAAATATGACTAAATAGGCAAAATATGAAAACAAGATCTAGTAGATAAAAGAATTATGAAAATTTGAGAATAATAACCTAGTATTTCAATCTTGGTGATAAAGTTTTCTAAGAGTTAGATGATAAAACATTTCTATAAAATCTTGAAATTATTCTAAGTTAGATCCATCCTATGTTGGACCTTTTGATATTTTTTAAAATATTAGTCATATACCCTATCAATTGGCCATTCCTACTTATCTATCTAGGATCCATGATGCTTTCCACTTTCAAAGTATATTTTTAATTTCACTCACATTTTGGATTGGAAAAACCTCTAGGTTGAGGAAGAGGATAAATTATAGTTAGAACCCATGAAGATCCTAGATCATCACACCATTAATTTATGAAATCGAAATATAAAACAAATATTTGTCCAACGGGACCCACTTAGTGATCAAAATGCTACCTAGGAAGATTATTGTCTTACCAAACAACATATACCCTCAGATATTTTCCTAGTCACTAGGGTGAATCCTTTTTATGTTTGTGAGGATGTCACGACCTCATTTTGAAATTAGTATATTTTTTTAATCATTGAGATCTTGGAATTTATTTTATTTGATATGTTTTTATGATCATATTTAGCTGGATCATATTTGATTGACTTATAAAATTATGATATATGTATATATGACTCTAGTATATGTTTAGTTAAATAGTTATTAGATGGATACTTATGATTTTATATTTTGGTGACTAGAAGGTTTTGATGTGATCTATATTAGTGTAGGATATTTCCTTTCCTACCATTTATCTCTATTAGTTGTGTTAGTACATTTGAGATGTTTACCCCACTTGTATTGTGATGTTGGTTAGATTCCTTTATTCCACCAATTTATGAGAAGTTAGTCCCACATGCATGGTATGGTTTGGATTCTCCTAAATTCCTCTTATTTATACATCATTTTGTGACAATTAATTATATGGAATATTTGAAGTCTTTTGGATTGCATTATACTACTTATCTAAGAGATGTGTAAGTTGTGAGTGATAGAGTTATGAGCTTAGTGAGTTATAAGATTTGAGTCTGTTTATGCAATCCATCTCCATTTTTGAATACATATATTAGTTTTTTTCTCATTTATTGTTTTTTTATATTTAACAAGTTTGTGTGTTTGATTTTTCATTCATCAGTCTTAGATATCCATTATTGGACAAATATTACATGGTATCAAAGATTCATGGCTATCAAAATAATCACCATTTTATTTTATTGTAATCATTTAAAATCATTAGTCGATTATTGTGTTATATTTATCCATATCAATGTTGAATGTGGATGTTGAAAAGTGATGATGGAAGGAGTATTCACATAGTGGTCAACTCCCACCACTTCACAGACATCAGTCTAAGGCCTGGTTATATGCGTACTTGCAATTTTTTTTAGAAAGGACTAATAACACACTTAGGAAATTTTCAATTGATGTTACCTTCACCTTGTAGTCATATGGTGATGTCATGATGGTTGGATGGCTTCATGATTCTGATATATCCTTACTTATCTCCAACTGATTATTAGATGGTCAAATTTGTTCAACATTATCGTGTACATGCTAACTAAAACCACTTGATTTAATCTTATAGTTTCAATGTATGCAACATCACCTTAGGTTTAGATATTTGTGTTAAACACATTTTACCAACCTAAATATACATTATAATAATAGTATATATGGGAGGAAGTCAAACATCTAAGGGAGAATGGTGATTTCTTAGGTCTTCTCTCCACCCGACGCTTGTTCTCCCATTTGGATGTCCACCATCCTCCACATGAGTTGGTTTGCCTCCTACATGTAGTGTTGGTATCATCATCATCCTCTCATTGTCACTCTCTCTCCCAATTGAGCATCCTTCATTCATCATGGTCCTCTTACCATCCTCCATGTAGCCATATTGATTGTTATTTACATGCCTTCACTATAAGATGATCTCAAACTAACTCTACACTAATTCATAGTTTTAAGATAATACATCATGGTTTGGTAAAAATTGGTGGGTTTGATATTTAAATTCTCTACTTTTGTGTCATTTAATTTACATTTTTACATTTTTCAAATGCTTTGGGTTGGGTGGTAAAATATTTTAAATGGTGGGACACATTAATGGTGCACATGTATTTTTTATTTATTTTTTATTAAGAATAATATCATTGACAATGTTTAATTTTTTTTATTTTTTAATTAAAAATAAAATATTATATTTTATGATTTTAAAGTTTTTTTAATATAAAATCAATATTTGTGATAATTCTTGGGAGATATGAGGATATTATAAAATTTAGTTCTTATCATATTCCCTCTCTCATTTGATAGAGATTGTAGGGTGAGGGTTGGTTTGGTAGGAGGCCTAACCCCCTCACAAACAAATAATATTTCTCCTTCCTTTTTTTTCACATTGATCACTTATTCTACTCAAACATCATCATCCATATAATAGAAGTAGAATTCATCAAGGTGATGGGGATCATTATCAAGAGGAGTTAGTCCTCTTATTTTCTCTTTTTTTTTTTATGGGGGGTCGGGGGGGGGGGGGGGGGGCGGGGGGGGGTGCAGGATTTAGGTTTTCTCTTTTACTCCACTTTATGAGAGTTTATATGTACATGGGCACATCATCAAGGCTCATTATTGAGACACAATTCTTCTACCCACCTAAGCTACACTAAAGGGTTGGTGTTGGTGTAAGATATTTATTTTCCTACCATTTATCTTGCTTAATTGTGTTTGTATATTTGGTAAATTTATTCAACATGTATTGTTATGCTAGTTTGATGCCTTTATTTCACCTATTTAGGTGAAGTTAGTCCCACATACATGGTATGATTTGGATTCTCCTAACTTCTTGTTATATGTACATCCCTTTGTGATCTTTACTCATATGAAATATTTGGAGTCTTTTGGATTGTATTGTTCTACATAGCTAAGAGTTGTGTAAGTTATGAGTGATGGAGTTGTGAACTTAGTGAGATGTAAGCTTTGAGTATTTGTATGTAATCCATTTCCATTTATAAATATATTTATTGTAGTTTTTCTCTTTTTATGATTTATAAGCATCAATGAACTTATATGGTTGATCTTCCATTCATCAAAATTGGATCTTTTATTCGATGAATCTTATAGGCTAGGCCTAATTAGGAATCCAACTAAATAAGGTTATAAAATGATTTTTAACATATTGACGACATGAGAAATGTAATTTTGAATGATTGTAATCCTTATTTGAGTTGATTATTTGATTATATTAGTATACATGTTGTTATGTTGTTAAGTTAATTTTATTTTTTTGTATTATTTAATTTTTGAAGTCAAGTAATGGACATATTCAGTCTTACATTATTAAACTATTTGTAAGGGAGAGTTTTTAGCTACTTGAGCACTATTAGAATAACTCATATTTTATGATTTAATGATATAAATGACTAGTATAGTCATTTTGATTTTAGTATCATTCTATTAATTGGTCTTAACTATATTTTTATTAATTATTTGACCTCTTTTTTTTAATGTTTTAAGGTTATGATTATTTGATGTTATCAGGTGATTTGAACCAACATGCTTAATATGTCTCTATGATGTGAATCCATGCATTACTAAAATTGTTTTGATGAATCTTGGGATAGTTGTCTTAGTTTAAGATTTATATGTTTAGACTTGATATCTTGAGTCCCTTTATGACCTAGGCAAAAAAAGGCTTGTGTCAAGGGTTCTGTGGCATTGTCATATTCTTATAGGAATTATTTTTTATTACTTTGACTTTGGTTTTGAATTAGGTGGATTGATGTTGAATTAGGGTTTAATGTTGAGTATTTCAAGGTTTTTATTTTGAAACTATTGTAACATTATCATTTTTTTCTTAATTGTTTAAACAATGAACTGAGTAAACCCTACTCACCATCGAATAGAAGGGATGTTTTTCTACCCTTTCTTGGCATGTTTAAATGTTATTTATTCAAGTAAGTGGTTTGAATAATTGATGTGCATCATTTTATTTTCCACTTGAAACTTAGATATGTGATAAATATGTAGTTAAGTTTCCATTTTACCACTACTCATGTTTTTGAGGTGGACATTATTGTTGATTTGCATAAGAAGGATAAAAAACAATACGTGTTGTGTTGGAAAGAGGGACACACACACATGCCTTAGTTTTTGATATTTTATATGTATATTCTAAGGTAAATTGGTGTGTATTACTCATAACAAGTAAGTAATGTTGTAATTTTATTAAATGTTTTAGTTATAGTGGCATTCAGAACAAAATGGTTAAATGTGTCAGATTTTTATTTTTTAGGATTATGGAATGTAACCCTAAGGTTGATAAAGAGTTAAGTAATAAATCAAGGAATAAAACACTATCGTATCAATAGACACTAATATGTACAATAATCGAGTTATTTGAATACTATATAAATAATAATGAATTAGAAAATGTGTACTTAGCTAAAAATATGACTGATATAGATAAGTGGTAGGAAGAGAAGTGATATAGAAGTATGGAAGAGTGTCATAAAAAAATAATAAGCAATAAAACATGACCTTATTTACTAATATATCACTTGTTATTAAAATTTTACTTTATACTAATAACCCTATACAAGTGAAGAAATGAAATTCTAGGTAAACATTCACTCTATTTCAAGAAGCTTGTGACTATATGACTAAAACCTACATTATTGTTTTTTATGTGCTCAAAATTATTTCATAATGAAACCTAAGCATCCATACTTTCTAGGCTTTTACTAAACACAAGTGAAAGAAGAGTGGCATTAGTAGGGTAACCTAGGCATGATATTAATATCCCATGTGTTGAGCATTGCCTACATACCAATACCTTGTAAAAGGATTAATCCAAATCTATTTCTCCCAATATCATTACTCGTGTAATTGAGAGTGATGCCAATATGCCTACATATGCAAGTAAATTTGAATGCTTTGAGTTTGAAATGAGACTGGAAACCTGGATAAAACTGAGATCTTAGTTATTTTAGATGGATGTATACAAAAATATGGGTAAATAAGAATCTATAACCTTAATTTTCACAATTATTTTTGAATTTATTCATGAAAAATGTGATCTAAGGGATAAATTAATGAGAGTGGTATTTATATAGTGTTGTGATGATTTTTGAGACATGAAATGAATCTAGGTCAACCCTAAGTTACTTTGGGTATTGGAAAGATATAATTTATGAGAGAGGAAAACTAAGAGTCAATAACAATACCCCCTTTTAAAATAGGACATAATGCTATCAACTAATGGGTCTATGTTATTTCCCATTTAGATGGAATGTGTTAAATAATATTGGAAATGCCTAGGTGATGCTTCAATTTAGATCTTGGTATATTTAGGAATAGGCTAGATGTGCATAAGAGATAGAAAATGATCAAAAGAGGAACTAAGGTAGGTCTAGGACTAAGCTAAAGATAGGGTGGTCTCAAGTGATACTCATTTCATTAAATGAAATTTTATATGACTATACCCTCCATCCCTTACTTATTCCAAAAATTTAGAAACGTGAAATGACTTTGATAAAGGAAATTAAAATGTAACCATACTTACCTATACAATTAAGCCTATGAATTTGGGTCTAAATATATGAAGTTTGATTCATTATGTGTTTTAAAAATGAAACATATATGAATCAATCCTTGCTTAATAAATATCAAAAAGGAAAGACAAAATTGTGTAAAGAGATGTGTGAGAGAGGAAAGGAATGAATATACCTTGTTAAGTAAGTGAATTAATGAAAAAACTTTATGAAGTCTTATGTGTGGGTGTACATGGTGATCAAATGGTGAATATCTTGTATTGGGATTATGGCTTACCCAATCTTCCTATGTGGGTGGCTCAATAATTGAAGCTAGCCTTTAATCCATCATTGACCACTCTTGTTTACTGGATCATAATTTGTGAATAGCTTGGATGGGACTGATGATTTATCCAACACTCTTTCATAGGTGGATCAATAAATAAATTAGGTCATGAATCCATCATTTCCTACTCATGTGTAGTATAATAAATTGAAACTAAAACTATGTGATGTCATGAAATTGTAAAAGATGGTTTTGGGCCACTCAAAAAATTTAAAATGTAAAATGTTGCAGGGGCCCTTGAGGAACTTGAGAATGTAAAATGTCTCTAGGCCACTTGATAATGCCAACTAATGTAGAAAAAATGATGAATTAGTATGATTTAATCCTTGTGTAAAAATGGTGCATGTGGTGTTTGGAGTATAAAATGTGGACAATGACATGGGGTTTTAGTTCCATATGAAAGAAGTAGTGAAACAAAGAGATTATAGAGATAATGTGCCACACACATGCCCCCAATTATGATATCTATTCATATGTATTTTGGACTAAGTTATATTAATTTGTGTCTATACATATTTTCAAATGAAATGTGAGTGATCATGCCATGTATGATTCCCCCAATTTGAGCAAACCTATATAATTCTATGTAAAAATTAGTAAACACTGAGCATATTTGAAAATTTATGACTAAGACTATGTAAATATAAATTTTACCTACTATAAATTTCTAAAAATTCCATAATTTTCATTTATTATGCTAATGGTCAATAGCACATTGGGTGGATTATAATACACTACACTCTTGGAAGTATATTGTGATATTACCTAAAATGGTTATTTATAGGAAAAATTGAGATTGATCTATGTATAACTATATTTCATTATATTTTCTTGAGCTTGAGATCTATAATGTGTTTGTAAGTTGAAAATAATATTTTTGGGTGCACTATGATGGCATGATCTCGATGACAAACCCCTATGAATTCCCCTATTTTGAGGTAAGTTGTTAAACCTCTATAATAAATTTACTTAAAATAAAATACATGCATCATGTGTTTTAGATAAAAATATATGATATTTATGTGATAAACTAATATAACATGTATACATGACATTAAAATGTAAAATAATTTGAGCATAAGTTGGCAATGTACAATGTCTGTTAGATCTAGCAGTCACAAGTTTGATAAGATATATATAATAATGTAAAAATTTAAATGAAAAATAAATTTGAATATAATTTGAGTAAACTAATTAGTGGGGTGGGGCATGATGAAGGCACCCAAGGAGTAAGGGGAGATCCATAAGGTCCCTAATGGCATCACAAATTGGATGTGAAAGTAATAAGCATGAGATAACTATCATGGACATGATGAAAACATAAAATCATTTATATAATTACATGAGAGACACAAAGTAGGCTAAGGGTCCATAATATAATGGACATGGGCACATGTCACTACATCTGATAAAAATGCACACATATAAAGACATGTTCAAATGTTGATAGACACAAAATAGCATGCACGTTTTGTTTAGACCCACATGGAAGGACATGTTTAAATTTACACATACACAATAAAAAATCATATACAAGGACATGGGGACATGTTCAAAGCATAAAATTAGTGAAATTATAATGACATATTAAAATATCCTCAAGTGTATGTAGAATCAAAGAGACATAATCAAATCTAGACTATTAAAGCTAGAAATGAAAGTATGCATAATCAAGTGGTACAAGTCCATATAAGAGTAAACATACATATAATTTGAGTCTATATTAGTAGAAGTTGGTAAAAAATTAGTGTAGTATAAGATGATCAATATCAATCTATAATCAATGCTAAATATTAAAAATGCAATATATAAAGATATGACCTAGCAAATTGGAAGATGTGTATGATACCCCCAATAGGCTAATATATCAATGTTGAATTGGTGTATATGCATGTGTGTCCATGATGGGTAGATATTAGAAAATATGTATTTGTGTAGAGGATCAACATATTGTAGTAGTCTACAAACACTCAAAGGGAACAAGTGAAGCTTGTATGTATGATAAAACTTACTACACTAACATAGATAACATATTCAATACTCAAAAATTATAAGGAATGTAAACATAAAAATGCATACAATCTAAAATTTGATTTTCTAGCTAATATTTGAATGTTTTTTTATTTTTTTAAATATTTTTTTAATTTTTTGTGGTTTTTGATTATAAGCCATGGTGTAAGAAACCTGAAAATGAATTTATGTACAAGGACAAAGATAAAGGAAACTATGTATAAATAATATTGGATATAAATCAGATTATGTATAAATGAAATGTAGTGACTCTAAGTACCTAAGAGAAGATCCACAAGATGTGGATATTTAAATGGTAGATCTGATGAGAGGTCATCCAATGTTAAATATAGAATCTGCCCAAACTTGAATAAATCAAAATCATTATGGTCATCATAACATTCCATCTACATAAGTATAGCCTTATCCTTGGTGTTAGTTAGGATTTTATACATTAGAATAACATCTTTCTCTAGTGTGTAATAAAAATACTATGGAATCCCAACATAGACAACATTGTAATATTGGATGTTTGTATTAAATCTATGATTTTCATTTGAACTATCATGTAACATGTGAATTTTCCCCTCATGACTCAAAGTAAAACATATGTTTATTCAATTGACCATGGCATATATTTTATATAACCATGTATTACCAAGTGCATCTATTATGTGATTACCCATGCTCACTAAAAAAATAGTATGTTGACTAACTTTGAAAAACATGTAAATGGTAGTGTAATATGTAATAAGAAGTGATAAAAATGTATATCATGTTTAAGATCCATATATTTATGCCCTATGTGTTGTAAAAATGACAAATTACAAGTGTTAGGATTATAATCCTAATTTATAAAAGTAATAGCGCTGTCTTGCTTCGTGATGAAAGCCTAGATAGTGAATGGATCATTTCTTGAATCTCATGGTTGGTGAAGAGTCCATCATGGTGCTTGTATGAAATTATAAATACATAATGTCTATAAATAAATCCTAACTAAGATAAGATAGATTGTATTGATAAAATTTTGATTGGGGACACATTTCTTAACTAGTAACATGACCAATATGGGGATATATTATACCCGATTAGGGGATATCTTATCATAATACAATGTGATAGGGAGGGTTCTAAAGCATATAGTCAATAAAAAACATGAAATAACCATAAGAGGGTCTTAGGTTTTTATATTTCACCTAAAATAAGAGAACAAGTAAAGTAAATCTAATCTAGTGCTCATCAAATCTTGTGGCACAAAGTCGGTGGGGGGGGGGGGGGGGGGGTTCTATTAAGCATGTATAAGAGAATCTAAACTACGTTAAGTATGATTAAGACCATAATAAATATAAGAAAGAGATTAATATTATTATAATAAAATAATTGTGATACTTATATATACTAAAGAGAGGATCAAATTCATAGAATGCTTACCTAAATGATGAACCCATCGAGACTCAATCTCTCCCTTGGCCAAAGGGGATTTGCAAAAGGTCATTATGGTTTGTAAGGATCAATAAGAAATGAAAAATAATAAAAGAAATTTCATGTTCCATTACTTAATTTAACTTCAAAATATCATATTTATAATAAATTTAATATTTGGAATAGTTCTTGTTTAATTTATGCCCCTTTTTACACTAGCTAGAAAACCCAGATTTTGACAATTTTTGTGGAAAATCATAAATACTAAAACCTAACGCCTATGACACGTTAATTATATTAAAATATGTCAAAAAATAATTAAAAAATTATTTAAATATAATCCCACATCAGTTTTGGATTGAAATACATAAGCTGGGCAAAAATCCTTGCTAGTTCTACACACATGCACTACAAATACTGCTCAAAACATCACCTAGATACATAATTATTATAAAATAATTAAAATTCTTAAATAAAATTAAAATAAACTAAAAATACACCTTATATATTCTATAACCACCCACCAAACCTAAATTACTCCTTCATACCAATAACTTGCATAAAACATTGAACATTTGTTGAATATACACTCCTTGAAGCTCTGTTACAATTCCTATTTAGAATTATATCTCTAGATCATAGGGGTTTCATCCTAAAATAATTGGTATCAATTTTTTTTCCATCAAAATTTCTCTCTATTTGAAGGTTTCCATCTTTAGATGCAAAATTGAACCATAAAGTCCAATAATTTGTTGAAAATGGCAAAAGATAGCCTAGAAGGAAAACCTAGCATATAAATACACATGAGGCCTCAAACTTGGCACCAAAATCCAAATATAATTTATTTTAGAGGTTGAAATGAGTTATAAAATGAAACTAATTATATCTTTATCCTCATACCCATAAAACATTTAGATCCTAATTTTTTCCCTTCCTTTGTTTCCATTTTCCAAACATTCCCAAATTTGACTCACTTATCTTAAGGATAAAAAATCAATAAAAAATTAGAAATTTTCCTTGTAAATCATCATTTTAATGTCTTATAAAGTTACACCCCACTTGGTAAGTTTCCCTTAGGACTCTTCATGATCTTAAATTTCACACCCATCATAAAGTCTCTATATTGTAACTTCTACACCAAAATTATCTCCACTAAATGTGCTTCCATCACATATTTCCATGCACCTCTTTGGATATTTGCTCAATTAAATAATAATTTATTAATTATTATCCCCTTTTTATCTAACATATGAAATAATGAATCTCATGGACCCACATAATAATAAAAATGATTTTTCTTTTCCCATTTCTAAGCCCAAAGAAGTATTAGAATGGGCACATTCACTAAAAATTAAAATTAATTAAAAAAGGGGACATGAAAAATATTCCATTCCTAAAATTTCCTATCCTCAAGCAATAAAAAACCAAGATGTCCATGAATCACCATGCCAATGTGATTACTCATACCATGTTTTCCATAGATTATAAGTCATGTACCTATGAGATGGTTTATCTTCTTCAAATGAACACTTTACGAACCAAAATACTCAAGTATCTCCATGCCAATCAAACTATTTTTCCCATGTAATTTTAAACATGTACCTATCAAGTGAGACATTCCCTTGCCAAAGTTCTCTAGAAAACCTATTCTCTCTATCATTTATAACATTCTTGTACAAGTCGTATAGTTTAACAACCTCTTTGAAGAACAAATTGCTATGATGAGAATACATATCAAAGAAATGTGAAATACTTATCAAATCATACATACAAATTTGAAGGAAATATACAATGCAATATATGATTAAACCTTTCCATTCTTGACTTGAATAAGCAATGAATACAACCAACTTATTGTATATTTTTTGATATATAGGGTAATTATCTCTTTTCTCCTATTCTCAAGATGATCTACATTATCATGAAGAGCTTATATAAACTCTCCAATTATAGGTTTATCTAACTTCCTTCCTAGCACTCTAGTAAATATTGAATTAGTGGACCTGAGATGAGTGACATGGTTGTAGTAATCCTCAAGGTATAACCAATTTATCCATACTACCTCAACTTGAGATATGTTAATTTTGGTTTCATGGAATGATCTAGAAAAACATGAATACAGTAGAAGAACATCAATTATCATCCTATAGAAACAACATTCAAACCACCAAACTCTAAATTCCAAATATATAAATAATATCTTATGCTGAATGAAGATGATGTACTACCTAACACCATCCACTATCACATACTTTTCACCCCATTTATGTGACTCATCACTCCAATCATATAGATCCAAGAGTAACTTCAATCTTGTGTAGTCCATATCTGCCACACATTTACCACAAACCTAATGATGTCTGAACTCTTTCAATGCATACATGATTTAAAACATCTCTTCATCATAATTATGGAAGTTCTCTTCTAAATCTTTGAACTTCATTCTTTAATTTTTTATGGAATTACTCATTTGCATTGTAATCAAACCAAATCCCTTTTCAATAGAATCACATTGTGTAACAATTGTTTGTGAAAAAGCTGAAATAATAAAGACATGAAATAAGCTCAATACGTTTTCCCACTTATCAAAGTCTTGTAGTGTGGTATTTTCCTATATACATCTAACATTAATGACATGACCCTATCATAGAATATTTGTAACCTCAAAATCATATAGAGATTCCTTTGTATCTAGATCATGTTTCTATAACAATTCATTAGTCAATGCCATGTGCCATGTATGATCTTCCCAAGCATTACTACACATCAAAATTCTATTTGGAAACATAAAATGATCACTTAATACCTGATTCACCATGGTGGCTAGCATATTAGTTAAATCACCTAGCATGATCATGAAATAAAAGTTCTTGAAGTGAATCTTAAGTGTTATCCTGTGCATTTCCATATCCCTCTCTTGAATATAATGGTATTCTATCCTCAAATTAATCCTCAGGGAATAAACTAACTCTTGTAATTCATCAATAATTTCTTCAACCCTAGAAATCTTTTTCAAATCTTCATAGATGGTGCACATCTTTTTTCTATCTTAGTTTACCTTCACAAAGTGGTTGGAATGTCAAATAAACCCCATGTGGTTCCTTATAAAATCTCTTTCAATCCAAATGTAAGAAATGGATAACTTAATAGTAATATCAATGCCTCTATGCGCTTTAACTCTCAAATGATCACCCCATTCCCATATGCAAAAACAATATTGAATTTGAATAAACGAGTCCTCATGCCCTATATTTTAAGTTATTTCCATTAATCTATCACCTTTATTAGCATGTTTTCCATGATGACCAAAATTTGGCAATGACATAAGTGGAAATAATAAATGATCATTATGCTCATAACTTAGGCTTTCAATATTGATCTCATCCACCTTTGATAAGGGATGAATTCTTAATCTACCTTCAACATCTCTATTTTTTCAATTCATAATATCTCCTTCAAATGTATATCCATTCACCATGTTATTTTGGTAACCAATCATTACCTTACCCTTTGAGAGTTTTGAGGTTAGTGAATTTTCCCCCATCTTGAATCCTTTGCATCTATCAATTAGATCCTATTCTTCTTTGACCACATCAAATATTAGTTAACACATGAACTCATTAGAAGATAATAGAACCTCTTCTACTACCAACTAAGGTTTACCTTTACTGTATATGGTGGATTTGGATAAAACACCTTAATCCCACACCATTAAGTATGAGACATCTTGATGTTGAGAGAAAGGATATCCTTTACACTTTTTACCCTTCCTCTTTTAAATATTTTTAAAATACTTCTTATCATGACATAAATTTTGTAATGACATCATATGCCACAAATCCTTACTCCTAACAAAATTCTTATTTCTCATGTTGCAATCCCAAAAGTAATCAAAATGTTTACCTCTATAAATTTATTTGAGAGTCTCTAAGGTATTTGTAGTAGTATTAGTATCACCCTTCTCACCATCAATGGATTGAGTCTCAAAAATGGTATCCTTCCCAAAATCATGCTCATAAAAATTGCTATTTATTAGGTCATTATCAAACTACCTTGGCTCTTCCTTGAATTCTTCAAGACAAACATTATGTGTGAATTTAACCTTAGAAGTTAATAAAATGTTTTCATAATCCTTATCTTTGAATTTTTGAAGGTATTGTTTTGCTTCAATGGCTATCAAATTATCTCTCTTATCTCTTTCCATCCATTCATCACACCTTTTATGGGTCCTCATTACATTTTCTAATGCTTGTATGCAACATGGTTATTTTATTTTCAACAAAATTTTATAGTTCTATTATTTCTTTATTATGAAAGAAATATCTCTCCTCAAAATCTTCTATGGTAGATTCACCCAAGCCTTGCTCTATTTCATCTTCTTCTAAGCTTATGTTCTCCTCCTTGTGTGAAATTAAATACAAAACCTCTTGGGATTATAGTTCTACCTCTACATATTCGTGTTATTTTGGTTCTAAGTTCTTTTCTATATCTTTAGATAATTCTTTCACTTATAACTTTTCTTCTTTGCTCCAACAGCTATGCCATGTCTTCTAAGGCTATTTGTAAGGGAAGGGAAGTTCATTGCCCATGAGTTCATTCCTGATATCATATTATTTTTTAGATGTTTTAGGTAGAATTAAATTTTTCATGCTATGCATAACCTTTTAATTTAATTTATCATTTCATCTTGGTTCCTCTGTAAGTTAAATTTTGCATGCTAGAGAACCTAGATTTTGACAAATTTCATGAAAAATCATAAATAATAAAACCCAACGCCTATGGAACCTTAATTACATTAAAATATCTAAAAAAAATTAAAAATTACTCAAATATACTCCCATAGAAGTTATGGACTGAAATACATAAGTTTGGTGAAAATCCTTCCTAGTTCTACACACATGCATTATAAATACTACTCGAAAGATCACCTAGATATGTAATGCTTATAGAATGACTACACAATATTGAAAAATACTAAAATAAAATGAAAATAACCTTAAAATACACCTCATATGCTATATAATCACCCACCTAACTAAAATTACTACATACCAACAACTTGTATAAAACATTGAACATTTGTTGAAATTACATTCTTTGAAACTCTGTTACAATTCCTATGTGGAATTGTCTCTCTAGATCATAGGCGTTTCATCCTAAAATCATTGGAATCAATGGGTTTCTATCCAAATATCTCTCCATCTAAATTATTTTGTGTTTAGATGTAAAATTGAACCATAAAGTCTAATAATTTGTTAAAAATGGCAAAAGATAGCCTAGAAGGAAATCCTGACATATAAAACACATGAGGCCTCAAAGCTGGTGCCAAAATCCAAATATCCTTAATTTTAGAGGATGACATGAGTTATAAAAGGTAACTAACTCTATCTTTATCCTCTTTCACATAAAACATTTAGATCCTACTTTTTCCCTTCCTTTGTTTCCATTTGCCAAACTTTCCCAAATTCAACCCACTTATCTTAAGGATAAAAAATCAAGAAAAAATTAGAAAGTTTCCTTGGAAATAATCATTTTCATGTATTATAAATTCATGCCCCACTTGATAATTTTTCTTTATGATTCATCATAATCTTCACTTCCACACCCGTCATAAATTTTCTATACTGTAACTTCTACACCAATATTTTCTCCATTAAATATGCTTCCATGAAAAATTTACATGCACCTCTTTGGATATTTACTTAGTAATAATAATAATTTATTAAATATTCTCACACTTTTATCCAAAATATGGAATAATAAATCTCATGGTCCCACATAATAATAAAAATCAATTTTCCTTTTCCCATCTCTAAGCCCAAATAAATATTGGAATGGGCACATTCACCAAAAAATAAAATTAAAATAAAAAAGGAGACATGACTAGACTTCTCCACAAGACTAGATTATCCAAGTAGAAACCCTAAGCTAAGACTCCTTAAGTAGAATGGTGGAATATCATATTATAAAGAATCATAAGTGAATAATAACTATTGATTGCATATTTAAATAATGATGAAATTATATTTTATTTATAGGTAGATTTGACCTTAAACCCTTCCAAAAGTCTCGGCCAATAGGGTCGACCCAGTTGACCTAACACAATTTTGGACAATAATTCATTAGGTCATGAGTTAGATTGCCCAAAGGCCAAACTAGTTCCTTAGTGAAAATCACCCAAAACTATGTAGGGTCAACATAGTTGACCTAGTATACTAAACAAAATCTAAAAACTATACAAGTTTGACCTAGTTGACTAATACAACTGACTACTGAAAAAGGGATTAAGGTGAGGAAAAGAGGGATGGAAAGAGGAAAAAGAATGTAAGAGTGTACTAAAGAGGAGTAAAATCTTAGGAAATGTTTTTAAGGATCTAATTGTATTGGTAATATGTGGTAATAAGGGACAATAATCTTACAAAGAATCGATGGTTTGCCCATCCCTTTCCTCATTCACCCATTAGGGCATGCACTCAGAGGGATTGAGTCACGATGGGTTCGTGCAAGTAAAGCATTAATATGTGATAAAATTTGAAAATATTATATGTATACATATTCCTAGCTTGAATCTCATCACGTGTCACTAAGTTAAAATAGGGGATGGTGCTTTGAAAAATAATACAGTAACACATAATGCTGAGGCTAAAAAAAGTTGCAGTATTTTAAAACAAAAATACCTAAAAGCAAATGACTAAAATGGAAATACCTAACAAATAAATGTGATGCCTACCTTGACTTACCTTTATCTCTAGATGGTTATCTATTGTGTTGTTAGTTTTTATTGTGTAAGGCATAGAGATTGCTTTCAATAAACCCAAAAAATACAAAACTAAAGAGCAAAAATACACAAATGAAAGAAAGATAAGATAACCAGTGCTATGTGTCAAGTTGGGGTGATAAGTTTTATATTATCCCAAATTACAAAGTAAAAAAAACAAGAGTAAATTGGGTAACCAAAAAATCTAAGGCTACTAAAGACCAAAAAACTCTAACAAGTAAACCTTATGTAATAAAGGCAAACTCACCAGATCAAACCAAGGATACATGTTAAAAAGGATGGTAATAAAAAATCAATGTGAAATGAGTAACAATATTTACTTTAAAAAATATGGATAAGTAAAAAATGTAAAACAACATTGATGAGTGAGTAGTAACAATCCTTATCTCAATCATCAATGGAAAAAAGGTAAATAAAAATGGAAAACAACATAGGGGTGTGAGAAGTAATAAACCAAACTCACTCAAAAATGGAAAAAGGTAAGAAATAAAGTGTCCACAATATAAGGGTGCTACAACAAATTAAAAATGGTAAAAGGAAAATAAAACAAGTCTATAAATGTAGACCTATAGTGTAAAGAAAGTATTCCATAGTTACTCAACCATGTTATTTTGTTCTAAGGATAGATGAAATAAAATAGTGTTAGCATGTTTTTAAGAGATGAAGAAGAAAGAAGTAGAGAAGAGGGAAAATAGATTCGGAATCACAATTTTCCTATCAAGGGGGAAAACGAAATGGGTGGGGGGGGGGAGAATGAAATAAAAACCAAGGTAGATGAACATTTTATCAAAGTTAAGACACTCAAATTAGGTTTGTCAAAACAAGAGTATTTTCAACCTTAAGGAATTTAAAGAATGTCCCTTATCTACACAAGCCTTAGGTCAACAAATGAAGTACATTGGTCATCCTGTGAAGGCTATATACATGAAAATTAAAATGGACCTACCTTTCCACAACATGTTCCCCATTCCTTAGGACCCCTTAAAGAGTCATCACTGTATTATGAATATTGGGTACCTACATGAGAAATTAGGTGGCATCATAGAGTCTTTTAAATTCTCATCTTACAATCTACTAGCATACTATACCCCAATGGACCTTGGCTATATGTGAGGCCCATTTTGGAGTTTGAGCTTTGACTAAAGATAGGATATGTGCTTGTAATAACATCTTTTATTGTGATTTTAAATTTTTAAATTTTTATGTTGCCTTTTGTATATCATTTCTTTTTGTTTCAAATGATTGGGATTTTAATTTTCTTGAAGAATTTTTATATTCCTCCTCCATACATATTCAAAAAAACCAAACATGGGTGATAAAGATGAATTTAATTTGAATACTTGGGACTTAGTTGCTAAAATAGATAAATTTAAAGAGCATGGGGTCTAAGAGTCTCATAAATATAGGTAAAATAAAAGTGCTATCTTGAATTCGACCCTATTTTATCTAATGTGGAGTTAAAGGAAAGGGAAATCAAGAGGAGTGACACAGAAATATTTCAATTGATTTAAATTATAGAAAAATGTGATAAAGTAAAAAATTGGGATACAATGATAGTAAAATGTGATTCCTTATCATAATAATGAGGGAAATGGAAGCAAACATGCTAATATATATTGTTGTGCATATTGCATCCACCAAGAGAAACAAAAGCTAAAGTGGAGAATAAAATATCAATAACTTATAACCAATATAAAACACAATGTAGAAAAGGAATGATAAAATGGTAATTTTATGAGGAGGAATGGGTCCTATCCATCATCTTAAACTGTAACTCATAGAAGATAAATCTATGAGGGTGTCAAAAAAATCATGGGAAAAATAAATGAGGTAAGCAAAAGATGGTATTTTGTGAGGAAGACTAGGTCCTATCCATGGTTTTACAATGCAAATAATAAAATAGAAATCCAAGGGATGGAAAAAGGTGTGTAAGAACAATATGAAAATAAAAAAGCTATGGTACATCATGAGGAAGACCGGGTCCTATCCATAGTTTTACAATGTAACTAATGAGAGAAAAGAGGAAACTGAAAGACCAAAAAGGAAGGACTAAAGGTTTGTGAAAAGAGAGAATTTATACAAAGAGAGATACCCATGTAAGTAATGTATAAGAAGTGTTAGATAGATGTAGATAGAAAGCATGAAATTAAGGAAATGTTTTAGGCAAAGTAATTCTTAAAGAATCGTGCATTGGTGGGATTTTTGAAAACATGGCCTTCATTGGTTTGAATATGGTAGGTACTTGGACCAAGAATATATTTGATTAAATAGGGATGCCACCATTTTTAGGAATATTTACCTTATTTATCATGAGCATAAACCAATTTAAGGATAAGATCACCAATATTATATGTGTGGATTTTAACACATTTGTTATGTTAATTGGTGATACAAGCCTTGTATTGGTAGTTACGTTGTAAAGGAGAAAGATGATGTTCATCAAGGAGATCAAGGACATGAAGGCACACTTCATATAATTCTTCATTAAGATTAATAGCATGAAGAGATATATAAAGAGAGGGAAGATCAACTTATAAAGGAAGAACTGATTCAAAACCATAGACTAGAGAGAACAGTGTTGCCTGAGTGAAATACTTATGTTAGTCTGATAGGCCTAAAGAGTGGGGTAAAAATGAAGGTGTCAATCCGTTCAGGTTTCATGAATTATATATTTGGAGAGTTTTGTTGATAATATAATTAGTAGCCTCAGTTTAGACATTTCATTATTGATGATAAGGTGTAGAATTTTTTTATTGATATTGAATTTAACACAAAGTTGTTTGACATCTTTGTTTTATAAATTACTACCATTATCTAAAATAATGGTATGGTGAACATCAAAGAGGAAAATGATTTGATTAAGAATGAATTTTTCTAAGGTGGTACCAATTACATTAACAAGGGGCATGTCTTGAACCCATTTGGTAAAGTATTAGGTAGCATTGATGATAAAAGCATTTCCATCTTGGGAATGAGGTAATTTACCAATGAAATCCAATCCCCAAATAGAGAATGTCCAAGGAGATTCTACAGTTTGAATCTCAGATGGAAGTAAATAAATTAGATCATCATGATGTTGGCAAGGAGTACACTTTTTAGCAAATACATTTGCATCCTTTTTAAGGGTACGCCAAAAATATCCCATACATAATCATTTATAGGTTGTATCATATCCACTACAGTGGCCACGATAAATGGCCCCATGTTCTTTTTTTAGAAGAGGAGGAACATTATCTTGCATAACATAATGGAGAAAGGTACATTCAACATTCTGATAATAAATGATGTTATATCAAAATAAATACTTGAAATCTTATTTATGAATATGTGTCTTCTCACTAGAATCTAAGTTATGAGAATAAGTTTGATGATCTAAGAATTGAATAATGTCATTATACCATAAGATTTATCAAATGGTAAAAAACTAAATGTGAAAGATAAAAAAAATATATTGGTTGAGTATAAGATGGATATTTTCTTATTTGGATAAGAAAAGTGTGATCAGAAAGAACTTAGTGGGGATGAAAGAGAGATGTTGAAGAAGTGAGGAAATTAGCAATGGAATTTTGATCTCGAGGGATAGGCTCAATAGTGAAAGATATGAAATTTTTAGTGATAGTGGTTGAAATTTGATGACAGGTAGTGAGATTTTAATTTTTAAATTGATAATCACCATTGACTTGGTGACAAATAAGTTGAGAATCACATAAAGCATGCAAATATTGAATGTCTAGATTAAGAGTAGCTATCATGCCTATGATTAAAGTTTTATATTCAGCCATATTATTGGTGACTCAAATTTGAAGTTAAAAACTAAAGGTATGATTTTGACAAAAGGACTTATAATAATGTAACCTATCCCAGCTCCTTGAAGGCATTTAGCACCATCAAAGTGAAGGGTCCAAGTATCCTCATGTAAATTGACATTGATTTCAGGAAGCTCCTTGATAACTACCTTTGTTTTAATAATATGAGATGGAATAGTGGATCCATCTAGATTATTTACTTAAATATTGGTGGTAAAGTTATGAAATTAATATTTGAGAGAAATATCTTGATTAAGACCTTCAATGTAGAGGATATTTTCACCTAAAAGACTATCTTGAAAGTGATTGGTAGCTAGTAAAGGAGCTGTGATAAGTTGATCAACTATGACTTTCCATTTGACAACTTTTTTAATCATAATGCAGAGGTCAAATTCCATAATAAGGACCATCCATTTGCAAATTCTATCTTCAATAAGAAAGGCTTTGGATAAGAAATGATGAAGGGGATTATAATGAATGATGATATAGGTGGTCTTGTATAACATGTAGTGTCAAAGATTTTTAACAATAAAATAAATGGCAAGGCAATCATGTTCAAATTTGGTGTAACATTATCAATAATCAATGAGGCCTTGGTTAATGTAATAAATGGCATATTCTCTTCTAGTATTGTCTTGTTGGGAAAACATTTACGTAACTAATATGTGTGTTGAAGAAGTATATAGAATCAAAGGTCAATCATTGAAAGGAGGATGAAGTGTAGGCAGGTGAAGACATTATTATTTCATGTTATCAAAAGATTTTTAACAAGGGTCCATCCATTCTAAATTAGTACCTTTAAGAATAAAATTGATGGAATGGTTATGATAGGCCATTTCAGGAATAAATCATCTAATTTCCCCATGTTTGTGCAAGTAAGTATGAAGTCAAGAATGGAATGAGGAATGGGAATGTTGATGACAACACTAATCTTAGCTGGGTAAATATTGATTCCATGAAGATAAACTAGGAATCCTAACAATTTATTACATGTGATACCAAAAACACATTTTAAGAATTGAGTCTAACTCAATATTTAATAAGGCAATCAAAGATAATATCAAGATATGATAGATGATTTTTATGATTTTTGGATTTAGAAATGATATCACCTACATAGGTTTCAATAATTTTATGGATAAGGTCATGAAGGATGCTATTCATCACTACTTGGTAGGTGGATATAACATTTTTTAGGCTGAAGGGAATTTTGACGTAGTAATAGATGCCCCATTCTGTGGTGAAAATGGTCTTATGTTGGTCCTCAGGGGTGATAAGAATCTGATTGTAGATTGAAAAGCCATCCATAAGAGATAACATTTCATAACCATCCATGGAATCAATAATGACATATATCAAATGTAAAATAAAGTTGTCCTTGGGACAAGTGAGGTTAAGATTTTGGAAATCAAAACAAATGTGAATGAACATAGTTACCTTTTCTGAACAGGATAATGTTAGACACCCATTCATAATAGTCCATTAGTTTGGTAAATTTAACATCGAGTAATTTGATGATTTCCTTGTGACAGATTATAAACCTCAGGTGGAAATTTAATTTATTTTTTATGCACATGCTTAGCATCAAGATAAGTAATAATGTTATATACTATAATGCTAAGGCCAATATTAGACATATCCTTATAGGACTAGGTGAAAATTTCAAGATATTTATTGAATAATAATTTAAAATTATCATGTTCAGTAGGTGAAAGTTTGGGAGAAACTATAATTGGTTGAGGACAAGATGGAGTACTATATTCAATGCAAGTGGTTTCTTCGATAAACATGGAATTGCCATCTTGGAAATGATATGGTGCATTAGGTAACTAATAAATTGGATTAGCTTTGGGATTAATGTTAGCATTCAAGTTGAAATAGGAGGTTTTGGTTTGGAAATTACCAAGTTTATGATGTTTCCAAGGAATATGAGGTTCTCAAGGATAAAAGATTTCAAGGATAGCTTCATCACTAGGCAAGGTGGGAAGAGGACCATAATACTCAACATATAATTTTAGATCTATAATTTTATTATCATGGTTGTCATACTTAGAATGTATCTAATGGAAATCGATTGCCTTGGTATCTAGTTTAGTATCAAGAGTAGGTGAGGTGGATGGATCAAATGGAATTGGTGTATTGTTGGTTATGGTGATGGGGAAAGTATTAAATGCAATGATTGGATCTATATATGGTAAAGAAGATGTAGGAATTTTTGGAGGTTTAGAAGATATAGTTTTCTTGACAACCCAAGGAGTATCAAGAAGTAGAGAATTGATAAGAGGTACATAGCCTTCCAGATAAAAGTCACTATTGATAAAAATGGTATAAACATCCTAGTTAATAACATGAATTAGGGATAAAGTTTTCTAATAATGCTTGACACCCAAGTCTCAATATTTAGCTTGGGCCATTATATAGTTGTCATCATATGTTAAACAAATTGTACATGCTTTAGATTTAGGGTGATTTTTAGAAGGTGAAATCCTAATGTTATTGAATGTATGAGGAGACATGATGAGAGGATCTTGAAATAATTTTACTACTTAAAAATAATTAAAAGTGAAAGAATATTTAGGTAAATAAGGAACCTAAGCATTGCATCGAGGGAGAAAGTCAGTGTTGTCATCAATAAGAGGAATAATATGATCCCAAAGTAATGAAAAAAGAGGAAGCCATTGAGAAATTTATAGAGGTAGCTTGGTAGTATTACAAGTATGTTGTAAATCATTAGGCTCATCATCATCAAAATTAGCAAGATTAAATTATAAATTAGAATTGATGTTGATGATTTTAGGTAAAGGAGCACTATTGATTTTAGTAATTGCAAGAATATGATTTTAGGAATGGTATGAATATGATACAAACATTCAAGATTAGGAATTTTGATAATCCATGGTTTGGGATCAAGTTCATCCTTGTATCATTTACCATTATGTAATAATTTAATGTATTGGATATTATAAGAACTAAGGTCCCTCATTCGATGAGTTCATGGGGGACCAAGGAGTATATTATAATATAAGGATAAATCGAGGACCATAAACTTAGTTTGAATGATGTTAGGTCTGATGATTAATATAATTGAAATGTAACCATGTGGATTTTGATAAGTCTTGTAAAAATCATAATAGGTAAGATGGGTTTGCTTGAGATGATCCTTGTTATAACCAAGTGGTTGGATAATCCAAAAAGATGTTACATTAATACTAGAGCCTTCATAAACTAGAACTTTATAGATAAGGTTAGTATTAATGGATATTTTAATGAAAAGTGGTAGATCATGAACACAAAAAAGAATTTTATCATTCATCATGTCCTCTTCAATAAATTGAATAGACGGATTGGAAGAAGGACACATATTTTCAATGGTATGCATGGTAGTAGGTTGAGATTCAATAAAAGATGGTTCTTCATATATAGAGGATGGATATTCAATTTCTTGGAATTGTTCCATAATGAACTTGTGATGATAGGGGGAAGTAAGAACCAACTCCATGAGTGGAATATTATAAGTCATAGAGTTAAGTTATTCAATAAAGTTCTAATGAAAGTTAGAAGAAGAACCAACACTAGGTTTAGGAGGTAAAATAGATTTTAAAGGAATACATGTGGTTGGAGGTTTGAAAGGAAGAAGTGGTTCCTCATGGGATTTTGAAGCTATATAAGTGGTTGTAGTTTCCTTGAGAAGTTATTCTTATAAAGATCAATTTTCGGTTTGGTAACATGATATTTGTGAGCCATTTTGTGATGATAATTAACCGTCATAGTGTTAACATATTGATAACTGTTATAATATTAGTCATAATCGACATCAATGACATAAACATCTTTGGTATTTTGTTGATTATTTGAAAAATAGTTATGGTTACTGTAGGTAAAATCTTTGGAAACCTACCATTTTTGAGAAGCAATAGTGTGCTCTTGATGGTGAAGGTTGATCATGGGTTCATGATTAAATGAATCACCAAGCATATAAGAGACATCAAATTTAGTGAGACCTCCACAAGATTCATGGGAGTAACCAATGTCAACATTAAACCAATAAAATAGATTAGGGTCATACCATTTATGAGGATTAATAGGATAGGTGAAAGGCTTAAGGGGTGGTAAGAATTGTTTCATTTTCTACACCAAGAGAGGTATGTGAGAAGGTGAAGGAATATTAGCTTTGGTAACTCCTAGTTTGGTTTGTAGAGTATTACTAGTGATAGAACTGGTAGATGTTTGAAAATATCCTTTTAAAAGGTTAGGATTAGCTTCAAATTGATTCATGAGAAAGTCTTGATGTTTAGATTGATCAAGAAATTCATTATTTTTTTGGGGAGAAAATGTTCAAACCTTATATTACAGAGGAGTCAAAGCCGTGATAAAGATTTTGAAAAATTTATCATCATTCATGTTATGGTAAAATTTATGGGCTAATTATTTACATATTTTGATAAAGTCATGAGTTGATTCAGTGAAATATTGCTTAGCATTGATAAAGTGGCTAGGAAAATTTTTAGGAAGATCAGTATGTTGAAACTCTTTAACTAAGGGATTAACTAGATATTCAAGTTGCCAAATGGAATGTTATGGAATTTGGTTTTATCATTATAATACATTTTTAGTGAAAATTTTGACTAAAAGTTTAGTTGTGTCGAAGGTATTAGTTTGGGTCCACTCTTTGTAAAGATTGACAAAGGCTTTGAGAAATGAGGTTGGGTCTTTAGTCCCATCATACTTGATAGTTCGATGTATGTTACCAATATCGATGGATACAATAAAGGGAGATAAGGGCTCATTTTGAATAGTTTGAAGCATCTTATTATTCATCATGGGTTGAGGAATAACATTGCCTAAGGCATCTCCAAGAGGTGGAGGAATATAATTAGGATTAGCTTGAGGATTGATAGCTAGAGGTTGATTGGCCATATTAATCAAATGATGTTGGAATTGTATCATTTGATTGGTATTAGAGTTTTGAATTATGTTCATTTTTTGGATGGCTTGGGTAAGAATTTGAGTTGTGTTAAGAGGTGGGTTGGTGTTGGTGGGAGTACTCCCTAAATTGATATTATAGGGAGGGTTGTTACAATATGTATTATTAGTGGGATTATTGATTACACTTATGTCAATTGCTTCCACATTGGTTGGAAAGTTTTGAATATGAGAATTATATTGGTAGGTATAAAAAGGATCAGACCCATCAACTTCATCTTGAGGTGTGATTTGCACCATGTTACAGGTCATGGATGAAGAAGGGGAATAGGTGCCTCAAGAGTAATGGTTCTCTTAAGAAGAAAAGAGAGGGATAAATGAACATCCATATAGTATCTAAATGGACTCAAACTATCCAAGAAGATTTTAATAGAAGACTTCATGGTGACTGGAGAGAATTGAACAAAATGCTAAGAATTATAAATAGAGAACTAAGTCAATAAATCAAGAAGGCAAAAATAGTACGGAGTTAACTAAGTCAACCTAGTATAGAGAATGAGATCTGAAAGTTGATAAAACAAGAATACAGGGTCGATTGGGTTTACCTAGTTTTGTATCTTGGATAGGAAGTAAGCAGGAAAAGATATATAGTTAACTAGGTCAACCTAGTTCTATATTTGAGGGGAAGAAAAGAATATTGTGTTGATAGAAATGACTATGTATTAAAATAAGATAGATTTTTGCAAGTACATAGGAAATAAAGAAATGAAAGGAAACAGACAATCAATTGGATCAATAAATTTAATTGAATTGAGATCCACGACACAAAACCTTACACCAATACTAGCTAATGTAATTTTTTGCAATACAACAAATAATTGAGAAAAGAGAAAGTAATCAAATTGGAAAGTAAAATATAACTAAGTGATAAAATTCAATGTTATTAGATTATTAGAATATATTTTTTAAATGGGATGAGGGAGTTGGCTGTAATCAAGGAACTAGAAAGAATCTAAGGATGAATTTAGGATGTTTGGGCTGAAAGGGATCCATATTGGCAATGATACAGGCTTGGTATTGGGCCCTACCCCCTCACATCATATAGCTCAGTGATAAGTGTGTCAGGTTCTTAGTCAAAATATACCATTAATCACATGTTTATTGTTGTAGACTTAGGTCATACCCTAGTTAAAAGAACAAGTGTTCAAATCCTACTCTCAAACCTGGTCCAACATGGGAATGACCCAAGGTTGTGGTTTACTTGTATTTGGGTTAGACATATAAGATTTTTTAATGATGATAAATCCTCAAATATTATAATTTAGACCTCTCTTTCTAAAACATAGGAAAATTGGGATGAAAAGAGTAAATAAATTACATGAAACAAGACCTATTCTAACATGTGGTGATGCACCATGAATTTGTCATATCCATTCGTAAGTTTTGATCCTTAGAACACTAATACACCATGAATAAAAATATTAAAATGATTGTTGTGATTTCTAATAAATAGTCTTTCACATAGAGTTTAGTTTTATATATGAAGACTAGAGGACAATGAAAATAAGACCTGGTTGAAGACCCTTATAGTTATCAGTTTATATTATCCTTGAGATATCAATTTTATGACACACTATATGACCTATGAATAAATATGCTAGGATTTAGGTTGAGCTCAGACTTGTAAGGGAAGATTGGACCACTTTACAAATCAAATAAACACAACATACTAAACATACATTGACAAACACTATAATATGTATTTCTCATTACTCCAGGAGGTGAAAAATATAATATTTGGTAGAGTCTAGTCTTACCAGCATGAGGGATGATAGTAAAGGCTTAAAAACATGAATATAAAGAAGAATGTAATGAAATAATAAGGGATAAAGGCACTAAAGGGGTCATTATTGAGTTCTACTCCATTCTCCATAGTAGTTACAACCACCCTGTGTTTACATTCCTTGAAATCACTCAATTGATCATGGCCACTTAGAGAAACCATTACATCAGTTACTCATATCTTCTCCCACTTCTCTTTCCATTGATGTTGTTTTTAGTTATAATGGCAAGATCAAGTAATTTTTGAGTTAAGTGCTGATGTTCATGTAGTTACAACATATGGATTAATATATTATGATCTTATTATGGTATTGATTTCCCCTTATTGGTTCATCATGGCATGTAAAAGTGGAGAAAAGGGTCAATTTTAGGAAGTTGGTCTTGGAAATGAATCCATGGTAGTACACATGTATGCCTTCATGGCATTCCTTGAAATCTTGCCCCTGGTTCAGCATGGGTTATGCTGGAACTTAGCTCCATGCTCTTGCTTTGGTAAAAAAAGTATCCTAAGTTCAATTTTGGACATTGAAAAGTGACTTAGACCAATCAAATTATCCGATCCTATCTTTGATCTTATTGGTTATGTAGATCCCAACTTTTAGATCATTGACTTGTTGACCCAACTCACGCCCTTGATCCTTCTCTATATGATTAATTGAGATCCATGGATCTTCTGCCATTTCAACATGGTTGAGACACTTATCATCTATGTATTTGATCCTTGGATTTGCTTGGTCCTACTTACATCATCCTTACCCTCACTTCATTATATTTAGATCTTATGAATGAATGCCAACCATTAGATCTGCCTAGATATGAACTCCAATGGCTATTTAATGGTTCTTAAAGTTGATGTTCATGCTATCATCATTTAACATTCTCATGGATGCATCTTAAATTCATAAATTATAAAATTTAAGATCTAATGGATTTTTTTAGTGTCTCAAAGTTGACATATGTGTGAACGTATCTCATTATTTGACCAAATTTGAAGATTTATGTCTTGAAGCACAAAAATCATGGAGGGACAAAATTTGATGGAGATATTCATAAGACCAAAAACATTTTCCCCACTTGATCCATGGACCTCAAGATATTTCAAAGTACATTTACAAAATGTTTAAGTGAAATCACCTTTGTAATTATGGATGATGCCTTGATGACGGTCTAGTTCAAAATGGCCAAGTATGGAAACTTTGAAAATTATGTCTAAGGAACAAACTTTGCTTATGTATATCTTTTATCATACTTCATCGCATGACTTTAAACCTAGTGCATATGCTCCTAGGACTAAACTAAACAAACCCATATGATTTATTTTTCTTGAAACTACCACACACGTGAGATATAAAACCATCAAATTACTCACTTGATTCTATTTGAGATCCTTTAAAAAATGGCTAAGTATGGAAACATAGAAAGAAATGTTTGTAAGGCCAAATTTGAGACCTCATATATTTTTCTACACTTAGATGCATAAAAAAAAAATTAGTGAATAGTAACTTGGGAATAATGTGATCATAGCCATATGACCAATTCTCCCTGACTTGTCCATACATGGTAATGCTAACATCAACAAACCACCAACTTGAAACTTTTGCCACTAGACCTAAATGTCTAAATGAACATAATAAAGAATTGAATGAACACCATGCACTTTTATATTTATTCCAAGCACTCTTGATACCATATAGGGTCTTTGAAGCTCTATCCCTACCTTTAGAAATTGACAAGTTACACTTTAAGTGAACTTAAAGTGTTTCAAAAGCTTTGTGTGCACTGTGAGATCCTTGGACCACTCATTCCATCCAAAACACTACTCAAATTATTTCTCCATTATTGATATCTAGTACATAACATTGAATTAAAATAAATTTTGGTATGTGGGCCAAAATGGCCAACATTTATGATGACTCAGCTGGCTTGACTAGCCTGTTGGTCATGGAACCTATACATTGATCAAGCTTGCTCATGATGGATAAATGAATAAAGCATGCTTACAAAAGGAATCATATTTATTCCTTTTTTTTTTTGAAATAATGGGATACTCAAAAAGTAATAAATAAATGAAACATACCAAACAAATAACTAAACAATAAAAGAGTCATGTGCAAAATCACTTGGAGGAAAGACAAACCTATCTAACTATGTATAATGGGAAAGAGCTATAACTAGTAACAAAACTTGAGATACCTCTATTTTACAAGGAGGGGAAGGATATCTCCATTCAATATGTTAAAATCTAAGGCATTTATCTCCTTACAACTTTTGATGACATAAGGTCCACTCCAGAGGCTATAAAACTTGGAGTGTTTTCTTGGTTTTGCATGGTCCTCATCCTATTTGAGGACTATATCACCTTGATGGAAATTACTTGAGGAAGCTCTCCTATCAAATGACTTATTCACTTTGTGTTTATTGGACCACATGGTATGCATATTAGTGTCTCTTATATCTTCCAACTGTGTCATTTCATTCAGTCTCACCTGCATATTATCATCTTCAAATAGCTCAAGTTGATGTGCAATCTCTAATGTAGGAATTTTAAGAGATATAGGGAGCTTGGAATCTTTACCATAGACAATAAGATATAATAAGTGTCTAATGGATTTATTGTGTGTCATTCTATCTACCCATAGGGTAGTCCTCAATATGGTATGCCACTCCTTTTAGTTATCCTCCATAATCCTCTTAATGATCTGCAACAAGTTATTATTTATGGACTTTGCTAGTCCATTTCCTTATGGGTAATAGTCAAAGGATGATTTGAGATAAATACCAAGTGAAATAACCCACTAACACACCATGTTGATACTAAAAACTAATGTATTTTTAGAAATAATTGTAGAAGGCACACTAAATTTGGTTATAAGATTATCACAAAAGTCCAAAATAGAAACTTCATTGGCCTCCTTAAGGGTAGATGCTTCAACCTATCTTGTAAAGTAGTATGTTGTTTTAATAATCCACTTGTGCCCTATGCTTGAATGGGGGTGTATCATCCATATGATGTCCAATTCCCATTGCATGAAAGGCTACTCTACTTGTATTGGCCACAAGGGTAGGGAAAATAATCTCTATTTTCCAGCAAGCATTGCACATCTTTTGCATTTCCTTATCCAATAGTACATATTGGTCTAAAAACCCCTAGCTCTAAATTTTGGAGACTATGGTCTTGGTACAAAAGTGCCCACTAGCAAGACCATCATGGAACTACTTAAGTAATTTGTCTATTTGATCTAATTCTACACACCTCAAAAGTATGCCTCTAATGTTTCTCTTGAAAAGTACTCTATCTATTAAGACATAAGGTATACTTCATAACTTGAAATATATTCTCTCGGTCGTATCTAGCCCCATAGGATATTGGCTTGACTCAAGAAACTTGATTATGTCATGTGTCTAGCTAAAAGGTGTGTTGTCTTTAGCTACCTATTAGCTATCATAGACTTACAACACCTAGTTATTATTATGATTTACCTCTACTACAAGGTGTTCATATAATCCTATACCTTTTACAAGATTTATAACTCTAACTTCAATATCATACTCTATGCACTTTGTCACCAATCCATCTCTTTTTTCATTGAGGTCCCTATTGAGTATGAACTCTTTGACACTTGAGTGTGGTACCATGAGTATGATCTTGATATTGGAGATCATGTGTATAAAATTTTTCAAACCTCTTACTAATATTAACACATGCTTCTCTACAAATCTATAACTTTCTTCATATCCATTTAAGACCTAACTAATGAAAACAATAGGTTGTTCTAGACCTTGGTCATTCTTTAACATCAACATGGTAGAGATTTCGTCCAATGTAGAGAAGGCATACAAATATAATTTCTTGTTAAAATCAAGATGAAGCAATGTGGGGGCATGAGAGATGAATTCCTTAATGACTTAAAATCTTCTTTTACCTTCTTTGGTCCATGTAAACTCTGTGGACTT
The DNA here is from genome assembly GCA_037957365.1 of Torreya grandis. Classification (NCBI taxonomy): domain Eukaryota; kingdom Viridiplantae; phylum Streptophyta; class Pinopsida; order Cupressales; family Taxaceae; genus Torreya; species Torreya grandis. Next base: position 38,092 of record JARHVA010009353.1, read on the forward strand.
TCTCAACATATGATTAAGAGGTTTGACCATCTCTACGAAGCCTGGAATGAACTTCCTTATGAAAGTGTTCATTCCCAAGAAATTCTACAGACCTTTATTATGCTTGGGTAAGGGTAAGGAGAAGATTGACTCAAGCCTTTTAGGGTCTATTTAAAGACCATATTTAGACACTACATGACCCAATAATATTCATTCATGAACACCAAATATACATTTTTTAGGATTCAAGGACACACCAATTTTTTTATATCTTTCAAAGACTAACCTCAAGTGAGAAATGTGATTAGTTGGGTCCTTTGAGAAAATAGTGACATCATCTAGGTAGATGATCACCATGTCATTAATTAAACCTTCAAAGGAAACATCCATTATCCTCTAAAAAGTTTCATCAGTGTTGGACAACCCAAAGAACATCTTCATGTATGCATAAGTACCCCAATTTGTGGTGAAGGTAGTATTATATCTATCTTCTTCTTTGACCATGATTTGATTATAACCAGAGTAGCCATCAAGTAATGAGAACCTTTGATAACCTACCACCTTTTGAAGAATCTAATCCATTAAGGGTAGTGGGTAGTGATCTTTCAAGGACAACTTATTGAGGTCCTTAAAGTCAACACATAAACGTATATCCCCATTCCTATTCCTTATTGGCGTAATTTTTTCTACCCATGAGGAATTTTTGATGGGGAATATGATCCTTGACTCAATCAATTTGAATAATTACCTTCTCATTAGTTCCTCTAATTTTGGATTGACAGACTTTGTTTGTGTCTAACTAGATTTGCATTGTTTTCCATTTCAATGATTTTTTGTGCATGTTTGGAATTAAATCCCATCAAATATATGTACTTCCATGAAAATATGTTATAAAATTCTTGGCACAAGGTAAAAAATAAAATTATCTCTTATGATGTGTTGACCATTCCTAACTTCAACAACTTATCCTTAAATATGTTTATCCTTTCATAATGTTCTTCCTTAGATGAGATACATGATTTTCCCTTCCTCACTTGGTCATATTCATTGAATATTCTCTCTAATGTCATAATATCTTTAGGTAGACTATTAGATCTTAGTTGTACTATCTGATCATCATATTGGTGTTGGAACTTTCCTTGATTCTTATGGCATAATTTTGCCTCTTACATCAAAAAACATATAATTTTATCATCATTGTCAAACACTTTCCAACTTACCTTATTGTCAATTACAAATGGCCTGCATATGACCTTGATATTATCTTTAATTTTGTTTTTGTTGACTCTTTCTAGTAATCTCATATTGAGATCTAATGTCTGAAAGCTTATTTACATGTTGATTTACTTCTCTTGGTATGGATTGGATGTTGAATGCCAAGAAGTACTCCATGAAGTCCCATACATGGTGCTTGTAATATTTCAAAAGATGTTTCTTGAATGCACTTGTGCCTATCACTTATTGCACCATAATCTCACTATCACCCTTGACTCAAAGAAGTTTGACACCTCTTATTCTTGCCTCTTGCAAACCATATAAAAGAGAATCATATTTAGTTGTGTTTGAATTGAGGGTGAGAATAACATGGCTCCAACTTCTCTACCATTTTTTGACCTTGATCTATCAAATAATAAAGTCAATAAACAATCTTCCTCTTGAGTGGTGCTAGTTAAACAAGGTATAACAACACACTCATAATGAATATAGTACACCCCAAAGCCTACTTATTTAATGTTTATATATGGATCAAATCCATGATGGTTAGCTACTCATTCATCCAAGTATAGATCTGAGATGCCTTCAAGATGATCATGAGGATCTTGTTCACTAACATTCTCATTTTTTTCATATATGGTAAAATTGACATTTGCAAGGTTAGGCATATAGTGCTCTAGATGGAACCTAGAAATTGGTTTTGACCTAATAGTGACTTTAGTTACATTTCTAGTCCTAAGAACTATGTATGACTAGTTAGAGGACAAATAGCCCCCAATTTTTGTAGTAAATTCTCTATATAGGCATAGGGGAAAATATGGGGGTAGGTCTACAACCATTACATCCTGAGTGATGACACAATTTTGAAAAGATGCCAATGTGATATTAATGTCTTTCACTATGCCTACTATTTTAGTGGGGGAACTATCCAATTAGAGAATCTATTTCTCATTAGGCACATAGTTAAGCCCAATCTTATATGCTATGGCATTAGGCATAACTAAGGTGGAAACTCCTAAAGCTATCATATAATTATGTACCAAGAAATCTCTTATGATGGCTGAAAAATAGAATGAAGGGGGGCTAACAATATTGGGGGAATGAACAACAGGATAATCTTGACATTGATTAGGCACCTGGTTAGAAACCTGACTAAGACTAGGCTGATTACGATTTGTAAAAATAATGTTAACCTCATCAGCTATCCCATTCATATGGTAAGTATTTGAGAGATCTTGTTGAAGAATCTCTTTCTATCCCAAAAAAGAGAGGGCATCATACACATACATAGTAAAATTAGCCTTCATATGATCCATAATATTGAAAAGAAGATTAGTACCTTTAGTCTGCATTTTATAAGTAGAAGCATCACTTAGAACTTGTGTGACATGAGGAATAAAATGAGATTTATACTATTGCCCATGATGTTAAGGTGCTTGAGTTATAAGGGATTTAATAGGTACATTTGAAGTGGTATATTGTTGACTAATTTGTGGAGACTCTAAAGAGGCCATAGGTTACACCAAATTGTCATCCACCATCCTCCTTTTATCCCTTATGTTGGATGTAACTGGTCTATATGATCTTTGTGTATTATTCCCCATGTTTACTTCTATATGCTCAAACATACACTCCTCTTCTTGAAAGTTTATGCACATAGTGTTAGTTGGTGCCTTGCCCATGTTCCCTTACATTTGGATTTGAGCTTCTAATGGTGCCATGGTAGGCATATTACCTTGATTCATTAGATGGGCTTGTGGTAGAGGAGGAATTATGCCATCGACTTAGAATGAGGGAGCATGCTACCAACTAGGGTCTTGATACATTTTTCCACTTGTAGTCATTAGCATCTCATTAGATTATCAAGCTAGCTACCATTGACCCTCTTATGCAAGATTGTTTTGTGTGGGAACCAAGGTTATTGAGCTACATGTAGTTTTGGGTTTGTAATTATTATGAAATCTAACTTGACTAATTTGTCCTTGGGATCATTTATTTGGTGGATAAGGGGGGATATTATAGGATTGATTATGATATTGAGTCTTGAAGGGGCCTTGGTATGGCTTATGTAAAGTCTATTACTATCTCTCTAAAGCCACTAACATGTTGTTCTGAGCCTTCAATAAGATTTCAATCCTTACAAATTCGTCCTCTTAACCATCAATAGGTAGTGTTTGGTTGTTTGGGGTGGGTAATGGAGCAATGGTAAGTAGGGTTGGCTAAATATTAGGGAAAAGTGGCATTAGAGGTCTTGGAATAAATTTCACCATTTGTATAAAATAGTTTTCTACCCTTATGGATATTTCATAAACTCTAGGTAGGGTTGTCCCTCCCATAGATTGGATCATGACTATGATCTCTTAATTTAATGATCTCAAATAGTAAAGGAAGGCATAATTGGGTGTGGGATTAATGATGATAGGGATCTTATCCCAAGTCTTCTAGAATCTATAGTTCAAATCAACCATGGATTTTTGAGGTGCCCTTTTGATTGAGGTGAGTTGTTTAACAAGTGATACATGGTCACTTTTGTCTTAAAAATTTTTACATAGGCACTCACCAAACTCATCCCAATTATTGATTGAGGTAGGAGCTAGACCTCTATACCATTTCAGGGTTTTACCCTTCAAATATGTGGCTAGTAGTCTCGTAGCTACATTTTATTTTTTAATATGATGTACTAAATAAAGATTTGCAATGTTAGCAATGTGATATATATGGGTGGTGTAGTTATCTCCTATACAATATGATAGACGCTTTAATGAGGTAATAGGGATGTCATCATATTTTTTAAGGTTAAGAGGGTTACCACCATTGAAGGGTATAAAAGGTTGTAATCTAGGTTGTGTTATTTGCATATTGGGTATTATACTGCTTAAAATAATAGGGTGGCTAGGAGATGAATATTTATTTTGGGTATAAGAGCTTGTCTTATTGAATCCTGCTCTCTTAAATGAATTAGTGGGTAGATTAACAAATTCAAATGGAATTCCCTTAGTAACTAGCCTTTTAGTAGCTATTGGCATAATAAGTTATGTCTAGAAAATTCCTTGAAATCTGTAGTGTGGATGATATTCAACTTCTAATGATGATAAGTGTCCTTGCCCACTACAAATACTTCTCCTCAGCTCCTAATTTTGGCTATGCTAAAGACAAATTGTCCCACTGATCATACCAAAACTATTGTATACTTAGGTTGTATCCTAGCTAAAAGCAAAAGTTTTCATGTCCAACTCTCAAACCTGGTCTAACATGGGAATGACCCAAGGCTATGGGTTACCTATATTTGGGTTAGACCTTTAAGATTTTTTAATGAGGCTAGATCATAAAATATGATAATTCGGACCTCTATTTCTAAAACCTAAAAAAATTGGGATGAAAAGAGTAAATAAATTGCATGAATCAAGACCTATATTTACATATGGTGATGCACCATAAATTTGTCATATCCACTCATAATATTGAATCCTTATCACACTAATGGACCATGAACAAAAATATTACAATGATTGTTGTGATTTCTAAGTAAAAGTATTTCACAGAGAGTTAATTTTGATACACAAAGACTAGAGCATAATGAATATAAGGCCTAGTTGAAGACACTTATAGTCATTAGTCTATCCTATCCTTGAGATATTGATGCTATGAAACACTATGCAACCTAAAAAGAAAGATGTTAGAAATTAGGTTATGATTGAACCTCCAAAGTGAAAACTAAACCACATTACACATCGAATAAATTCAACATAATAAATAAAGATTGACAAACACTATAAAATGTCTTTCTGATTACTCTAAGAGGCGTAAAATAAAAATTTTGTAGAGTCTAGTCATACCATCTTGAGGGATGATAATCAAGGCTTAGAAGCCTAAGCATTTAGAAGAATGGAATGAGAGGAAGGAGAAAGGCACTAAAAGGGTCATTAATGAGCTCAACTCCACTATCTATAGTATTTAAAACCTCCTTATGTTTATGTTCTTTAAAATCACTCAATTTATCATGGCCACCTAAATAAACTATTGCAATAGTCACTCGTTTCTTCTCTCATTTCTCTCTGCATTGATGCTCTTTTTGATTATAATGGTGGGATCACGTCATTTTTGAGTTGAGTGATGACATTGATGTAATTATAATAGATGAATAAATCTATTATGATCTTATTCTAATATTAATTACCCCTTATTGGCATGTAGAAATGGAGAGAAGGGTCACTTTCAAGTAGCTAGTCCTGATGGTGAAGCCATGGCAATACACATGTATGACTTTGTGGCACCCCTTGAGATGTTGGCCCTAGTTCATCTTGGGTTATGCTCTAACTCAACTCTATGCTCTTGATTTGGTAAAAAAAGATTTTATTTTAGACTTTAGATATCAAAAACTGACTAAGACAAATCAAATTGTCTCATCCTATCTTTGTTCATATTGGTTCCGCTAATCCTAGCTATCAAATCCTTAACTTGTTGACCCAAATCACTCTATTAATCCTTATTTCTATGATTGAGTGAGGGCTATGGATCTTCTACCAATTTAACATAGTTGAGACACTTGTCATCCATGTATTTGCTCCTTGGATTTTTTTGGTCCCACTTATGTCATCCTTTCCCTCCCTTCATTGGATCCAAATGGTATGAATGAATGCCAATCATTGGATCTACCTAGATTTGAACTGTAATGACTATTTAATGGGCCTTAAAGTTGACATTCATGCAAACATCATTTGATGTTCCTATGGATGTATTTGATGTCTTATAGATCATCAAATTTAAGCTCTAATGGATTTTTTTAATGGCTTAAATTTGACATCTACGTGAATGTATCTCATTATTTGACTAAATTTGAAGATTTATATCTTGAAGCACAAAAATCATGGAGGGACCAAATTCATTGGAAATGTTCCTAAGACCAAAAATAATGTGCTCACTTGACCTAGTAGCCCTAAGAGATTTCTAAGTAAGTTTAAAAAATGATAGAGTGAGCTCACCCATGGAATTATGTATGAAACCTTGATGATGCTCTGGTTCAAAATGGTTACGTATGGAAACTTAACGAATTCTAAGGATCTAACTTTGCTTATGCTTATATTTTATTGTGCTTCATCACATGACCTTAAACTTAGTGCATATTCTCTTGTAATTAAAATGAATAAATTATTATGATTGATTTATTTTGAGAGTACCACACATGTGAGATATAACCCCATCAAATTTCCCACTCATATCTTTTCAAGCTCCTTTACAAAATTGATAAGTATGGAAAATTAACTAGAAATGTCTAAAAGGCTGACTTTGAACCCTCATATCTTATGTTGTGCTTAGATGCATGGCCTAAAATTTATCATGTAGGAACTTGGGACTAATTTTATCACAACCATATGACAAATTATCCCTGACTCATCCATACATGGGAAAGCTAACATCAACAAACTGCCAACTCATAACTTTTGCCATTGGACCTAAATGTCTAAATAAACATAATGAAAAACCAAATGAATACCATGCACTTACATACTCATTCCAAACATTATTGACACCTCATAGGGTCTCTAAAATTATATCCCTATCCTTATAAATTGATAAGTTATGCTTTAAGTGAACTTAAAGCGTTTCAAAATGTTTGTGAGCACTGTGAGATCCTTGGACCACTCATTCCATCCAAAACACTACTCATCTTCCTTCTCCATTACTGGTCTCTAGGATATGGTATTACACCCAAAAAATATTTGGTATGTGGGAGAAAATGGACAACATTTATACTTGGCAAAAAAACCAAGTTGGTTTCCCCCTTGGTGATGAAATCCAAGTAGGTAGGCCTTAGGTAGATAATTTTTAAATTGCATTTTAAGATTTTATGATTTGGTACATTGTGCTTAAGAGATAAAATAATGAAACTAAATGGTATATTAAAAACCACCTAATTATAACATGTGATATATTCTAATCATGTAATAAACAAGAAATGGAAGTGTGAGCTATAGTATATAATTGTTAATTCCAAATTTGAAACATATTACAATGTCAATTCAATTGATAGTGTATGTAGATAATATAGAACAAGGTCGATAGTGTCACCTATATACTATAGAAATAAGGATCTAAAAATTAATTAAATTAAGAAGGTCAACCTATCCTTCTAGATAAAATACATAATACATAACTACATTGACAAGGTCGACCTAGTTTACTATATAGGGGCAGTTTTAAAGACTATAAACTATGAAAAATAGAATTGTAATTTTTTCTTGGAAATGACTAAGAAGGATATAAAGAAACCTTGGTGGGTTAGAGGATGTAGAGTAAGTGATATTTATATTTAATAAGCTTGATTAATACTTACAAATTCTACTAAATGTGTTAACTAGTTTGACCTAGCTTTACAAATCCCTATTGCTAAAAATTTGAAAATGTATAGGGTCGACTAGGTCAACCTAATATGTTGAGATAGACGCTTGGAAGTGTATAAGGTCAAGTTGGTTGACCTAGTAGTCTAAATTAGAAGTCTTAAATCCTTCATAAATAGAATAGATTTGTATTGATGTAACTATGTGTTAAAATTATGTATAGAAGTTAGAACCATGTTGATATAATTGGCCTAGTGTCATAAATATATGATAATAAAAATGATAAAATAAGTGAAACAAAATAGTAAAAATGTGATATTCATATTGGGTTCAAAAAAATGTATGCAATCATAAATACATCATGTCTAGAAATAAATTGTAACTCAAATAAGATAGACCATACCATACACTTATGATTGGGGACACATTTGTAAAGCAAGAACATGACTAGTATAGGGATCCACTAGACTTGATTAGGGGATGTCTTATCACAATACACTATGTTAGGGAGGGTTCTAAAGCCTATAGTCAAGTAAAACCATGTAATAACCCTAAGAGAGTCTTGATTTTTGATATTTCACCTAAACTAATAACAAGTAAAGTAAATCTAATCTAGTGCTCACCAAAGCTTGTGTCACAAATAAGGCGGGGGTGGGTAATAAAACAATCAAAACATGTATAAGAAAATATCAATTAAGCTAAGTATGAGTAAGACCCTAATACATGGAATAAAAAGAGTAATATTATTTGAATCCAATACTTATATGACTTATGTCTACTAAAGAGAGGAAAAACGTTAGAGAATACTTACCTGAATGATGAACCCATCAAGAATCAATTATCCTTTATCCAAAGGGGCTTAAAAAGAGGTCATTTTGGTTTATAAGGATCACTAAGAAAGGAAAAATCACCCAAGACTTCTCCATAAGAATATATTTTCCAAGTAAAAATGCTAAGCTAAGACTCCTCAATTATAATGGTGGAAGAGAAAAGTGTAAAGAAGTGAAAAAAAATAAAAAATCTTGATTGCATATTAAAATAATAATGAAATTATCTTGTATTTATAAGAAACTTTGACTCTAAATCCTTCAAAAAATATCGATTGATAGGGTCGACCCAGTAGACCTAGCATAATTTTGGATAATAACTTACTAGGTCATGAGTTTGGTTGGCCAAAGGTCAAACTAGTTCCTAAGTGAAAATCTCCCAAAACTATACATGGTTGACCTAGTTGACCTAGTATAGTAAACAAAAGATAAAAACTATACATGTTCGACATATTATGATTGACTATCAAAAAGGGGATTAAGATGAGGAAAAGAAGGATGGAGAGAGGAAAAGAACTAGAGGATTGTGTCAAAGAGGAGTAATAGCTTAAGGAATTATTTTTAGGAGCTGGTTGGATTGGTAATATATGGAAATAAGGGATAACAATCATGTAAAGCACCAATGGTCTACCCACCCCTTTTCTAGTGTACCCCTTAAGGCATGCACTCAGAGAAATTGAGCCTTGATAGGTTCTTACAAGATGTAAAGCATAAGTATGCAATAAAATTTGAAAATAATATGTGTATACAGTGCCTATACTGGTAGAGGCAAAGGATGTATAATCTAAATAGTGCCCTGAGATTTGAGTTTATTTAGTTTCTATTATAATTTTGAGAATGTGTTTGTATCATGTCCAGTAATCTTGTGAAAAAGAAAAAAATATATACTATCCTACTATGATAATCTACAAATGGATCTATGGTCATTATGGGTAATGCTATTAATCCTCTATCAAGTAATATATCTATAAAATCATATGTGGTCTATCATGTGTTTGCATGCATGAATTTAGATAAACAGGTTAATATCCATAGATGTAACCATATGTATTGAGTGTATAAAGGAATTTATATCTAATTGCAAGTGCGTGTCCAAGCCTATATCTGAGGTTTATTAACTAATGGTGATTCCTATGTATGGAAATGAATGAGTGCCTTAGAATCATTTTTTTACTCTCTAGGTCTTACTAGTGTGAAGATCAATCCACCAAAATAATTATCAATGTTCATGGCTATTGTATTATCCTCTATGGTGGTCTAAGAATTTGTATCTAAGTTTTATATGAATATTTCCTTTAAGTTAACAAGTAATGGTAATTATTCTATGAAGATGTCATCGTCCACTATGGCAAGGGATAATTTTGCTATAGGAGGGTAATTTTCCATCATGGGTGAAGATAACTTTGTTGTAGGAAGATATAGAATAGGTGAGGGAATAATGGTGTTGGATTACCCAACCTCATATGTATGAATTTTTTATATAGTAATGACATTAGGTCAGGAATCTATAGGAACATTTGGTGTCACAAATGAAGATATACTCAAGGTAGTACACTCAATAACTATGGAATATCTAAATGGTTGGTTATCATCTAGATAGTGTATAAGTATCTATCATGTAAAAAATTGACATATATGCACAAGAAATACGTCCATGGTATGCACCCAAGGTATCCAAAGTAATAAATTATAAATAAAATGGCTAGGCATCACCTAAAACTATGTGAATATGGTTTTTTCATCTGAACATGATATCAAAATTAATAAAACCCAATGTCTTCTATGAATGTCATAAAACCCCAAATGTTCTCATAAGTCTTGTAAATGGATTCTATAGGAACCCCCATAGTTTATAAAAATGAGAGGTTGAATATGTTAAGACATGAACAACTATCAATTATAACTCATTTAATATATATACACACACACATATATATACATATATATATACATACATATACATACATACATATACATACATACATATATATATATATATATATATACATATATATATATATATATATACATATATATATATACATATATATATATATACATATATATATATACATATATATATATATACATATATATATATACATATATATATATATACATATATATATATACATATATATATATATATACATATATATATATACATATATATATATATATATATATATATATATATATATATGTATGTATATATGTATATATATATACACATATATATATATATTTATATATATGTATGTATGTATATGTATGTATATATGTGTGTGTGTGTGTGTGTGTGTGTGTGTGTGTATATATATATATATATATATATATATATATATATATATATAATGTGTGAAATTATAAGTAAATTTTATTTATGTGACTATAAAATTGATATGATTCACGAAGAGTTTGATTGAGTTAGTAACTATTCTATTAGTTTTATAAATAGAGCTTACAATTTTAATTTTATAATATATGTTTTCTTAATAATCAATAATTAAAATAAATCAAAATACTATAAAAATAGTCATTTTCCATTTGATTTTTAAATTAAAATCTTTTAGAAATAATCAATTATATATGAAAAAATATTTGTAATTATCTATATAAAATTTAATAAAATTACCTCTATTTATATATAAAATAAAAATCCCAACTAAATATAAACTTAATTAGCTTCCATATAAATATGCAAGTCAACAATGTTTAATAAGTACCAATTGCTTTTATACATTAAAATAATTCCATCTCACTATAAAATGTTAAGCAAAATTCTTTTGTTTATATAACTTATTATAACAAATCGAATATAATATTATGAAAATAAATCAATCAAAGTCACTAATAGTTATTTGTTATGTTTCCAAATATCAATGAATTTTTGGGTGTGGACCCACATGATCTAACCATGTACATAAGTGTTTGAATATTTTCATATCATAATTCAGTGTGCCATTAAATTTCCAAATGAAGGGAAATTCAAAGTAAATGGATCTTTTTGGTCACAAAATATTGTTTTTTCCTATGAACAATATTTTTTCTATTCCATTCAAGTGTGTGTATTTTTTAAAAACCTTTTGCATGTTTTTTTTTATGTATACTAGCATAATATTTCATTTCTTCAATCTGATAAAATTTTCACTAGCATCACAATGAGATATCCCTCAATTAAAAAATCTGCATTTCATATTCATTCAATCTATTGAATTAAATAATGGTATAATCTTGAGTTAAGTAAGTAAACAACCTAGTATCAAAACATTTCATTGTAATCCTCAATATATATGGTCTAAATACACAACTAAATTATTTTTAACATGGATATATAAAACTAGATATTTTTTTAGAGACCTTAATTTAGTAATAAATGTAACTCCAAACATCAATCCTTTTTTGTGAATACAAACAAATTTAAGATGCAAAAATATATGAAATAGAAAATAATATAATATTTTTATTCAATAAAGTGAGTAATAGATTATTAAAATTAGGTTTTTACCACCATTGTGATATTTATTGTTGAACACTAATAATGAATTTTAAATATTTATTTTTTAATAAGGAGAGTAATATTTTATAAAAACGAATCTCTCAATGTTATCCTTATTATATTTTATGTTAAAAAATAAGATTGAATCTTAAATATATATATTTTTTATGAGAAACATATAGTATAAAAAAAAGGCTTAGGGAAAAGAAACATTTCTTCAATATCGTAGATGGATTTTGAAAACCCATGATTAATAAAAAAAACAAATTGAAAAAGCTTAAAAGCACAAAAAAATGCTAAAAGGTATATATTTATGTATGTATGTATGCACACACACACACACACACACACACATGTTTACTTTAATTTAAATTATAAGTGTATTTTTGAATGAAAAAAATCTTACTATCAATAACATTATATAGTAAGGTAATTTGAAACATGCTCTACAAGAATTAAAGCATTAGATAGTAACACAATTCAAAAATTACTCAAAAATTTGATTTTATATAATTAATGTAAAATCATTTTCATTTATTGCCTTATTCAACAATTGTCATATATAAACTACATTTTTTCAATTTTTATTTATTTTTATATCATTCTCATCTTCATTCAAGTCTAGTTGTGTAAAAAATGTCTCCATAATCCATTTACATTTTTTTATTCTTTTCCATAATAAATAATTGTTGAAAAACTAAAATTTTATTGGGATACTCCTTTATTTAGTGGGTTTATTAAAATAGTACTTGAATAATTAAAAGTAAATCTAGGTTCCTTTCATATGATTTCCAAATTCTTTGTAAATATTTTCCTATTTTTATCACAATGCTCAGAACTCCAACAAAATAAACGAAATTTTCCCACTTTAGTTGTTCCCAATAGTTTCATTGCATTTTTTTATATGTTGACATTTACTTCAGATTTATATCAATTTTTTATTTGAACCTATGTATAATAAATTGTTAAAAAATGGTTTAAATATCATCTTGGTTGTATGTGTTCACTATTGACTTAGTACGTGTTAATATTTTTCAAAAATTATTTTTGAATTAACAATCCTTATATGTTGAGAACAAGAATATGTTTTTTAGAGTCACTATAAAAAATTAATAATATTAAGATTCATTTTCACATTCAATTTATTTTTGAATCTAATAGTAATATAGAAAATAATGTTTTACCTACATTCCTAGGAATTTACATAGATTGTACGTCATTTTCAATCATATTTACAAATGATAATTTAACCTAAGAGTAATACGATGCTGAAAAAACATATCTAAATCAATATTTATAAGTATTTAAGTTTTTAATAATTGATAAGTAAAATATTTAGAACCTATTTATGTTCCCATAGTTATAATTGATTGTGCATGATTGGATGTAGATGTTGTGTTTACCACATGCTGAGTTGAATTTCACCATGTTCATTATATGTGTCATATATGTGTTTAGTCATGTGTTCAATGTGATATTGAATGAAAAAACTTGTGTCTTCTAAGATGAATTTAATAATCTATGCTAATCCTTTTTTATATTGGATCAAAAATTTATACCAACATGAACCATACATGTTTAGAGTGGATACTCATAATTGTCTAAATTGGGAAGCCACATATTATCAAATACATGGATAATTGTAATTTATATCAACATGTGGTCATCCATTCTAAAAAATAACTCAATGCAGATAATTTATTTTAGCATATGACATGATCCAAAGTATTTAATTTAACCATGAAAATAAATAGTGTGTGAAAGTTTTATGATATTATCAGACAATGTACTTACCTATAGGCATGGAGAGATATTTTCAATAATTTTATGCATCATTTACTACTCCTTATTTTATAAAATACATATCAATGAAGTCATCTATAAATTTTTGGTTACTTGTATCATATTTGTGCTTCCATAAAGTATTAAAATAGGGGATGATTCTATGGTACATATTATGATCATGTGCTCCAAAATATTTAAAGATATATTATACTTGAATTGATGTTATTAGAATAGAATAAAAATATTAGTTAGACTTAAAATAACCAAGGGCTTGATGTGTGACCAATCAAGTTTTATCCACACTTATTTATTGATCTTGTATTTTAAATTAAGCACATCATAAATGCTTAAAATCATAGACAATACCTCAAACCCACATTACTCATTCATAATATTGTAACATCATTGATAAATTATTTCATTTTTATATTTAGAATTTTCTATGTAGATGTGAATAAAATTATTAAAGAAGTAATATTTGACTACCTGAATAATAAATATACACATGTAATTCATTACACTCAACCCAATGTAGGAGACAACATCTATATCATCATATTTTAATATATTCGTCAAAAAATTATAAAAATAGTATTAACCATATTTATACTAAGATAATAAATATTATTCAATAGAATTACCAATTTTACAAATAATATAATATTAAAATGGCATTGGCATGTGAGCACATAGGTATCTTTCTCCCTTGGTTGAGAATGTTTAATAATGATGATACATATAATTCCTTTGATATTTTTATATCATA